>PYUH01000681.1:5000-105943 GCA_016808085.1 Suaeda aralocaspica | reverse complement strand
GAAAGAGAAAGAAATGGCGGTTACAAAATAAGGAAATCAAAAGACAAATGAAAATTTAAACAGTAAATGAGCAAACAGAAAAAAAAAAAACTGACTCTTAACGTCGTCAGTTAAGAGGCCCTTTTCNCTCTTAACGTCGTCAGTTAAGAGGCCCTTTTCTTAAAATTGGGCTTCTATTAAAATTGGGCTGCCGCACACAAACAAAACGTGTGGCGGGCCGCATTCAAGACAAACCCATTATTAATAACTTTTGATTGAGGCCTCCAGAGAGGCTTTTTCGGATTCTATCTTATTGTCGCCCTATTTTTTTTACCAAGTACTATGAACTACCACAAGATTACTTGTTTTCATTCCTATTATGGCCTTTTCCTTTTTTTTTTGGGTAAAAAGTCAGCATTTTATTACCAAAAAGAAAGCATACATACCTAGAACCCTCAGTAAAAAAATTGAGGGTTAAAACTAATTACATATATTTACATGAAACCAGTAGAAAAACGCTACATCCCTAGCATCTATACAAATGCTCCACCCAAAGTCTATCAGAATTTCCCCATTTCCTGCTATCAATACATTGGAATCTGCTCTTAATCACCTCTTTTATTCTGCTAATCACAACATCACTTGATTCCTTATAATTCTTCCAATAGCACCAGTTCCTTGCTTTCCACTCATTATAGACTACAGAAGCCAAAATACAGTGCCTTAGTTTCTTCTGAATTCTGCTGCTGCACACAGCATCCCAAGCTTGCCAGACCTCCTCAAACCTCAAACCTGCACTCACCTGAATACCAACCCAACTGCATATCCTTCCATAAATCTCAGCTGTGTAATTACACTCAAAGAAGAGATGATCCACCGTCTCAACAGCAGCATCACACAGCTCACAAACAGCACTGTCACAAATGCCATAACTGTGCAGTCTATCCTTTGTCTTAAGTTTATGCAACATGGCCAACCAAATAATGAAAGAATGTCTAGGAATGTTATAGCTATTCCAAACCCATCCATGCCAATTCACCTCCTGATCCTGAGCCATTAGCCACTTATAGCAGCCTGCCACAGTATATTCTCCAACACCACACCATTTATTCTACTAAAACCCCACTTTCAACTCATCCTTCACTTTGCAAATACTCCTCCATCCTCAGTTATTATGGCCTTTTCTGAAAAATGAAAAAACAACTATTTCAATGACTCTCTAAAAACTTGTTATCATCCCTTTTAAGGGCTTTTCACCCTAAATCGCATTGTTTGGGTTCATATTTTAACCATACGGGCACCCCGAAAGGTTTTTGGCAACTTATTTTCTGGGATCCCAGAATGTCAAAAAACAGGTAATAATGTTTTTTGACTGAGGCCTCCGAAGGGGTCTTCTCAAGCCACGTCTTATTTTCGTCCTTTTATTTATTAAACAAATTGCTCCGGTACATAATTCCAATGATCGGTTTTGGCCCCTATAGACCTGTTTTCATCCCTACTCTGGCCTTTTCCAAATAATGGAAAAAACAACTCTCAAAGATTCTCCAAAAACTTGTTATCATCGCTCTTAATACCTTCACTCTAGAACACCTTGTCTGGGCTCATATTTTAACCATATGGGCACAAAAATAGTTTTTGGCAACTGTTTTTTCTTTTTTCAGGATTTCGGAATCTAAAAAAAAGTGGATAGTAACCTTGAATTGAGGCTTCTGGAGGGGCCTTCTTAGCCTGTCTTAATTTCACCGTAGTTTTTAACTAACTGTTATGGACTACCACAAGACTCCTCACAATATGTTTCAGCCCCTAAAAATCTCTTTTCTTCCCTCCTATGACCTTTTCCGAAAAACAAAAAAACAACTATTTGAGGAATCCTCTAAAAACTTGTTACCATCCCTCTTAAGGCATTTTCACCTCAAATCGCCTAAGATGGTTTCATATTTTAACCATACCGGCACCCCGAAAAGTTTTTCACAACCTTTTTTCACGGGGTACCGAAATCTAAAAAACAATGGATAACAACCTTTGATTGAGGCATCCGGAGGGGCCTTCCAAGGCCTTGTCTTATTTTCGCCCAGATCTTTAACCAGATGATATGGACCACCACTGGGCTCTCCACGATCAATGTTGGCTCCAAAAAACTTGTTTTCACCCCTCATATGGCCTTTTTCGAAGAACGAACAAACAACTATTTCAAGGACTCTGTAAAAACTTGTTATCATCCCTCATAAGGTCTTTTCACCCCAAATTGCCTAATCTAGGTTCATATTATAACCGTGCATTTTGGAAGACTAAAATTAATGCGGGGCATTTTCCCCTTCAACACGTACTCAAAATGAACCTCAAAAGGATTGAAATGCGCATGGATTTATCCATGAACAAGGCTATTGCACACCTCTCAAAAATACCGAACAACTCTAACTAATATAGCTAGGGAAGTAGGGATCGAAAACTCAGGGAAGCGATTAAATTCTATTAGTTCTAAAAACTTTAAATTGTGGAAGGGGTCTTTGTGGAAAGTTCTAATAAACACTAAAAAAAAAAAAACTAAAACTAAGGAAATGACAGGAAACTAATGAATTAACTCTTATAATAAACACCGAGGGCGGTTGGTTCACTATGATCAATCAACAAACTCATAAAACGTTCATTAATCAATTCATTGACATTCATTGAACTATGGCTCACTAATTCTCTCGAACTTAATTAGACTCCCTCAAAATTCCTTTACCGGCTCTCGCTCGCATGGATTCGTTTTGCCTATTATTCAGTGGTCTAATTATGGTAATTTTACCTCTCGACATCAATTACGACAATTATCTAACTCACAACTAAATCTGGCCACAATTTAATTGCAATCAATAGAAATCAATAATAGGAATTCAACTAATAATTAAGAATTAATTAACGAACATAAAATAAATTCACAACATGATCATAGATCCCCTAGCCCTAGAGAAAAAGACTACTCACTCATGATTAAAGGAATTAAAACAAAAACAAAATTAAATAACAAAGCCATGAACATAAATTAATTAAAACTAGAATTAAACTAAATTAATTACTGATAAAACTAAATTAAGAACTAAATTAACAAAACTAATTAACTAAACTAAAAACTAACAAATTAAAGAAATTCATGGACTAACGAGAATTGAAAAACAAATGGAAAGGAATTACCAAAAGATTGATTAAATTGCATAAATCGAATCGTCAAGAACAAATTAATTGCTTCTATTCTAGAGAGAGAAGTGTTTTAGGATTTCTAAGTCTAAAATTATTCTAAAAACTAGTTAGGGTCAAGCACCTCATACATAGGGTATTTATAAGATTTAGGTTTTAATTATTATAAAACCACGAAGAAAAACCGTGCGAAAAAATCGAACGGGTCTGCAAACCCGCTAGCTGCGCCCGCAGGGAACAAAAAGCGTTCCTTCCCTGCGCCCGCAGGTCCTTTATTTTGGGAGTTCTTGAGCTGCTGATCTATGTTGCGAGCGCATAGATCAGAAGAGCTTTATAAGGATGCGCCCGCATGATAAGCATGCAAATAAACTTTGAAGATTTTTATTATTTCTTCGCTCGACCTCTTCGAATCTCGTTCGTAGCTTCTCGTAACTTGGCACGCATCCTGAGGCAAGCACATTTTGACTCGTTTTAGCTTCTAATAACTTCATAACTCCCTATTACGCTCCTATAACATATACAACAAGCCGAAAACCATGTGTAATAACCGAGGAAGCATAAAGTAACCGTAAAAAGTTCTAAAAGTCTACTAAAGACGCTAAAACTGTTCCAAAACATAACTTAACATCGAAAGACGATATTTAATCAAAACAAAGCCACAAACTTAATTATTTAGCACAAGAATCAACCGAAAATGAGGGAACAACACAACATAAAACACATATATCAATCCACAAGTATCACCTTCAAAAGTTTTTGGCAAATTTTTTTCCGGGACCTCGGAATCTAAAAAACAATGGATAATAGCCTTTGAATGAGGCTTCCGGATTTTAACAACTCCTAGGACCATCACAGGATTCTCCACGGTTGATTTTAGCACCTAATAACCTGTTTTCATCTCTATTGTGGCATTTTCTGAAGAATGAAAATATAGCTTTTTCCGAGACCCTTTAAAAAATCGTTATCGTCCCCCTTTTAAGGCCTTTTCACTCTAAATCACCTTGTTTTGGTTCATATTTTAACAATATGGGCACCCCGGAAAGTTTTTAACAACTTTTTTTTCCAGGGCTCCGGAATAAAAAAAAACAATGGATAATAGCCGTTGATTAAGGCTTTTAGAGGAGCTTTCTCGGACTGTGTCTTAATTTTACCCTATACCACCTCATGACTCCTGACGATCGGTATCAGCCCTTAAAAACCTGCTTTCATCCCTCTTATGACCTTTTCCGAAAACATAAAAGGCTCTTATTTTAACCATTTGGACACCCCGAAATTTTTTTGGTAACTGTTTTTCAAGGAACCCGAAATTTTAAAAAACATCGGATAATAGTCATTGATTGAGCCCTCCAGAGGGGCTTTCTCGAGCCCCTCTATTTCTCTCCCTATTTTTTTCTAATTACTATAAGCCACCACAGGACTCCACACGATCGATTTCGGCCTTACAAACCCGATTTCATTCTTATTATAGCCTTTTTCAAACAACGGAAAAACAACTATTTCAAGAACTTGAAAATTTGTTATCATCCCTCTTAATACCTTTAACCCCTAATCGCATGGTTTGATCTCATGTTTTAACCATACAGGCACCCGAAAAAGGTTTTTGGCAACTTTTTTTTCCGGGACCCCAAGATCTCAAAAAACATTGGGCCTTCAATTAAGGTCTAAGAAGGGGCCTTGCCGGATCCCATCTTATTTTTCGCTTGTTAATTTTTATACCAAGTTCTATGGACCACCACAGAACTCCCCATGAATAATTTAGGCCCCTAAAAACTTGTTTCATCCCTATTATGGATTTTTCCGAAGAATGAGAATACATCGATTTCAGGGACCCTCTAAAAACTTGTTATTATCTTTTTTAAAGTCTTTTAACCATACAGGTATAGGTATAGTTTCATATTTTATAAAGTAAACCATAAAGCAATAAGGGAATAAAATACTACGTACTTTTCTTCAAATTGTATGATGTAATTCTAGTGTCCGTTATTTGACATTGATAATTAAGACCATTAATTAAGGGGGAAATCCTAAGAAGATAACAAATAAAGCAAAGGCATTTATGTTATATATGGACGACCTCATGGCTAGTAGGTTCCCATTGCCAATACATACATAATAATAATAACGGAAAATAACTTATTATCAAACATAAAGCATGAATTACACTTTACTACACACTAACTAGTACATGGCAAAAATTATTTAATTAGGCGACTGACAATAACCTCAAGTTTATCCATGTTTAGAGGCTTGGCTAAGAATTCATCTAATCCAGCATTGACAAACTCTTGAACTTTTTCTTGAGAAGAAGATGCAGACATCCCAACAATCAAACTCTTCATGCCCAAAGCTCGGATCGCTCTTGTTGCCTTGAAGGATGAAGGTGAGTTATTCATAGCTTGGAACCAAATCATGCTTTGTACCAAAATACATAGAATTGAATTATAGTTAAATTAGTTACATCTCCATACACATTGAAAGAGAAACAAAAAGCAAGTACACTAATTAGTGATACATATTCTTAAAGAGGTGTTACATGTTTGTTTTGAGTAAATCTTGCATCAGTTCACCGGTAATTACAAAAACTTTTATAAGATGGTCTTATTTGCTAAAACCACAAAATAGTTAGATAAATAAAAATATATATAAAAAACACAATAGTTAAATAAAACTTATAAATATATAGGTGAAAACTTACCGTAAGACATTCTTATCAGAGAGTCTTTAGTCGGTGATATTGACCACTCCAAACTTTTAAGCATAAATTCATAATTTTTGACATACATGCTTAACATGTTATTCAAAAAGTTGTGGTTTATAGCTAAATGTTAGAAGTATTTTTTTAGGTTAAACAATTGGGTGCATTTCATCAAACTTCATGTTTTATTATTGTTCTAAAAAAGAATATGCTAGTATAAATAATAGATGTTACATATACCTGAGAACCGTCCACTATAGGCATTTCCATATCCATGATTATCAAATCAAATCGATTGCCACCATGAATATAATCAACTGCTTCCTGCCCATTTTTAGCTACTTTGATATGATCGAATCCAAATCTATCAAGACACTTCATGATAACGGCTCTATTTATGGAGTCATCGTCAACAATAAGAGCAACCAATTTTTTCGCACTTGTTGTAGCCATAATAATACGAAGTACTAATTTTATGGTTCGTATTATTCTATTTAGAGTTTTTATTGGACTTTAAAATAAATAGTGTGTTATTGCTATTAACAAAAACCTCCTTCTATATGATACTTAAAGACCTAATTAGTTTGGTTCAGCAACAAATAATCCCCCATCTACCATTCTCTATTTGCAAATCCAAGGAAGATTATTTGGTACGTACATTGTACATCATTTTAACAAACTCCAGCTACCATTCAAGTGTTTCAAATTAAACTAGTTAGTAAGCATAATTTGCCTTATCATGTATCAATTCAAGGGCATAAATTTGGTTTTGTTTCTAAATTTTCCTAATTAGATAATTTAATTCCGCAAATTATTAGATGCACCCCTTCCTCTAGGTGCTCCCGGGCGCATGTAATACACGCGTTGTTTTTTTGGTTCATTTTTAATACTGATGTTCATATTATTATCATTAATGTTCATTTTCACTTTTTTATAATGATGTTCATTTTTTTAACACTGATGTTCATTTTCTTATACTTAGTGTTTATTTTACCATTGGTAATGATATTCATTTTTTTAAAAATGATGTTCATTTTATTATCGTTAGTGTTCATTTTCATTTTTTTTATAATGATGTTAATTTTTGTAACACTGATATTCATTTTCTTATACTTAGTGTTCATTTTACCATTGATAATGATGTTCATTTTTTAACAGTGATGTTCATTTTGTTATTGTTAGTGTTCACTTTTATATTCAACAATTCAGATTCATCAGCTTCATTTACAATTATGTAGTTTGAATCATCTGCAAAATTTGAAAACATTAAAATTAATAACCTGAACACTAAGTCATTTTTTCTGAACATTCAGAAATTCATATGCAAAAGTTCAAAATATAGTTGAAAAAAATATCATATGCAAATGGTATTTCTGAACATTAATTCAGTTTTTCTGAACGTTCAGAAATTCATTTAAAAAGTTCTGAACATAACTGAATGTTCAGAATTTGTGTCAAAAAGTTCAGAAAAATAATTAGAAGATTACAACAATCGCAAGAACATAACTGAACAACAATTCATTTAATCTGAATATTCAGAATTTGTGTGAAAAAGTTCAGAAAAATAATTAGAAGATTACAACAATTAGAAGAACATAACTAAACAACAATTCATTTTTTTCGGAATGTTCAGAATTTGTTTGAAAAGGTTCAGAAATATAATTAGAAGATTGCAACAATTAGAAGAACATAACTGAACAACAATCTGAATATAATTAGAATACTACAGGAAAACATATTAATATAGAAATGTAATTTCTGAACAATAAGTCATTTTTTCTAAACTTTTATGAATCTTCATCAGTATATATGCAAAATATCAGAACAATAATTGAAACTTTTTGAACGTTTATTAATGGAAATTATGAAAAATTTGACGAAAATTAGAGCTTACAATTTTCTGTAAAAATTCATTGATTATTTCTTGTAGATCTTCGTCTCATTTTGTGTTGTTTTGAATTTTATGTCGTTGATTTTCTGTTGAATTTGTCATAATTGAATGTTAAAAATTCTAGGGTTTCAAATTAGAGAGAGAATTGTTTTGATTTTGAGAGAAAGAAAAGAGAGAATCGGAGAGAAGGATGAACTAAAAAAGAAAAAAGAAATATGTAGCGTATATATAGCAGGTGTTGTTGAAGGAAAATTCTGTGGACAAAACGCATCGTTTGATTTAATTCCAATTTAAACTCGCTACCTTTGGATATAATTTGACAAATTGACAATAATAATATAGAGTTCAAAAATATGGTCCGTCTAATATAAATAATTAAACAATTTCAATTATGAATCTCAACTCAGAATAATTCTAACTTTAGCGCTCAGGTATGTTGTAAATTAGACTGGCTTAATTCATTTTACTAAATATTATGTTTGATAAAACTAACATCACAAAAGTATTAGACCAATTTGAGATATTAAAAAGTTGAAATTATGATTTAAACCAGAGTGTTCATGGTTGAGATCAGTAGTGTCACATTGAATACGTACAAAATCAAATTAGGCATGATGCAACAACCTTGTTTATTTCTATTTGAATCGAAATATTTATGCACATAATAATTATCCTTAAAATGCTAAATGAAATACAATTATGTAAAGGGAAAAAAAAAATGAAGGGAGTATATAGTTGCCTAAAGTAAATTACATTCATAAATTATCTATGTCTCTTCGGAGACTTATGATTAGATAATCTATCTATGAGTTATTTGATTATCTTCTAGCTAAAATTGTTGATCGTGTATTCTTTGTATCTTACACAGATTATAACTCGTAATATATATACATACATAAAAAAAAAAATATTGCTTTCAAGAATTTATTAACATACCAAATTTCTTATTGTAAATAGAAAGGAGAGAGTTTCGATTTTCAAAAAGTGGTATATATTATATAAGGATATTTTAGTATAATGAAGAAAAAATAACATTTTTATAAAATCTATATAGTTATAATTATCCCATAAGTTTTTTGTTACCTTCCCCTAAAAAAAAGAAGCAAATTCTAGTATTAATAATAGATTTGATTAATAAAGTTTCTTGTAAAGACACTAATATGAAATAATTGTAGACATTGCCTTATTAACAATACCACCACCATAATATGTAACTTGTACAATATTATGCTTCAAAATCTATGGTTCTTTTGTCTTACATGATCTTACATCAATACAAAAACCAAACTTGAAGGCTTGCAGGAAGCCAAGAAGGGTGGTTACACATGATCATTATTCATAAACCCTTTTTAGGCCTGTTCATATATATAGAAAACAATTGAACTGAAATAAACTGATTGGAGTTAAGCTAAACACTTAAAAACTATATATCACAAGAGTAAACATCTCAATTTAGAGTAGGGTTATTGTGAGTATATAATATATTATTAAAGGACCAACTCAACCGCAGCCTACCCGCGGTAGGAGAAGCAGGACAGCAACCCTCCTGCAGGGCTTGCTGTGAGGCAGGTGAGGGTGAAGGGGAAAGGGGTGGTGGTTGCACAGGGTAAGGTGCAGGTTTTAAGGTATTATGAGTGAGTTAATGTCGCAGCATAATCGGGCTAGTGTCATCCGAGCCTAGAAAATCATAATCATCAATTTTGAAGCTTGCTAAATTGTGGAAGGGAAAAGTATTTTCATGGAAGATAACATGTCTAGATATAATGATATTTTTAGAGGAGATAGGAGTGTGAAAAAAATTCCATTTCCGATTTTCCGTTCTGAAAATCCGGATTTCCGATATGTTTTTTGAAATTCGGAAAATCGGACCAGATATACGAAATTTTAAACTAGAAACCGGACCGGATACAGAATGGATTTTTAAAAATCCGAATCCCGGATTTTAAAGGAAAACAAAATCCAGAATTCCGGTTTTTTAAGGGTATAACGTATAAGTGTAAGTTTTGGAGAAAATTTTGGTGTATAATTCAGTACCAGATATCCGAATTTCCGATCCGTTTTTTTTTTCTGATATCCGAATTCTAGAAATTTGGTTTTTCCTGAACGGAAACGGAATCAATTTTTTTTTTTGTTCTGAAAATCCGGATTGGAAAAAAATCCGATTTTCACACCCCTAAGAGGAGAAGTCAAGACATCTATATCCACGATGATTTGGTGGGTAGCCTAAAAGGACACTTGGAGTAGATCGAGAAGCTAGTTTATGAGGAGTGGTGGTGGAAAGATTAGCAAAGACACCCAAAAGTCCGTAGATGATCATATGTAGGAGTTTTACTAAATAAAACTTGTGTGGGTGTTAAGTTATTTTGTGTTTGTGTGGGTTAAATATTGAGAAGGTAAGTGGAAGTCTCGAGAGAATAAATCCAATAAGAAGGCGAGGGATGGAAGCATGAAATAAGAGAGTGCGAGACATGTTATTGAGTGTGCGGATCATACGTTCCGCTTTGCCAATTTGAGAAGATGTGTGAGGACAAGAGAAGCGTAGGACAATACCATTTTGATGAAATTTTTTTTTTTGAAAGGACGCTTATCAAATTCACGTCTATGGTCACTTTTAAAGGTTTTGACCGGACATTCAAATTGAGTGAGTACATATCTCCTAAAATTAAAGAGGATTGAGATTTGAAATTGAGGGGGATCATCCAAATAAAATGCGTAAAATCATCTAATAAAACAAAAAAATATTTATGACCATTAATACTTGGTATTGGGGATGTCCATAAGTAGATATGAATTAAATAAACGCACACGAAGTAGTACTAGTGAAAGTATAAAATGGCAGTCGAAAATGTACGTTTTCATAGAGGATAAGAATAACAAATAGAGCTATGCCCTTTATTACAATCTAGTAAGTTTTTAGATCGAAGAAAACTAAGATTATGTGATCCCGGATGACTTAAACGGTTATGCCATGTAGAAGAGGAAAGTGCAGCCAGGCTAGTGGTTAAGCATGTGGAGTGGTTAGTATTAGTGGTGGTGATAGGATATAGGTCCCCCGAGCTATTGCACCTCACTATTATTGTCCCCGGATGTAGGTCCTTCACAGAAAACCAAAAGGGTCAAATTCAACAGAAACATAATTATCAGTGGTGAATTTTCGGACATAAATCAAATTTTTGATAAGTTGTGGGGCAACAAGGACATCTTGTAGGGAAAGGGTGTGGTTAGGGATGGTGGAGTGACCATAACCATTAATCGGAATGCGGTGACCATTACCAACTAAAATATGATTTTTAGTGCTCAAATTAAAAAGATAACAAAGAGTACCTGAATTATTCATTTATTCGTCATGTGTGACGTTGGCTCCAGAGTCCATTTACCACCCTTCATCACTTTGTGCCAGGTGCATGGTTGAGAAGGCATTACCAAGTTCGGTTGGAGTCATAGGTGTACTGTACGAGGGAGTCGAGGCCGTGTAAGCTTGACTATGGGCGGATCCACGCGGCGCAGGCCCAAGAAGGCCATAAGTAGGCCTAGAATTTGACTGGCCTACAGCTGGAATAGAGCATGGAGGGGTGGCCCGTTGTTGACTTCGGTGCCAAGGGCCAAAATAACCCCACTGGGCCTGCTGAGTTGGAATTAGCCCTACTAGAGGCCATGCTTGCATGCTACTGTTTGCATTAGAAGTATTGGAATTAGAATCTCATTAAGGGCCGGTTTGCTTCAACTTAAAATCAATTCAATTCAGTTCAGCTTAATTCAGTTTAATTTAGCTTTATTCAGTTCAGTTCAGCTCCATTCAGTTCACTTTAGCTCTTCTTTTATTTTGCTAATTATTATTTTTGCTAATTAATTTGTTCCTAATATTATTTGTTCATATTATTATTATTTTATATTATTATTGTTGTTGTTGTTTACAAAAATATTATTATACCACATAAGTGAATTACCATTCACAAAAAATATGAAGATGTATCACTGGTTTTTATTTCATAAAATATAAACTACCAATAATTTTTTTTTTAATAAAATTATTAGTAGATTAATAACAAAATTATTACTATGTCATTACTCCATAGTTAAAAATCATTAATAATTCGTAGTTAAAATTAATAGTCATAGTCAATCCATAAAAATTATAGTAAAAAAATCAATAATCATAATTAAAAATCAATAGTTAAAAATCAATAATCAATAGTTAAAAATAGAAAATCAATAATCAATAGTTAAAAATCAATAATCCATAATTAGAAATCATTAATCCATAATTAAAGCTTTCAGTTCAGTTCAGCTCCAATCAGTTCAGTTCAGCTGTTTTCAGTTGAAGTAAACAAGCCCTAATTGAGCTGGTTGGTGAAAGTTTATATTTGAATAGGTATATAATTAGTATTAGTACACGTATTTGAATACATGTATGTATTGATACAGTTTTAATACAATGTAAAATGACAAAAAAAAAAAAAACCATTGTGAGATATTTAGCTTTGCATCTCAATGTGAGAGACTAAAAATTCTCAAAAGTGAATTTCAATAGTTATTGCTTTTTTGTAGAACACTAGATAATTCTTGAGCAAATGCTCAAAAAGAAAGGGTATGAATCATTCTTATATAAATCGAAATTATATTTTACTCATGATAAAAATAATAATTATATATAGTTTTATATCAATTATTGAATATTCAAACTTTTACTTTCAATGTGAACACATTAACCTATATTCACTAATTTTAATTATATACGGAGTGTAGTTGTTTATGCCATTGTTAATTGAGGAGTTTAGGATGGAAATTTAGGAGAGAAAAATGAAATAGTGGCTGGTTATTGCTTTAGTATAATTAAGAATAAATATCTAGTACGTTGCTGACATCACTTATGGACACATGTCATGCTCTTAACATCTATTTTTCCTCCCAAATTCATCATATTGTCATGATCTTTTTCTTAATAACCATGTAACATAATTATTTTATTGCTGATTACAAGTCTAGTTAGTGGTGGTGATTTCCACACTCCTTCTCCTCTCATGTGGGTAATAACATTAATCACTATTCATATGAGAAGGAGAATAGTGCGGAAATAATATGAGGAGGGTAGAAATATATACCCTCTAGCTAAGAGAATAGTAACATTAATCATTATTCATGTGAGGGAAAGAAGAGTACGGAAATAATATGAGTGCGGAAATACATATCCTCTAGCTATGAAATAACTACCATCGTAATAAATGTTATTTTTTCTCTTAAAAAATGGAACTACTGTTATGTTGAAATTAATACTACACCAACTTTCTTTTTAAATATTAACGCACATCATTTTTGTATGATTTTGTATATTTAGATAAATCTTTCTATTGTTTTTCCACTATGACTAAGTTGTGATAAGTTTTGTAGATGATAAAATTTTAAAATTATTATCGAAACGCACATCATTTTTGTAAAAGTGATTCATTATCATTACTTGTATAAATCGGACATTGCACGAATGCTAATCTAGTAAGTTTATATTGCATATGAAGTTTAATAAATTATAGATGTAAATTGACATGTGCATTAAACTAGTTTATTATTGAACATAACCCATATTTAATACAATAAAATGTATATAACATATATCAATGACAACTTAAATGCCATGATTCCATAAATTGAAATTTTGTCAAGTCAATTAGTTAAAAATGACCCATAATAGCTGCAAGCTTGGCCATGTTCATAGGCTTAGCATGGAAATCATCCAATCCTGCACTAACAAACTCATGAATCTTTGTTGGAGAAGACGATGCAGACATGCCAATGATCAGACTTGTTACACCAAGAGCACGAATTTCCTTGGTTGCCTATAAGATTGAAAAAAAAAAAAAAAAAAATTCATTTAACATCTTTAAATCACCATATGTCAAAATAATTAATCTAGTGATAACAAAAAAAGTATACATATCCAAGGGTTTCTATGTATTGTTTGATCAACATACTTAAAAAAAAAAAAAAAAAAGTATTAAGCAATAGGATTATGAAATTGTCCATCTCTAAATCATAATGGTCAACGTACAATAGAGAAGTTTTTAGTTTTCAACTAAACTAGAATACCTGAGAGCCATCCATTCCCGGCATTTCCATATCCATAATGACTAGGTCAAAATGGTTGCCACTTCGAAAAAGCTCAATGGCAACTTGCCCATTTTTAGCTACTTTAATCTCAAAACCATTCTTACTTAGATACTTTGAACTGTTTGCTACACTTACAGAATCATCGTCAACAATTAGAGCGGAGAATCTTTTTGTAGGAGCCATAATAATTTAAGTTTGTTTAATTGAATTATATATTTTTGATTAATATTTTTTTTTTTTTTTTTTTTGGTTTCATATATGGCCCCTTTATATATACAAGGGTAGGTGGAAGCAGTTGTTTTACTAAACAGTTTATTTTTAAGTCTGTAATCTAAAATTAAAATTAGTGGATACTGTTAATTAATGAAAACCCAAATCACTACTGATATACAAAAATCGATCTCATGTGTTCATGAATATTAAAGAACTAAACGACATGATCTGATCTGATCTGATCTGTAAGGTTGTTTTATTGCAATTCATTAATTTGAAAGAATCCAGTGTGATTTCACAAGCAATTGATGTGTTTTAGATGAACTTTTCATTAAAAGAAAATATATTTTTTTTGAATTCTTGAATAGGGTGGGCTAGTTGGGTAATACTTACTTTAATTTCTGCCTTTAAGTCATATACATAGTAAACTAAACGTGTCATAGAATGAACAAAACACAAGATTGTTTTTATTATGGTTTTGTAGTTAAAAATGAAATGAATCAAATTGGCAAGAATTTATTTAATTAAATAAAATTCAATAGACTTCAGCCAATAGTCCAATACAATTGAACTAGATTATTAAAGAATGATGAAAATTAAATAACAAATTTATTAAGCACTTCTCATCGGGTAAATAATAATAATAATAATAATAATAATAAAATAATTAATTAATTAATTAATTAAAAGTGATAAATTTTTAATAATCATTATAAATACTAAAAAAGTAAGAATTCATAATGTATAATGATGTCCTTTTAGGGGATAGTAAAGGATGTTATGACATAAGAAAAAAAAATTCACTTGATATACTTTCAAAATTTTAAGAAACTCCTGATTTACCTCATTGTTGTTCAAAATTCAGTACCCTTGAGGTTAATGTATATATAATTAACGAAAACCCCAACTTGTCTTGATTCAATTAATAATTTACGAATTAACACACAATTTGCCAAGAAAAAAAAAGATCTGTTATAACTAAATGAATTTCGTGAATTTTAAAAAAAAAAAAACATAAACCTTATGGTTATTTAGTGAATTTCAGAAAATGATGAGCGGGTCTTGTGAATTGAATTTGTAAAACCTCAAACATATATTTTGTTAAAAAAGTTTTAACAAAAACTTATAAGTGATAGAAAGAGTTATCAATAAGTCAATGTTTGGTCAATAAGAGGTAGTGCCCTGGGCCTTTTACAATTATTGTATATAATTTTGTCATGTTTCCACAATTTTTTATCTACTATGAAATTAGGAAAAAAAAAAAAGAGATTACGGGCTTAAGACATTATAATTTGTTTAAAATAAATAAAAATGCTTCAAACGAGTTCAAAGCACCCTTGAATAGTAATTGTATTATTGTATGCAACTAATTCATCAATCCACAAAGTATAATAATTGATTATTCCATTCGCCAAATTTATAAACTTCCAATCCATATAAAAAGTTTTTTAATTTTACTTTTTTATTTTTTTAACAATCTATCTATCTCTTTTATACTAGTTCTGATACCAAGCGCAACAATGCAAGTGCTCCAAAATCCCAATGATAATTGCAATTTCTAAAGTTTGTAGTGCAATTATTGTAAAGTCATGTTAGAGTGCAAACTACTCTTGTGTAGAAATATAATAATCTGTTGTCGAAATAGATTAAGACATACTATTCTCAACCCAAACTTTATACAAATAAATATCAGTCATGTGGCAACTTGATTTAAGCTAATCGTACCACGTTATTACAAAGCATGGATTAAAAATACAACAGTCTTCCATAATTTGCAACTTTTAGCTTTCTCATCGTTTTCCAACATTAGCTCCTCAACTCTCTAGCCTTTTCGATTATTTTCTTATGCTCATTAACTCCTTCATTTTATCGTAGCCACCAACTGGCATCATGTCCAGTTATTTTGCTCCTGCAGTAAGATCCAAACAAAGTTTGCTTGTGTTCATTAAGGTAACATTAACAAATTTTTATGTGCAAAAGTGTTGCATATGAATTTGTTCCGTGACAAAGATGCACATCTGAGTCTAAGGAACAAGATAAAACATTCTTCAAGCAGCAAAAAATGAGAGATATGTATATTTACTTTAACCAAATATATATCTTGGTCAAAGAAGATTATATGAAGTACACTAGAGATACAACTCTACTATTATGTATGATTGACTTGTGTGTCAAGATAAAGATGAGAATTAATTTGCAACCAAGAATATAGGAAAGTTGTTGGTATCAAAGCCTATGTATGAATCACTGCTAATATAAGGGTTTAGATGAAGTTAAACTTGACCAGACTTACAAGGGTTAGTGGAAAGAAGTTAGAGCCTATGCGTCATTGGTCACAAATGTTCCATATTTTTGTTAAAAGTATTCTTTCAATTTAGAGTATAATTCAAGAGTTTGTAACCTTGGGCTTTGGGAATAGGTGAGTAATCTAAGTGAACTACTTTTTAAGAGAAAGATAAAACTTTGTGGAAGTCAAGTGAGAAAAGAGAAGAGAAAAATTTGTTCTAGGAACATATTTAGGGGGAATAAATTTCGTAGTTAAACTTTGCACTAGTCCATATTAATTAGGTTTGTAACAGAGTTTGTTGTACTAATTAATGAAAAGAAAATTGAGTCATAGTCCTTGGTGGTTGAGATTTTTTTCTTTTTTTATTGGACCTAGGAAATGTCTCCTCGCTAAATCGTTTGTTTTCTCTATGAATTTTTTTATTAACTATGTTCTTGCATTAAGTTATTCTATCGATTTCTCTAAAAACCACCCCTTTGTTATTATATTTGTTTGTCTAAAGTCACAAGGCAAGATACCTAGGTAGAAGATAAGGCGGGGATAGTTTATACCCAGTGGGGCAGGGGTGGAGGTGGGGACGGATTATAGAGCCACTGCGGTGATAGAGATGAAGATGGGAATGGAGATAGAAACACAAGATGGGGTTGGGGATAGGAATGACAATAATCTTTACACCTCGCCCCAATGACATCCCTAACATCTACCATTGCATCAAACATATTTTCATCATAAATCATAATAATACATCATATTTGGATTAAAACCATACCTCCTGAAAACAAAGTCGGCCTATAAAGTCGGCCTCACACTAGGCACCCCTTCCTGAAAACATCGAGTCTTGATCTCCCTAAGCTTCTTCTCTTTTTTCGAGATGGAACGAAAGCTACTTCGGTCTCAAAAGAGCGAGGCTGCCTTGGCCTTAACATCATCACGTTTCTTCAGGAGGGCATCCTGGGAGTAATCATGGAGGTGGCCACACTTACATTTAACGTCTCCATCTCAGCAAGATTGTTGGCTTTCTAGTGAAAGATGTTGGTTTCTTCTGTCTTCATCATTGCCGGCTCCTTTTTCTACAATGCATCCAAAAAGAACGCATCAAACTTCTTTGAAAGATTACGATGCAAAACCTTTGTACCTTCAAGGCAGATGAAGAGCCGAACAAAATCAAAAGCATAAGTCAAAATTTGAAAATTTGCGACAAGTCAAAACAAATAGAAACGTACATCACTAGCAGCAACCTGCATAGGGACAATGGATGCCTCATAAAAATTAAGTTAACGATATTCCTTTGGAATAGCCTTCAACATGTCCTTGTACATCTATGCCTTCTCCTTGGATGCAAAATTGTCCAGTAGGACCATCTCCTTTGAGGGCTTTAACTAGAGTCTTGCTCATCATATGATAGATTGAATGTCCAACCAACTAAAGTTGGTTAGGAGAGGCGGTCGTCCCGAAATGGAGCGGGCTCTGGACAGCTAGGTTTTCGTTACTTAGTTCCACGGGAACATTAACAGTATCATCAGACAGTCCCTCAGTTTTTTGCTGCACAAGATTCAACTTAATCTTCTTTGCAGGAGGCCTCTCCCCAAGAGGTACTGGTTGTTGTTTGGTTTTAGATGGCATAGGAAAAAGGAAAAAGGCTGTGAGTTTCAAAGTCCATCAGTTTAGAGGCAATCATACTAATTTATTCAATCCCTATCCTTAGTAGATTTAAACTACCAACTTTATGAATTTAATAAATGACCATGTAAATTGATGTCTTTTCCTATCACATGTGTACGCACGTCCACGTGTACGTATTTAAACTTGTATGTGTACCATATTAGTTGAGACAACTCACTAAATATAACATAAGTACACACATAAGGAAGGGATTTTGGCCTATTGGTCAAGGCCTTCGAATACTAAAGACAAGCCATGGGTTCGATTCTTACCATGAGGATTTAGGAGGATCCCTTATCCCCCTATTCTAGGTGCTTGTGTTGGAAATTCTGGATAGGATGTTTACCTGGCAGTAGGGTGATAAGTAGTTATTTGCTAGAATTTTGGGTGCTTTTTGTAGGGGCCTCGGATTTTAGGGTCCCCATTTTTTTGGTCACCTTTCCCAAGCCGTCCACAGGTTGAGTTAGACCTAAAAAATTGGCTTAAGGTAAGGTGAAATGGACTTTTTAGAAGTATTTTGCAAAAAAAAAAAAAAACAGGAGCGCAGGAATTTCAGTCGCGTTAGCGTGGTAGCGTGACAGAGTTTGTCACGCTGACTGTGCAGCGCTACAAAGCTTGTTACGCTGCAGGTGCAGCGCGACAGACTTTGTGACGCTGCGACGTTAGCGTGACAAAGTCTGTCGCGCTACGCTGTTTTTGTGTTTTTTTTGCTTTTTTTTTTTCGAGTGAGATAAAAATATACGAATACGGACGATGCTAGTAAGAAGTCGCTAATGAGTTTTAGGAACTAAACTCATAAACCGTGTATTTAGATTCGATACGAATGGGACTCGAATAAGGGACGTTTGTCTAAATTGCACGGAAATCCTCTCCGATCCCATGGGGATGACTCCAAGTTGTGGTCGAGCGAACCAAAGATTGGACTCGGGGGCGAAGGTACTAACATGACGGAGTGCGTCGGGTTAGTCCATAGGCGGCCATTACTAGTTTCCTCTTAACCATACAGAAATTACATTTAGAATCACACAAAAATATCAATTACAAAATTCACACAAAAAGCATTAAATTGTTAGTGAATCACAAAAAAACTAATTAATTTAACTCAAACCGTTATTAAAATCAATTTAAGGAGCCTAACATGATTAGATTTGTCCGAAAGAATTATCTTGATTAAGCGTTGCAAACAATCAATTTTAAGTCCTTTAACAATAATAACGTGATAAAGCAGTAAATAAATAGTGAAACAACAACTTAAAAGTCCATAAACATGATTTTTAGGGCTCTCAGGAAACGTACCACTTCTCCTTTGAAGATTGTCTTCGTCGAGTATTAATTTGGGCGGAGTTTCGAATTATTGTTTCGATATTATTAAAATTTGTAGCCACTTTTTAGTAAAATAAATAGCAAATAAAATAATAAATAATTATAATAAAAAAAAGGGTTGTTAAAAGCAATACTCGGATTATTTAAGTATGAGGAAGTAATTGAGTTAAAAATGTGTTGAGAAACGAAAGAAATGAGGGTTTTTATAACAACGTGAGAACCCTAATCGCGTTGGGCTGCTAGCGTGGTACAACGAATCGCGCTAGCCCAGTAGCACAGGGAACCCTAATCGCGCTGGGCTGCTAGCGTGGTACATCGAATCGCGCTAGCCCAGTAGCACAGGGAACCCTAAAACGCTACTAATGTAGCGCTGTTAGCTTAGTCACGCTGACAGCTCAGCGTGACTAAATTAACCGCGCTACGTTTTTGAAACATCTTTTATTTATTTATTTATTTATTATTATTATTATTATTTTATTTTATTCATTTATTTAAAATAGTAAAAGAGGCATTTGGATAAAAAGGTCCGTGAAATAAGAATGAGATTTATTTTTAAGCCCAAGTATACTCGATTATCCAATCTTCTAGAGAAATGAGTTTTTTAATCATCATAGAGTCCTGCCGCGGGACAGAGGACTAAATTAGGTGTCTACAGTTAGCCCCCACTTTGATTGAGTCTGAGAAAGACGACAATCAAAGTATGCTCGAATCGTTTTTCGAGGCTTTCATATCCAGAGCCATGAGCTCCTCATTAACCAATGGGCGTAGCAAATTTTAGAGAGCAAAGGCTCTCGAAACTGAAATCGAAAATAAATTCGCTTATTTGTCAAAACACTTAGCAAATAAATTAGTATTAGTATTTTGGAATAAGTTTTCTTATGACTGGGAATAAGGTAATAAATTCGCTTATTATTACTATTTTGACTAAATTCGCTTATTTACTGAAATTATTGAAAAAATGTAATAAATTCGCTTATTTATTACTATTTTGAGTAAATTCACTTATTTACTGAAATTATTGAAAAAATATAATAAATTCGCTTATTTATTACTATTTTGTGTAAATTCGCTTAATTACTGACATTATTAAAAAAAATGTAATAAATTCGTTTATTTATTACTATCTTGAGTAAATTCGCTTGTTTATCGAAAATATTGAAAAAATGTAATAAATTCGTTTATTTATTACTATATGGAGTAAATTCGCTTATTTATTACTATTTTGAGTAAATTCGCTTATTTACTGAAATTATTGAAAAAATGTAATAAATTTGCTTATTTATTACTATTTTGAGTAAATTCGCTTATTTACCGAAAGTATTGTCAAAAGCTCACAAGGTGGTCATGAGATAACACCTTATCCTAATGTAATCCACTTTTGGGACATTTAGAATAAAGCATGAGAAAAGGATCATCATCAAAATCAAGTTCAAAGCAAAACAATACAGCAAAACTCAACAACCTGCGCCGGCCGTGTAGCGCTGTTTCAGAAACCACGCTGAAGAGGTAGCGTGGCAGGTCCTGCGACGCTGAGCTTATCAGCGCGACTCCTTTACTCACGCACACAGGTCAGCGTGCTACTATTTGTTGTGCTGTGTTGTTGTTTAATTTGTAACTGTTGATGTTGTGCAGGCCCGATTTTATTGTCACGCTAAAGTTTCAGCAAGACAAATTTACTAGCGTTGGTGGTGTAGCGCTTCTCGTGTAACCGCGCTGCGCAGTTACCGTGTTCATCCTAACAGCGCTGAAGCTGCAGTGCTGGTCCTTCAAACGCGCTGTGAGGTTTTTTTTTTTTCATTTTTTTTATTATTATTTTATTTTATTTTATTTTATTTTATTTATTTTTTTCAATTGTTGATGTTGAAATTATGCTGTGCAGGTAGCGGGGTGGGTTTACTAGCGCTCGGGGCGTAGCGGTGTTAGAGTAACCGCGCTGGGCTGCTAGCGTGTTCAACCAAAGAATGCTGGAGCTGCAGCGCTGGTTCTTCAACCACGCTGTTAGTTTTTTTATTTTTATTTTTATTTATTTATTTATTTTTTTAAAGCTTACTTTTGAGAACTATGGGATGAATTTGTGCTTACATTAGAGGATTGATTGCTCTAATTTATCCAATTTGTAGTCATAAGGATGTTAAGTTTGTGACAATTTATTTTTGCTCTTGTTTTTATCAAACATGTATGTTTTTGGCAAATGATTGTTCTAATGATGTTAGAATGAAGTATAATGCTCCATGAATAAAAAAAAAAAAACTTCTTGAATAGTTTTAATTATAAGGGCAATGAGCTCTTAATTAATAATCAAAAGTGAAAAAATGCTCTTGATTNAAAATGCTCTTGATTAATTTATTTTATGTATAAGAGTAACGTGCTCTTTAATTAATAAAGAAGAACAATGGGATTTTAATTAATAATCAAAGGTGAAGAAAAAAATGTTCTTGATTAATTTTTTTTTTATAAGAGTAACGTGCTCTTAATTTAATCAGTGATCAAAAGTGAAAATGCTCTTGAAAAATTTTACTTTATTTATAAGAGTAGCGTGCTCTTAATTTAATAAAGAAGCGCAATGGACTCTTAAATTAATAATCAAAAGTGAGAAAAATGCTCTTGATTAATTCATTTTATTTATAAGAGTAACGTGCTCTTAATTTAATAAAGGAGAGCAACAGACTCTTAGTAAAAGATGCTCTTGCTAAGTTAACAAGCTATCCTAGTTTGTGGATTACAGCAATGTCTTCCCCTAGAAACGAGCAAGATGGAGGGGAGAGAGAGGGAAGAACAGATACCCGTAAACGTCGTGCTAAAAACCGTTCAAAGAGTAAGAATCGAGTACCACACCCTGCATGGGAGCCCCCACTTGAGTGGGATAATCGTGTCTTGAAACTTGATCCTGACCATCATATATCTTCTCGAGCATCAAGAGGAATTGTAAGTAATATTTTTTTCTTTTTTTCAATATTTTACGAATTTTAGATGATATATGTAAGTGAAATGTTATAGGTTGATGATGAATTACGACGATATGATTCCGAGAAAATGCTTGGTAAAATTTATGACACTCTCGATGCAAATACCAAAGAGTTGGTCAAGGTGAGCGGTTTTCAAGATTTCTTAGAATCTTATATAGAGAAAGAGAGATGTAAGATGTCTGCTGGTTTAGTTAGGGGAATGATGGAATGGTTTTGGGATACAACTAACACCTTTCATTTCCCATGGGGAGAGATGGCTATAACTCCTTTCGATTATGGGATGATTACTGGATTACCCTTGGCGGGTATGGATATCATCCCTAATGAAGGAATGACAGGAAAAGAGCCAATGATAGGTGATTTACTTGGGCCGATCTACACTCGATTAAAATTGTATGAGAGAGTTTTCCCTTGGAGTGAATTGTCGAATGCTCTAGCCAATGAAGACATTATGGCAGAAACCACTTCCCTTCAAAGAGCTAGGATCTTCCTTTTATATTTGGTTGGTAGTACCTTTTTAACAGACAAAGGGCACGAGTGGCCTTTTCTCTTATCCCATTTTTGTCAGATTTGAAAGGAATCAAAGATTATTGCTGGGGGAAAGCGGGTTATGTGCATTTAATATCTGAAATGCGTAAGACATCCCGAGTCATGGATGACCCGCTAAAGAGAGAATGTGTCCCGGCTTCCCTAGGAGGCATTCCTCGAGTTATTGAGGTAACAAATTCTTTTACAATGTGCTTATCCGCTTATTTTATTTTGCTTTTCTAACCTTTTCTTTTCAGGTGTGGTAATTTGAACACTTCCCAACTCTTGCCCCAATAAACGACCGACCTAAGAGATTCTCGGTGAGCCGCAGATGGGGAAGACGACTTAACATTCATCATAAGACAGATGTAATACGCCAATCGATTTATAACCTTCCTGAAGAGCAAGTAAGGACTCATTGTATATATACATTTATATATATTTATAACTACAATAAATGATTTTTAATTTTCCTTCTGTTGTAAATTATCTTTCGTCCATGGGACGGGATACCAGATATTAGCCCTGGAGTGCAGGTTTCACCACCTCTTGAGGAAGCCATGATCGTTTTCAAAGGATGTAGGTAACTTGTTTGGTTTCTGGGAGAACGTGTTGTTCGTCAAACTTATTCTCCTATTCCTTTAGCTCCCATGGATCCACCTGTCTTCATCTTAGACTCGAGTAAGGTTCCCGCTACCTCTATGGATGATTTTCTGAGAGGACTCAAGCCGAGAAGTTCTATTTTGCTGGTGGTGTAATTCAAAAATTGGGTTCAGCTCGGCTACGTCCTTTTCCAACATTTGTTAGGGTATATTACCTTTCCTTTCCCTTTTTCACGTGTTTGCATTTTAAATATATGTTTATTTGTTTATATGTTTAATGATGCAAAAAAATGATGAATTGAGGGTTGGCAAGTTCCTGAGCGAAATATCAAATACATTGATGGTTTCGGGAATTTGATTGATGACCGTGCCATTTGCTGAGGAAGAGGAAGAAGAGTTCCTATATTCCCTGAGAATGTTGACATGGTAAGCCTTAGGTTTGTCCTTATCTTTACTCGACTCTTATTATTATTATTACTGACATTTTTCATTGTAATTCTAAATGACTTGTTTAATTGCAGGTGCCTAGGACAACTACAACAAGGTCATCAAAGTATTGAATGCGTTTCGCATGCTTATAGGAAGACAAACATGCTTTTGCGTGCAGAGCGTCACCATGGCTAGGGTAGGTTCCCTATGTGTTGCCCTATTTCTAGTTTCATGTCTTTATCACCTATGGGTAATTTTGTGCATTATTTTCTTTTGTAGGACGTTGTGCCGCGTTATATAACACACGGGACATTTCGTCCTCCTCGTCCCAGGTGGCCATTACAGGCGTCCCCCTTTTACGAGGGTCCGACTAGTGGTCAACAATGCGGCTCCGATCCTGATCAAGAAAATAGAGCTCAAGAGAGGCTATAGAGACGAGGGGGAAGTAGTCAGCAAGTCATCCGCAACAAGGATATGATCCTTATGCTGGCTATATACCATGGTAAGGTGGCGGGTGGTCCCAAGCTCAAGATGGGATTATATGGTGGAGGCCAAGGGCCATATCAAGAGTTCCTTATGAGATGGGGCGATTTTAGTCGTATGAACCACCAAGGATTATGAGATGAGGCGTATTTTTTTACTTCTCGTTCAGCCTCCATCTTATTAAGACGCATCATGAGAGCATTCAATGTAGCATTCATATTTTCTTCTTCTCACTCATACTTGACTTGGAGAGGACGGAACGGAACTTGAGGAACAAATTGGAGAATTTAGAGTAATGAACCCGAAATCTTCACAAATATCCTCTAAGGAATTTGAGATGAATGATGATTGTTCGTCACTACCTAACCTTTGTAAACGTTGATGGATCGCGACACCAAGCAGTTGAAACGCCCTTTACGAAAAAATTTCAAGCCATTCAGAAAAGTATTTATTTCCATTTTTCGAAAAAAAACAAGAAATAACTAAGTAGTGTTACAATGATTAATTTAATACTGAGAGCGTCTGTAAGCTAAGCTAAAGACGACTAAACCTTAATTAATGACATTCTAATTTAAAGAATATAATTAATAAAGGTTTTTTTGGCCTTTTTTAGTTAACTCAAACAAAACCAGTATTAAGTTAATTATCGTTAATGCTCATGAGGATTAAAAGATCATAGGCAAAAATCTTTTTTTTTTTTTGAAGAATTTCATTCATTAAGGAAATGAGATTGTTAGCTCCACCTAGAATTCGAAAGAAACTAATTAAATTCTACAAAAAGAATTGAATTAGTAAATCCTCGAATATTCAAATTATGTCAATAATCTTAACAAATAAATGTTTGAAATGATTGATACAATTTAAATTTCTTGGTGAATAATGAAAGTATCATGTTAGTCTTTAGTAAATTTCCAAAAGATTCAAATTATATTAAAATCTCAAAAAGTTAAAGTATTTTTGAAATCGTTAATATTATTTGAATTTTCTAATAAATGTTAATTGTATAAGTTAGTTTCTATTTAATCAATATCCTATTAATCAAATCCTAAAAATCAAGGATTTGATTAATAATATCTTTTGCAATATTTTATTAACTAAATCAAATATATCGGTGCATCAAAATCTTCCAAATCAAACGATATCAAAGAATATAATTAAAATTATGGAAAATATTTTACGTAATCAATTAATTTAGGTAGCTATAATATTTGTGATTAAATTGATTTGAAAACCTCAGAAAATCTACATATGCACAAAAATAAAAAGCAAACAAGCAACTTTATAAAAGAAAAAGGAAGCAAATAATTACTAAAATGCAGTCAAACTACGGTCAGTCAAAAGGGTCCTACATCTAAGGAGTGTGCTCCAACACTTTGCAGTGTGAAACCGTTAGATATGGAGTGTCTCCTCTCCAAGTACCATAGGCAACTTGGAATCGATGTAGTTGGGATAAGGTTGCGTTTTGCTCGGTTGCTTAGAGACCATGGCCCCACCAAGTAACGGTTCCTTCCCGAAATGTAATGTTATTATGGTGATCCTAAGGCATGTTTCAAAACACATCGAAGCCAAGTGTTTGTCAAATGTATGCAATATGTCTAAAAAATTCATTTGCTCTAATATAATAAGTGATGATTAAGAGAAAATTTTCAAGTCTCACCCTCTTTTCGTCCCAATGGAGTCGCCACTGTAGGGCCCCGGATTTTAGGGTCCCAAATTTTTGTTCACCTTAGTCACAGGTTCATTTTTTTCTAGCCCAGTACTGTCTTGATCAGATTCGAGCAAAACTCGAATTCTATTGCAGGTATGAACATCCT
Source organism: Suaeda aralocaspica (assembly GCA_016808085.1). NCBI lineage: Eukaryota > Viridiplantae > Streptophyta > Magnoliopsida > Caryophyllales > Amaranthaceae > Suaeda > Suaeda aralocaspica. The sequence goes on along the minus strand of PYUH01000681.1, from coordinate 79,789 downwards.
TCATGCCAACTTTAGTACGCAATCCTCCAACGGATCGAGTAGACTAAAAAATTGGCCTAGGAAAGGTGAAATGGACTTTTTAGAAGTATTTGCAAAAAAAACAGGAGCGCAGGAATTCAGTCGCGGTTAGCGTGGTAGCGTGACAGAGTTTGTCACGCGGACTGTGCAGCGCACAAAGTTGTCAGGCTGCAGGTGCACCGCGGCAGATTGTGAAGCTACGACGTTAGCGGGACAAAGTCTGTCGCGCACGCTATTTTGTGTTTTTTTTGCTTTTTTTTTTGAGTGAGATAAAAAATATACGAATACGGACGATCTAGTAAGAAGTCGCCAATGAGTTTTAGGAATAAACTCATAAAACGTGTATTTAGATTCGATACGAATGTACTCGAATAAGGGACGTTTGTCTAAATTGCACGGAAATCCTCTCCGATCCCATGGGGATGACTCCAGTTGTGGTCGAGCGAAACAAAGATTGGACTGGGGGCGAAGGTACTAACATGACGGAGTGCGTCGGGTTAGCCCATAGGCGGCCATTACTAGTTTCCTCTTAACCATACAGAATTACATTAGAACACACAAAAATTCAATTACAATCACACCAAAAAGCATTAAATTGTTAGTGAATCACAAAAAAAACTAATTAATTTAACTCAAACCGTTATTAAAATCAATTTAAGGAGCCTAACATGATTAGATTTGTCCGAAAGAATTATCTTGATTAAGCGTTGCAAACAATCAATTTTAAGTCCTTTAACAATAATAACGTGATAAAGCAGTAAATAAATAGTGAAACAACAACTTAAAAGTCCATAAACATGATTTTTAGGGCTCTCAGGAAACGTACCACTTCTCCTTTGAAGATTGTCTTCGTCGAGTATTAATTTGGGCGGAGTTTCGAATTATTGTTTCGATATTATTAAAATTTGTAGCCACTTTTTAGTAAAATAAATAGCAAATAAAATAATAAATAATTATAATAAAAAAAAGGGTTGTTAAAAGCAATACTCGGATTATTTAAGTATGAGGAAGAAAGTGAGTTAAAAATTTGTTGAGAAACGAAGGAAATGAGGGTTTTTATAACAGCGTGGGAACCCTAATCGCGCTGGGCTGCTAGCGTGGTACGCCGAATCGCGCTGGCCCAGTAGCGCAGGGAACCCTAAAACGCTACTAGTGTAGCGCTGTTAGCTTAGTCACGTTGAGCTGTCAGCGTGACTAAATTAACCGCGCTACGTTTTTGAAACATCTTTTATTTATTTATTTATTTATTTATTTATTATTATTATTATTATTATTATTATTTTATTCATTAAAATAGTAAAAGAGGCATTTGGATAAAAAGGTCCGTGAAATAAGAATGAGATTTATTTTTAAGCCCAAGTATACTCGATTATCCAATCTTCTTGAGAAATGAGTTTTTTAATCATCATAGAGTCCTGCTGCGGGACATGGGACTATATTAGGTTTCTACACTTTTAGGAATCATTTTCATACATATTTAGTGATTTATAGATTAGTTTTGCATGTTTTAATTTAGTTTTGGACCCTTTGATGCTTCACGGGTATTTTGTGTTTATGGTGAAGTTTTAGGCCCTTTTGGAGGAGTCTTAGAATACAGCCATAACTTTTTATCTACTCAATATTTCTATGTGATTCTAATTGGAGATGATAGCTTGTCTCGTTAGCTTCTCAACGATAGGTCATATTCCCCAAACCAATTAGCGAGCTAAAAGTTGTGATATTTTGAAGTTAAGCTGTCCAATGTGCTGCGGGTGAAGGCAACACAATCGTGTTGACTTCAACACGTCTGCGTTGACCTGTGTCCAGAAACTTTAGTTTGGTTTTGTTTTAACTGCCTCAGAGCAACACGTCCGTGTTGACCTGTGTCCAAAAACTTCAGTTTGGTTCCGTTTTGTCTGCCTCAGAGCAACGCGCCCGTGTCACTTTGAACACGTCCGTGTTGACCTGACTTCCGAAGTTCCAAACTACGTCGTTTTGCCTATATTGTTAGGTTGTATAAATAGCGCCAATTGCTTAGGAGTAGGGGAGGAAGCTGATTTTTCTGCACTTTTCTTTAAAAGCTCTTTTCTTCTAGCAAAAACAAAAACTCTTAAATTATTGTAATCTTATAGTTAATCTAGTGAATTTAATCATTGAAGAATCTTAATTTTTCATCAATCCCAATCCATTGAAGCTTCAAGTATCTTTCTTTCTCCTTTATTTTTTATAATTTGTTCTTGATTTATTTTCATTATTTTTACATGTAACTTTGATGCTCTTGATTTCTATTATTATTGATTATTACTTGATTCTAACTTCAATATTGCTCATGAACTATATGTTTATGATGTTTATTATTGTAATTTCCATGGATTGTGTGTAGTTTATTTCTAGGGTTTGGGTGAAACCCTCAATGTAGTCATGGTAAATTAGTTGCATGTTGGGGTTTAATTGTCTTTGGTTCTAATTAGTTAAGATTAAGGGGTTTTTATGCTTATTTCTTGTGATTGATCACCATTAGAGCTTAATTCTTAATCTCCCCAATGAAGGATCGAAAGATGAAGTTGGGTTGTAGGTTCCCTTATTCTTATTTGACTAAAAGACCATGAAAATAGGGATTTCTAGTCAAGGGATTTCTCCTTGTCATCGTGCATGTGTTCTTAAAGCTTGGATATGTGAATTCAACCATGAGAATAGGTTGTAATGCATCCTTTTAGGCAATCCCTCTAGCTCAAAGGAGTAGTTGGGTGTTTTAGATTACTTCCCCTAATTTCCCCACACAATTGTTCCCTTGTTGTAGTTTTAGTTCCATGACGAAGTTGGGTAGTGTAGCCCAATCCTAGTCCCTTTTATTATTGAATTGCCCTTTTTACTCCTTAATTTAGCTAGTTTATTAGACTTGTTACTCAAATCACTACAAAAACTTGACTTGACTTAGATTATTTAAACAATAACATTTGGTGGTTGATTCAATGTCTCTCATGGGTTCGACCATTTCTTGCCCTTGTTACTAGTTAGTAGGACCGACTTAGGTTTATTATTTGATAGGCTGACGACGCTCTATCATAGGGGTCCAGTTTTGGCCCACTATCATTATTAATTATAAATAAATAAAAAATAAAACTTAAGTGCACAAAGTGTACATATATCAACGTACATAAACGTGTATGTGCACCATGTTAGTTGAGGCAACTTACTAACATAGCATAAGTACACAAAGTGTACATCTATCAATGTGTACGTAAATAGACCTGTTCGTGCACCATGTTAGTTAATGCAACTCACTAACATAACAGTACATAAGTACACAAAGTGTACGTCTATCAATGTACACGTATTTTAATTGTATGTGAAACATGTTAGTTAAGGCTACTCACGAACATAGCATAAGTACACAAAGTTTACATCTATCAATATATACGTACATAAACTTGTAAGTGCACCATGTTGTTTAAGGCAACTCACTAAAATAGCATAAGTACACAAAGTGTACGTCTATGAATGTGTATCTACATAAACTTGTATGTGCACCACATCGATAAGTGTAAGTTATGTTCATTATTTACCCTCACTTTATATAGTTATTGGCTTTAACAAGGCTCTTTTGAGCCAAATTCTACTAATTTGGTTGCTATTAGTGCCTTGTGTTTCGGTTTGTTAAATGATGCAGGAATTGGTGCTTTTGTATCGGTTTTCACGTATTCTTCAGCATTTGATAATGAGTAGAAGCCCTTGACTGATTTTAAGAAGCCAAAGGAGAGTTAGAACGGGAATCGGAAGACTAATAGAAGCAAAGAAGTCAAGATTTGAAGTAAACGATCGAGTGAGAAGGCCTCGGGACCTAAGATGCAGTGCACCCGGGTAAACTAAATTCCGCTAGTTTCGAGCACACTGTGCCCGGGTGCCCGGACGGATTGCTTTTTATGCTCTTTTTGAGAAATTCTGACTTGTTTTAGCTAATGTATATATAAAATTCTTATTATGAAGCCTAAGCAAATGATTCTTTATTCTTAGGGCATAGTTACACACTTTCTTTCTCTAAAAAGTACTCTAGTGTTTTTTTATTCAATGAATAAAATTTTAGGTTTCCTTTCAAATTCTTTCTTTATTGCTATTTTTGATTTATGTTCTTAGTTTATGTTTAGTTTATGTTTTTAGTATTTGTTTTAGTTTTAGTTAATCGTTTTAGAATTAGTTTTCATGTTTTATATTTATGTTCATAATTTGTTTAGTTCATAGTAATTAGTTGCTGATTAATTATGATGTCTTTAGCTTTTGTTTTTATTCTTGATTTGTTTTTCATGATTTTAACTATTTATGAGCAGTTTCCTTTCTAGGACTAGGGGATCCATGAATTAATTCAATGCGATGTTTGATGAATGATTAATATGATTTATGTTGTTTATGAATTCCAATTATCAGTTTATATTGCTTTCAACTAAATTCTGGTCAGGTTTGATTGTTAGTTTGATATTGTCAAAATTGATGCCGAGAGGTAAGATTACCATAATTAGATCACATTAATAAGAAGCAAAACGAGTCTAAGTGGGCGAGAGCCATTAGAGGAGTTTTGAAGGAGTCTAGATTCGATAGAATTAGTGTGCCTTAATTCAGGAAGTTATTAATTTGTTAATTAATTGTTATTCAGTTCATTGATTGATTTTTGGTGAACCGATGTCCTAGGCTTATTTTATTGATATATTTACGTGTTTAATCTCCGTTTTAGTAGTAATTAGTTTCTTAGTTACAATCGATTCAAAGGCCCTTTACAACAAAATAGCTTTTTAGAGTTAGTAGAAACTCATTGCTTCCCTTGTAAATTTGATCCCTACTTCCCTATTTGCATTATTTAGAGTAGTAGGTTTATTTTTTATAGGTATACGACTATCCCTTTCACATGTTAGTTGAGGCAACTCACTAACATAGCATAAATACACAAAGTGTATGTCTAATAAGGTGTACGTACATAAACTTATACGTGCACCATGTTAGTTGAGGCAACTCACTAATATAGTGTACGTTTATCAATGTGTACATATATAAACTTGTAAGAGCACCATGTTAGTTGAGGCAACTCACTAACATAGCATAAATACACCAAGTGTATGTCTAACAATGTGTACATACATAAACTTATACGTGCACCATGTTAGTTGAGGCAACTCACTAATATAGCATAAGTACAAAAAGTGTACGTTTATCAATATGTACATATATAAACTTGTAAGAGAACCATGTTAGTCGAGGCAAATTACTAACATAGCACAAGTACACAAATTGTACATCTACCAAACTGTACGTACATAATCATGTAAGAGTACAATGTTAGTTGAGTGATATACGTGTTTTTATGTTTTTTTTCCCTCATTTTGGTTGATTCTTGTGCTAAATACTTAAGTTTGTGGCTTTTTTTGATTAAATATCTTCTTTCGATGTTAAGTTATGTTTTGGAACGGTTTTAGCATCTTTAGTTGACTTTTAGAACCTTTTTCGGTTATTTTATACTCTTTCGATTATTATGCATGGTTTTCGGTTTTGTTTTATATGTTACAAGAGCGTAATAGAGAGTTATGAAGTCATTGGAGGCTAAAACAAGTCAAAATGCACTTGCCTCGGGATGCGTGCCAAATCACGAGAAGTCACGAATGAGATTCGAAGAATCAAGCAAAGAATTCAAGCAAGATCGTCAAATTATGGTTCATTATGGCTTATGCGGGCGCATAGTTTAAAAGCCTCTTTGACTTATGCGGGCGCAACATAGATCAGAAGTATCAGAACTTGCTCATTATTCATCATGCGGGCGTAGGTATCACGGATTTTGATCCGTTCGGCTTTTCTTCGCGGTTTTGCTTCGTGGGTTTTAATTAATTAAAAACCTTATTCCTGTATATACTCTATGTAAAGGGGGCACGACCCTAACTAGTTTTTATGATATTTTTTGACCTAGGAATCCAAAAACCATTATTCTCTCTAGAATTTTAGTATTGATTATATTGTTCAACAATTCAATCTTTCAATTAATGCAATTACATCATTATTTTGGTAATTTCTTTCCTTATGCTTTTCAATTCCTTTAATTTCATGAATCTCTTTAGTTTCTTAGTTTTTAGTTTAGATTAATTAGTTTGCTATTTTGATTCTTAATTTAGTTTTATTAGTAATTAAGTTAGTTTTAATTCTAGTTTTAATTACTTTTTGTTCATGATCATGTTATTTAATTTTGATTTTTGTTTTTGTTCCCTTAATTATGTGTGAGTAGTCTTTTTCTCTAGGGTTAGGGGATCTATGATCATGGTGTGAATTTGATTTATGTTTTCTAATTAGTTCTTGGCTTTTAATTGAATTCTTATTATTGAATTCTATCGATTGCAATTAAATTGTGGCCATATTTAGTTGTAAGTTAGGTTATTGTCGAAATCGAGGCCGAGAGGTAAGATTACCACAATTAGACCACTGAATAATAGGCAAAAACAAATTTATGCGGGCAAGAGCCGGTAAAGGAGTTTTGAGGGAGTCTAAGTTCGAGAGAATTAGTGAGCCTTAGTTCAATGAATGCCAATGAATTGATTAGTGAGCGTTAATTGAGTTTGTTGATTGATCATAGTGAACCGATAGCCCTAGGTTTCCATTATAAGAGTTTAATCAATAATTTCCCGTCATTTGCTTAGTTTCAATTTTAGTCTTCTTAGTTTTAGTAATCATTTACCGAAATTTCCACCAAGGCCCCTTATACATTTTAGACTTTTTAGAACTAATAGGATTTAATAGCCTCCCTGAGGATTCGATCCCTACTTCCCTAGCTATATTAGTTAGAGTTATTCGGTTATTTTTTAGAGGTGTGCGATAGCCTGTTCATTGAGGCAACTCACTAACATAGCACAAGTACACCAAGTTCACATCTACCAATGTGTATGTACACCATTTGTGTATGTGCACTACGACACAAAAGCCTACTTGGCATATCATTAGACTCGTAAAATTTTCTATGCAAGCACTATGTTAAATAGTTCAATTAGCATGTTATTAGACTCGTACGGTTTTCCGTGCGAGCATTTTGTTAAATAAATCGCCTAACATATTATTAGACTTATACAGCTTAATGTACAAGCATTATATCTAGCGACCAATAAGATAAATGAAGTTGAAGTAATTACCTTCTATTTCTCTTCTTCATACTCTTTCATTTTGGTGACATACTCCATCTTCAGTACTTCTTCATCACCCAATCTTCTCTTTCTTAGGGGGGTAAGCGTCCGTGAGCAGCTTCTGCAAATGAACCAGACAAAAAATTAGTAATCGGATTAAAGTACTGACAAAAAAACAACAAAAATCCTCTACCTTTATCCATATGGGAAATAAGGTCCACGGCAACTAAAAAGGTTAGATTTTCAAAAAAATCAAGGGGAGGCAGCCACTCTCTCCGTACGTGGACCGTAACTTTCTTGGATTGAAAATGGTTTGATACGACATCCCACTCTTCTGAGGCGATGGGAGGTAGCCTAGCATTTGGATGAGCATGATTGGGGTTGGAATTACACTTGCCTAACTCTTCTACAAATGGCCCATCTTTGATCTCAAAATAAATAAATCTACGAAGCCACTCACGATATTTCGAGGATTTGTGGAAAGCAGACATTTGGTTGGTATGAGCACATATTAATACCAAGAGTCATAACTCCTAGCCACGCGACCTAAGGTGTGTAGATGAATGAAAATAGGAAAACTTTTTGGCCACCCTTTGAATTCTGAAGTAGCAATATATCGTACCAAAAATTAGGTATATTTGCCACAAGACAAGGTCATATCCCCTCTAAATTTCGAACACCATAGGATGGAGGGGAGCCTCAATTCGACCTTATTAGCAAAATAATAAACAGTCAGGCCACTAGATTTTCCGAATCACACATAAGTGTTCCAACCATAACGGGCCGTTTAGGGTAATACCCTCGACGAAAATTCCACTTAGCTTTGAGGTTCTCCTAGTTTTTGTTAAGAAACTTGTAGAAATATGGAGATATGGTACATTGAGAAGGGTCATCGAATTTCTTACCTTTCTTAAGCAAGTACACTTTTGTGTCCGACTCAGGTACTGTCTTCTCAGAGGTTGCAGCATCAATAGAGAAATCCGACTATTCCTCTCTATCCTCTCTAGCCAATTTAGAATAGGTTGTGTCCGAAAAATCGTACAGATCTACTACTAGGACTCTTATCGACGTACCAACTAAACTTGAGGTTGCATATCTATGGGTAATTTTCTTTGTTCCCGTCATTTCACCCTGCATGGTTATAGACGAAGAGGTTGGACTTAGAAAAGAAGAAAACAATAAGTTGCTAAAAGATTTTGTCCGAGCTGACACAGAGTACCTTGACTCTTGGGTATCACGCGAAAAACATTAAGGTTAAAAGTACATAAATTAAAAGAAAACTAAAGTAGAAATTGAATAATTGAGCTACCAAGGAATTCAATTGAGCTTTAAAAGCTTTCATTGAAGCTTTTTGTCAAGGAAGAATGAAAGAGAAAACAACAAAGAAGAAGAATAAGGCCCCTCAAACGAAAAAACTTAATGACAAACGTTATCTAGGACCAATTTCAAAGGATAAGGACACTATTAGATGGTTAAATAAAAAATATCCATTAGGTGGTGTTTAAGGTAAAAATACTCCCCAATCACAATCTAACACGTAGAGACCTTTGAGCCCAAAGCTACACCCAATCGCATGGTGACATGTGTCGAGCTCCAAAGTGTAAAGGAATTTCTTCCTCTAGGTCAAATCAGAATCAGGATAAAACCCTTAAAGGACACGTGTCCTCACACGATTTGTTGACCCTTGGAAGGTCCACTCCTAGGGTTTACTAGAGGGACAAGTCTCATCCATGGATGTGGCTATAAATACCCCTCTTTCCCCTCAAGGAGACGCACAATTGAATACTCAACAAACAATCATTACTCCACTAGCTAGCATTTAATTACTCTCTACTCTCTCTAGTTTCTCTCTCTAAAAACACTATTTCCTATACTTCCTTAAGCATCTGAGGGGAGATGATCTGTACAACGGACTGTTCTCCTTGTTTTATAGGTGCCGAAAGCTCAATTGTGGCATTGGACGTGTAACCTCCGATGAGTACAAAAAACCCTAAAATAGGTCATTATTTCAAAATTTTGTAAAATATTAGGTGGTTATAATAAAAAAAATCCAAATATAAAGCACACCAAAGGAAAGAAAAGGAGATCTTGTTAGAACCCACCTTTTAAAAACTTTTTTTTTTGAAACAAAACACCTTTTAAAAAAAATTTGCAAAGACACACCTTAATCCTCTTTTCTAGCGTTGACCACATTTTTCCGGTGTTCACTAGGATATTTTCTCTATTGACGCCTCAAATTTTATTTATCCATTCTTCTACTACCTCTGGTCCCATAAATATATAATAATTTTTTGGCACATTCTCCTAGGCAATTTTTGATAATGTTAATTAGGAAAGGGGGAGGGGGAGGGTATTAGGAGACCTAAAGTAATAAACCACCACCATGGCTGCTCTACCTCTACCACCAACGGACCCCTTCTTGCTGCGACGCCACCTGACCAACAAGCTTTCGCAGCCAAGCCACCTCTTCTGCACCATCGATTTAAATTTACGGTTTAGGGTTTCAAACATTAAAAAACTGATTTGGGGGTTTCAATTTGGAGTTTCTAATTAGAGGGTTTTTAACATCGATTTAGGTTTAGGGTTTGAGGTTTCGAAAATCGAAATTTGATTTAGGAGTTTCGATTTGGAGATTTTGATTTGGGGGTTTTAAACATCGATTTAATTTTAGGGTTTGGGGTTTCGATTTAGGGTGTTTGTGATTTGGGTTTTCGATTTAGGATGGTTGTGGGTTTCGAACTAGGGTGGTTGTGGTTTCGTGGTGGTGTGAGAAAGGGTGGTTGTGGTTTGGGGGTTTCGGTTTAGAGTGGCTGTGGTGTTGTGGTGGTGGGCGAAAGGGTGATTTGTGGTTTGGGGGTTTTGAATTAGGGTGTTTGGGGTTTTTGATTTAGGATGCTTGTGGTGTCGTCGTGGGCAAAAGGGTGGTTGTGGTGCTGGGTCGATGGCTGATGGGTGGTGGGTTGAAAGGTGATGTTGATTATAGTAGTTAAGTGGTGTTGATTATAGTTGTTAATTGTGCAGTTAATTTTTGAAGTAAGGGTAAAATTGTAACTTCATTTTTATTTTAGCCAAAAAAGGAAGTTTTATAATGTTGCACTTAATATGAACTTTCCTTACAAGGAAAAACTTACAAATTTGATGGATCGGAGGTAGTATATTTCTTCATTTATCTTCATCCATCTTCATTATTTAAACCACCACCCTTGATTGAGTCAATAATTCGACCAAAAGCACTAGCTACCCTCCAATTCGAACCTAAACCACGGCCACCACCACCCCTTTTTCTTCACCCAATTCAAAACCACTACCTTTCGAACTTAAACTAACCCTAACTTCGGCTCACCACCCAAAACTTTCAAACCTAAAACCTAAACCACTTAATTCGACCAAATTAATTGTGGAGAAACACGAAAGTTTAATTTTTCGAGATGGTGATTGGTTGTATATGATGTAGAATGAGTTCCTGGTAGGGTCTCTTCAACTGAATACGTGGAGAGGGAACTAGAGGACTACACGTCAGATGGACAGGTGTTGGCTTGTTCACTTCCTGATAGCTCGGACCTCGATTCCTGCAAAACAAGGGAATAAAATCCTCGTAGGATTTTTTCCCCCTCCGATGCTTAAGTAAGTAGTATGAGGATTAAGGCAAAATAACAATAATTAGCAATTTGGTAATCTAGAGAGGGAAACTAGTGACAGAAATTCTCTTAGTGTGATGAATGAAGATTTGATTGAATGTTTGAATGTTGAATGCCCCCAAAATGATGATTTTGAGGGGTATTTATAGCCTTAGGTTTGGAGGCCAACAAATAGGACGATGACATTTGTCATCGTCTAATTGGTTGATGCTTGATCAAGCCTCATGGGCTTTTGCATCCAAGCCTCAAGGCCCAAATTCCTCCTTTTTTCACTACCTTGTAGCCTCGAATAGGATTGCGACACGTGGCAGAAGTTTATCTTCTTTTAAGTATTTGTTGTGGACACGTGGCCCAATCTTACAACGACACATGGCCGTGTGGAGCCCACCTTGGTGGTCCAGTCAGTGCCAAGTGGCAGTGCCACCTGGACTTTTAGTGGACACGTGGCCCAGTATTATGCTGACACGTGGCATGAGTTGGCGTGCCACATCAGTTTGGACTAAATTAACTATCTTTTTTTTATTTTTTTTTGAGGAAATTTGATATTTGGGTTTTTGTGATTTTTTATGATGTTCAAATGTCTGAATCGATTTTCCTATTTTCGGGGATTATTTTCATGTTTGGAAATGGATTTTGTAATGGTTAATGATGAATGAATTTCGGAACAATGAATGAAAGTGAACAATAAGATAAAGATGAAGACGCATTGTTGAAAATGTGGAAGAATTGTTGTTATAGTTATTAATGGTAGAAGAATACAAAAAGATGAAGATGAATGGATAAATTAGCAAAATTGAAGAAGAGTGCCAATAGATTTAAAAGGATGGTCAATGCTAGAATTCGTCAGTCAACGTCGGAAAATAGACTAAAGGTATATGCTCTCAAGAAAAAAATTGTTTAAGGTGTATCTTCGCAAAAAATAAAAAATAATAAATAATAATAAAATTAAAGGTATGTTCTCGCACAAAAATTTAATTTTAAAAGATGTGTTCTGACAAAATTTTCAAAGGAAACTAAAACAAGATATAAAGGAAAAAAATAATGTGACCTGCAGCACAGTGAAAACATTGTTTCTCAAAACAATTATTCTACAGAAAGTTTAATGGTGCTTTAAAGTAGTTAGTAGTAAGATATAAGGATTAGTAATCATGATTCAATTAAGCTCGAACTATAATTTGCAAAATTTCACATAAGACTCGATGAACAAATATGTCAAGCTGATCTTAAGTTATAACCATCTTAATATGGCCTCTGATTTTTCAGCTGAACATTCATGCATTGTAAATTAATTGTCATCCAATGTTCATAAAAATTGTAATTTAAAACTAATTAATCCAATTTGTCAGGTTTAAGATTTTCTTAAGCCTTGACAATCTAGCAATTATAATTTGTTAAAAAAAAATCAAAAAAACCAATACCAATAATGAATGTAAGATCATCAAATATTATAACTAATATAATTTGATTTTCTACCCCTTAATTTGCTTGAATTAATAGGAAACTTAAGATTAAAGGACTAGATTTAATTACTATTCATAGCTTCAAAAGCGCAATACCTCATCCACTTTTCTTTTTGATACGTGACAAAGATACGTAATATCAGATTTCCAAACCACCAATTACATAGTATGTCATAAACAACATTAAACCTCATGCAAGAAGAATACTTTCAACAATGTCAAAATCTCACCTATCACCTTTTGAGTGCAGCATCTATAAGATAGAAGATATAGAGGAAACAAAAACTTGGAATTTCAATATAATAATCGTAATATTATTTTTAAAAAGCGATCAAAGTGATAAGACATGGTAGTGGTAGTATATTAGTTTGACTACGAAAATAAGCTGAAAAAAATGATTAAAACTTATTCCCATGAAACAGCCATGTAAACTAATTTATGAAAACCACTAGTAAAATAAGATATATATTTTAAACTAAATTATGCAAATCTTATTAACAAAAACCTAGTTGCGAAAATTCTAAATGAGAAAACAAACATCTAAGTCTAATCATGTGATACTTTTGGATTGACACCATTCAATCTCATGATTGATAATGACTTTCAAAGCAATTGAAGTAGATCAACACTGATGCTCGTGAATCACATCAAACATAATAATAAATCAGTAATGTTCAGGCAAATATACAGCCTCAATGTGGTTGAACCTATGAAATCTAATAAAAGTTGTTATTAAACAAGAATTACTCAAGTACCTTAGTGCAATCTAGCCAATTTCATGTCCAAAATTTTTATATTAAATTGACTACCAACTTTTAAAATACTACTACGTGACCATTTTTAGCTACATTGATTTTTGAGGTTGAATACTACATTCACATAGCCAATTTAATATAAGAATAACGAAATTTGTCATGCTTCTTTTATCTTCTAGCTCTTCCTTTTCTTCCATACAATTTCACCCAAACAAAATGTTAATACAAATTGTAAGCAAGTAATTGAGATTTAAAAATCATATGCAAAAAAATTTAATATATTTTCTCTATCTTAAATTTTATGTGAAAGAAACGATTTAGTTGAACTTATTTAAAAAAATAATATTAATTTATCGAGAAAAAATAACCTAAATTAAACTAACTATAATTGTGAGAAAAACATGTCCATAATACTTGTATTTGAATGTCTAAATTAGTGGCTATGAATATAAAATTTTAAGCATTTATTTTTATTCCTACCTAATTTAGGTTTTTACAATGTAGTTGTTGATGGCGATATGTTTTGAAATCACTGTTAATCAAAGATCTTTCACTGTGGTATTAAAAACTTTTTCTTGTTATAACCTAAATTAGAAGGAAATAAACTTAGAAGTGTTGGTACTTATATATTTTCAAGTATAGAGAATTATAAAAGTGTTATACAAAACTTGAATTGGTTTCGTCAGTGGCGGACCTTGAACATTTTTTCTAGGGGAGCCAAGAAAATTTTTCAACAATTTTAATATAATAAATAATGCGAATGAAATTTTTTATATATACCTATATATTTATTTATCTATGAAGTATTTAGAGAGAGAGTATAAGGTGGTTGTCACAAAAAAAAAAATCCAACTCAGTTTTTTCCCATTCAAATTCATACACTTGCATATATTTTGGAAGTTGTTATCCATTGAAATCAATAATTCATTAGTTAGTCCCTAAGCCATGTTCGGTAATTTCAACATACGTTTAAAGATTAAGTAGAAGTAAAATATACAAACTATTAATGCAATTTTTGTAAAGCTTATACTATAACTATAAATTACAATAAGTACATATAAATATTTACAAATAAAAACCTAAACAATGTCCTAAATATGTGGAAGTTAGTTAGTTCGAGAGCTAGGGAAATTTAGGAGGAAAAATTATAAGAATGACAATCGGTTTAGTAAATAATATAAATAGATGGATAGCTTGATTATATGATAATTTTAAAAATATTTGTACTGAAAACTTGATACTTAATTAACTTATTTTTATATAGTTTTTTAATTAACCTGAGGATAACTCAGGGGATTATTTAGTTAATACTTCGTATAATGATACAAATAATAATAATATAAAAACATATTATTAAATTAACTCATAATTTTCATACACACACAAAAAACACTCAAATCGGTACAATTACTCTGAAAACATCTATATTTAAAACACAAGGAGGATTTGTGTTATGCACCACGTGGCACCGTGTATGATACTTTGCTACATGTCGCTCCACTCGCATACCAAACCTTATATCAAAAATTTGTGTTGACCAAGATTTGAACCAATAACCCTAAGTTTTCAATGAGTTACTCTGACCACTAGATCTATGCATATATGATGTGTATATTTTCATACGATATTCTAATATACTTCAAGAAAATTATAAGTAGAATCAAGTAAAATAAAACCAAATATTCCATGTCTTTTTTTTTCCTCATTATGCATAATCTTGTAATTTTATCGTCTTTCATTTCATAGTTTTTTCTTTGAAAAAATATTTCAACTTTTAGGAAAGAAAAAAGAGCAAACATTTCAATTAATGTATAATGTACGTAATTACATAACTAATCTAAAATATTATTATATTATGTATATACAAGACAGAGGTTAAAAAAAAACCATAAATGAGACTTAAACTTTCATCAACCATATATTTTTAGTTATCATCAAATTATTATATTTGAACTAATTCTTAAATACTCTGCAATACATATATAGCATATTGCTTTTTCGTATCATCATTATTGTCACGTCAATACTCTTAATTATTTTTGGTTTGAGCTTTAAATTTCACTCTAGGGAGCGTATTATATTAAAAAATAGANTTTTTTTTTTAAAAAATAATTTTTTTTTTTTTTTTTTTTTTTTTTTTTTTTTTTTATAATGGGGTTACACTGATACCCTATTGGATCATATTTTGTCATTTAATTAAGATTTGAATTCTTTTAAAATAAATATATTCAACTTATACTAATCAAACTCCCGAGACATTGCGCGGGGCAAAATCTAGTTAAGGAAATACTAATCAATCTAATTAAGAAATATTTTGTCATTTAATTAAGATTTGAATTCTTTTAAAATTAATATATTCAACTTATACTAATCAAACTCCCGAGACATCGCGCGGGGCAAAATCTAGTTAAAGAAATATAAAAGTCTATTTGACAAATATAACAATGAGTTTCAAATAAAATAAAGGAAAAATTGATTCTAATAATCCCACCTTTTACACATTTGAAAATAACAAACTGACCTGTTAATTATCTCACAATAGTCCAACCTTTATGACTTGCATTCTTTTATTGGTCCTTACCGGTTAATAGTTAAGTTAGTAGGTAATATATACACGTGTAATTAAGTGATTGGTAGAGGGCTTTTATTAAAAAAAAAAAATATTAAGGAAAATTTTTTTCTTAAAAAAAAACCAACTATTCACTCTCCTCTATCCTCCACTCCTCCATCATAGACCCACCACCACCACCTCACCTTAGGAGGGCTAGTGACATCAACAGCCTTAGGCCTTTCGTCATCACTAGTGAACACCTGAAACTCAACCTCTTCACTATCACCGAGGCTACAAAACCCCTCAGACTGCTGGATGAAAACCTGAAACTCAACCTCTTCACTATCACCGAGGCTACAAAACCCCTCAGACTGCTGGATGAAAAGTTCTTCGCCATCATCCGACAGTGTAATAAACCCAAACCCCTTGGTGCCGTTGAACAAAGCAATACTTTCGCAAATTAGATGTTTCCTTCCCTGATCAACACATTGATGATTTCTTCAAGGCTTGTGAAATTGATCAACAATCTTGAATGAGATTCAACGAATTCATTGTGCTTCTCTGTCTTTTCTACCTTTTTTAAGACTAGGAGGATGCGGATGAGGTTACCTGACTTGGAAGCCATATTTGAGACACATGTTGATGCTCTTGCGTTTTTGGACAAAAATTGATGGCTATGTCAACAAAATTGAGATGATGGCTATCTATTCCCTTCTTTGTGCTTCTCTTCATTATTGGAATTATTCATTTTAGGTTTTTTGTGTTTAGATTTGGGGGTTCCATTGGTGTTCAATTAGTTGTTCGAATAGGTATTCTGATTGGGGTTGCATGTTAGTGGTAGTGGTGGTGGTGTTGGAGTTTAGTGGCTTGGTTATAGTTTGAGTAGGTGGCTGGGCTAGCTACGGTTTGAGTGAGTGGATGGTTAGTGGCTGGGGCTTGTTTGTGGCGGGGCTTAAAATTTTTGGTGGTGGGTGGTTTTTTAGGTAGGGTAATGGTGTCGATGGGTTGTGGTTTTGGTGCATGGTGCGTGATGGGGTGGCAATTGGAAATGGTGTAGGGGTAGACCTGTAAATTTTTGACACGACCCTCCAACTCGACACGAGCAGTCAAGCACGACCCTTTATTAAAGGGTTTGGGTCAAGGAATATAACCCATTAAAGTACACGAGTGGACATGACATGAACCATTTATTAAACAGGTTAGGTTAGGGTTGAAGGGGTTCAACTCGTTTAAGTAAACAAGTCGATACAGCACGACATGATTGCACCTAGTTTTTTACTTTAGCATGTAAAAAAAGACATGACACGCTAACTCGACACGAAATCGACTCGTTATTAACGGGTTTGGGTTAAGGATGTCAACCTATTTAAGTATATGGGTTGGCAAGACACAACTCGTTTATTAAACGGGTAGGGTTAGGGTTGGAGTGGCTCAAACCGTTTAAGTAACTGACACGACATGACACGATTTATAGGTCTATGTAAGGGTTGTGGTGGTGGTAGTTAAGGTGGTGTAGATGGTTGGGGTTTTATTATTATTATTTTTTTTATTTTAACCAGTTTTATTAATCAAAAAATGAAAAAATTGATTATGGTTACCTGAAGTTCAGGCCATCGGTAAAAAGAACCAATAAAAGAAGATAAGGTATGAAGGTGGGATTGTTGTGAGATAATTCAAAGGCGGGACTGTTATTTTCAAATGTGTGAAAGGTTGGATTTTTACAAAAATTGATGATAGATTATATATACATGTATAATCAAAGATACCTTAGATGTTTTTGATAAATAAATGTTAAAAGATGAAAATGATGTGGAGTAGTAGTTGAGTAAAATAAGTAAATTGTGCAAATAATTGGCTTTTCGCACTATAAGTATTATGGAACACTACTCTATTTAATTGTTCTGAGGAAAAGCATTATGAGTAAAATAAGCCTTTGTTAATATTAGGAGTACTTGATATTTCTTTTTTTTTTTTTTTTTGACAGAAAAGAAGAAACTTTCATTAAATGGAAGAGGCTATTAAATCAGCCATAACCTCGCTTGTCATTTGGAGTCACTTCTAGCCACACACGAATGCCCTGCATGTTACCACTAATTTTTGCTAGTCTGTGAGCCCCTTTATTCCCCCCCCCCCCCTTGACAAAAGAAAAGGAACAAGCATTACATCTGCCTACCAAAATTCTAATATCCTCCACTACCTTTGCAAATTGAGATGATTCCCTTTTTGTTTTGTTTAGGTAGTAACATAGCTTCAGATTATCCGGTTCAAGTTCAAAGGACCTAAAGCTAGCTTCCATGGCAGTGAGAAGCGTATGCCGCATCGCCATTGCTTCAGCCACATCAACCTCCACCACTCTACTTCTTTCATCATACATTGCTACCACCACATCTCCTTCATGGTCCCTCGCCACCCCACCCATCCCAATGGAGTTGACAAAGATAGCCGCATCCGAGTTCAGTTTAAGCTTTCCCTCTTGAGGTCTCTTCCAAATTTCACTAAATTTTCTTACACTAGCCTCATTTTTGCGTCCTATTGATTCCTCACTGAATTCTCCAACCAGTCCCACAACTTTGTGTATAACCTCTATCACAAATTTCCTACAAGCTTTAAAGACCCATGCATTCCTTTTTAACCAAATTCCCCACAGCAATCTCCAAAAAAGATCCCACCACCTTTTAACTTTGAAGCGCTATAACCCACTCTTTAATTGACTCCACACTGACCTCACATGTGTTTAGTCTAAGTGGCGACGCATACCAAATCTCCCTCGCTTCTTTGCACTTCACAAAAAGATGTACAACTGTTTCAAGGTCTTCTCCACACAATGGGCATATCGGATCTTGTTGGAATCCTAGTGTAACAAGTGTTGTTCGCAGCGCGATTCCTTCTCTTAATACTCTCCGTGCAAACATTTTGATCTTTTTAATTTTGTGGGATTTTCCTTTGCCATAACTCTTTTCAATCAAAGCTGTCCTGCCTCGTGGAGGTGGAAGCCTCACCTTCTCCTTGCTTCATTAAGACCATATGATAAGCGCTTCTAACTGTATACATGCCACTTTTTGTGAACCTCTACTCCCAACCATCCTCACTATCAAATAGGGGGATATTAACGCTCTTAATCGCTGCCACTTCTTCCGGCGAGAACTGGTTCATCAACACTTGCTCATTCCATTGCTTTCCTACCCACAAATCCCTCACAACTTGCACTTCATCACCTGCATTTCCCACTCTTCTTTGAGGTTTGTAGTTGTGCAACGTAGGGACCCAAGGGTCTTCCCAAATTCTCGTAGAGCTTCCATTCCCTATCACTTTACATGCACCTGCCTTCACCACATCTCTAGCTCCCAAAATCGAACGCCAAGTATAGCTCATGTGTGGGGATTTCTTAGGTTCCATAAAGGAACATTTTGGGAAACACCACCCCTTTAAAACCCGAGTCATAAGAGAGTCTCCCATAGTTAGGATGCGCCACCCTTGTTTTGCCAAGAGAGCCTTGTTAAACTTACACATGTTACGAAAGCTCGACCCGCCCACATTTTTTACTTTGCACATCTTGTCACATCTTGTTCCATGCCACCCAGCAAAGCTTCCTTTCCTCCCCCTTTTGACCCCAAAAGAAATTTCTGCACATTCTTTCAATCTCCTTTAAGATATAAGCAGGGAATTCGAAACATTGCATGGCATACGTCGGGATCGCTTGGGTGATGGCTTTAATTAAAATTTCTCTTCCCGCCTATGACAAGAATTTCTCTTTCCACCCCTTTAATTTCTTCAAGACTCGATCCTAATATTTTGGAAAACTTGTTTCTTCGAGCTTCCAATGTAAGTTGGTAACCAAAGATACCTATCATGTCCATCGACAGCCTTAAAATTTAACTTCATCTTAAGCATATTTTCCCGAGCAAGTTCTACGTTTCGGCTAAAAGAAATCTCGGACTTATCCATATTCAGTTATTGCCCAGAAGCCATCTCATAGGTAGAGAGGATTTCCATCATATTTCTAATCTCTTCTTCATTAGCCCTGCTGAAAAGGAAACTATCATCTGCAAAAAGGAGATGAGAAATCAGCTTCACATGTCGTCCTTCTTCTTCTTTCTTAGATAGTGAAAACACTCATAAGCCACTAGAACATTGTCCGTGATGAGGTGACTCGGAACAAAACCACTTTGGTTTTCACTAATAATACTAGGAAGGACCGCCTTCAATCTATTAGCTAGGACTTTCATCACAATTTTATACAAGACATCACAAAGGCTTATTGGTCTAAAATCAATCGGCGAATCACACTTCTTCTTCTTTGGTATTAAAACTATGTACGTTTGGTTTAAAGAATCAACCTCATCTCCATTGTTCAACATATTCAAGACTTTAGCAACTACATCATCACCAACCTTACTCCAAAATTTTTGGTAAAACAAAGCGGGCATACCATCCGGGCATGGGGCTTTAATAGGATGCATTTCGGAAAGCACGCTTCTAACCTCATCAGCATCAAAGGGAGCATTACGACCCATGAACTGAGCCTCTGAAATCCTCAACCGCACCTTCGCAATTACCGGTTCAAGTTCTATATTCTCTCCTGAAGCAAACAGTTCTTCAAAATGATTCACCAAAACTTCTAAAATTTGCTCTTCATTGTTGTATTCAGTCCCCTTCATGTCCTTGAGCATAGAGATGTTATTTCGTTCTCTCCTTTGGCTAGCCTTGACGTGGAAAAAACTAGTATTTTTGTCGCCATTTTTTATCCACTCTTGTCTACTACGCTGTTTCCAGTACATTTCTTCACGTCTCTCGAGCTTATCAATTCTATCATCCACTGCTCGCATTTGGCTAATAATATCCTCCGTTTGCTCCTCTTCCATTAAGCGTGCCATTTGGTTACGACACACACTCTTCTCCTTTCTGAACTCCCCGAACCTTTTCATCCCCCACTCATTAAGGCAGCTAGCCGTATTTACCACTTTTGAACCCAACGAACCATGAGTATGCCAAGCCCTTTCAATTATATCTCCACAAGTATCATCCCTCAACCACATCTCCTCAAAACGAAACAGTTTCCCCTATTTTTTCCTCTTCATAGGTCGTATATTTTCCTTGCGGTAAAGCAAGATAGGGAGATGATCGGAACGACTTTTTGGAAGGAGGATTGTCGTTGAGCCTGGGAAAATGCTTCTCCAAGACGAATTAGCTACAAACCTGTTTACTCTCTCCAGCATATTATTTTCTCCTCCTCTATTATTTGACCACGTGAAGTCGTATCCCACATAACCTATATCCTCAAGCCCACAAACCTCCATTGCTTCTTGAAGAATCTCCGCTTGAGCATAGTCAAAGGCACTGTCCCCCTTCTTCTCTGCTGAGTTGAGCATAATATTTAAGTCCCCTCCACACAATCATGGTCCCCTTGCTCCCTCGTTAAGCTCTTTTGACAACATCCATGTACGTTTCTTTAACTCATCCTCGGGATGCCCATACATACCTGTAAATCTCCACTCCCCTACCCCTCCCTCCTTAATCAACACATCAATATGATTATTAGAAAAAGATTTAATTGTGATCTCCACGCCTTCTTTCCAAAGGAGAGCTAAACCCCCTTTACGCTTTCTCCCATCTCCGCCCCCCTTCACAACTAACCGCGAACACATTTTTGAACTTTATTTTTTGTTTTACACTTTCCATCTCATAAGACTTGAGCTTGGTCTCCGAAAGAAAGATGATGTGGGGAGTTTCGAGAATCGAAATTCTCTTTAGAGCATTGACTACAGGGGCACTCCCCGTTCCCCTTCAGTTCCAAGATAGCATATAATTCATGACTCACCAAGGGCCCAAGTTGTAGGGCCCCCCACCTTCACGTCATCTTTGTCACCATGCACTCTCCTTTTTTGCGGTTTTAGGTTGTCTATGTCCATATGGGTTTGTATCTCTGCAGTTTCCGCATCTCGTTTTTCTCCGTTGACTTGCGCATGTCGATTGATGTTTTCATGCCTTTCTCTTGTTATGCGTTGCCATGTAGCCTTTTTACCCCCATCCTCTTGTTTGTGCAAATTCTTTGTAATGCTTACTTTGTGGCCTTCCATCTTGCTTCCATCTCCCTCTCCTAACCCCTGTGTTTGCTTTTCGCCTTCCCCCTTGCCGCGTGCTCTTTCAGCCATTGAAGTATCATCCTTCGAATGACCTCCACCTTTCTGATTTCCAGCCAACACCTCTACATTCATACCTGTAGTTCCTTCAGTCGCAAGTTGTTTCTTTGTGCTAATGCCAACTGCCTCGAATCGTTCCATAACATCTCTCACCTCCCTCTCCTGAACCAGCTTTTCCATTCTAGGAGTTGCCACAAAAAGTCTCCTACGTGCGTTATTGGCTGCATTATCCTTGTCCCCCTCCTTCACTAGAACACGCCATGGCGAAGCTCGAATCCACGTCCCTAATTTTTTAACGGGAGACAAAAATCTATCATGTTCATCACAATCCTTGTCATTATGTCCCATGCAACCACATATAAAATATATGAGGGGAAGTCTTTCGTATTTAACATCTACTTTAGAGATTTCTCCTCCTCTAAATTTGAGTTTGATCGATCTCCGCTTTAAGGGGTTTTCTGACATCAATTGCTACTCTAATCCTCATCGATCTTCCGAATTCCATCCCCTCTGACTTATCTACTTTTATGAAGGTTCCAATTTTATTTGCAAGTGTCGTCGCATTGTCATCAATACCTCGAACCTTAAAGGCCAAGTTATAGAACCTTACCTACATAGGAAGAGTATTCAATTTCCATTTGTAGGGTTTCCCATTCTCGCTTATTTCGCTTAGGCATAGGGCATGATTGTCGAAATGCCGATGTTGTCCTTCCAAAACCCTACTTTTATCTTTCCAGAGTGGAAAAATTGGAAGGAGAAAAAATTTTCTTCCACCTTCCTAGCGTCCACCCCATATTTAGGGTTCTAGATCGCCTTTAACGTCTCCATTAATGCTTTGGCATTCACATTTTTTGATGTCCACACCTTTCCAATAAGTAGTAGTGAGGTTTTTTCTACCTTCTCATCATCATTAATCACCCACTCTACTTCTTCTTCCTCTTCATTACTTTCCAACTCTCCCTTTTTTACTTCTCTCTCCCTCTCCATCAATTCCTTTTCTTTGTTTGTTATTAAACATTTGAGAACGGTGGAAATTGAGTCAAAATCCTAGCCCTAAAGGAAAACCCTCAGTGAAGAAACTGAGAAGGACACTCACGAAAGAGACAAAACCTAGTTCGAAAGACTAGAGAAAAACCTTCACAGAGAAAACCCAAGAAGGACTGCTCAAACCATCTCGTTGAAAGTAAACAAATTACACAGGAGTATTTGATATTTCATGGTACTCCGTATTTAGAGATCTCCGGCAATAAAAAAAGTATTTGTGAATTACTATTAATTTCTAGCACTTTGTGAATTGTGATTGTAACCTTAATAAAAAAAATGTTAATCACGACCTTAACTTTCCCTTTTAGTCGTTGATTACTACTATGTGTCATATTTCGATACTTTTCACACTAGCATAATGTCATAATTAATTAGCTAGTACTTAGCCATAGTTATAAAAATAATATATTTCCAAACCTAACCCAAAATTTAAATACCTTCATTTCTTCCTTCACCTTAAATCAAAACCACCATAACCACCAACCTTCCCTTATGTCAAAGCCGACCACCACCATAACCATTCCCATCCCTCAAGTCTTAACCGACCACCACTCACACCCCTTCCCCTCCCTTAGTTCGAAACCCACCACCACCTATAATTCATCCTTTATAGAAAAACCATAAAACCCGCCACCCACGAAGCATCAACGTAACACCTTTAGGTGAACAATCTTTGGACCTAACCCTCAAGGATTTGCTTTGGTGTGGGAACGATCCACCCAAAAGACCTCTAAAGGTTAAGGTATCAAACATCTCTATATAGAAGGTTTTGTTCTCCTCAACTTATAATGTGGGATGGCACACTACTTCATTGCCACCCACCTTTAAAAGGAAGCATGTGTTCTCAAATGCATAAAAAGGTACCAGTATGGGCCCTGGCTTTTGATACCATATGTAACACCCATACGTGAACAGGAGTCCACTAATAGATAATGTCTTTGGGCTTACCCCTAAAGGTTTGGCTTTAGTGTAGGAACAACCCAGCCAAAAGGCCTCGACTAAGTTGAGGTCTCTATCATCTGATGTGGGATGGAGCACTAGTTCCCCACCAAAAATTTCATTGTTGCTTCTCCTAAGGTTCGAACCACGGTCTCCTTAAAACAAAAAAAAATTCACTAGTATAACTAATGAATATGACATACTCCGTTATTTTTTAGAGTTTGCATGAATGAAGACAAATGTGCAAGGACTTGTTTTGGTTCATGGGGATAGTTGTTGACTCTTGTTGTACATTAATAAGGTGTTACAAATGGTTTCAGAGCCCGTTCCAGTAACTTGTGCCTTAAGGTTGCTGGCTTCCATTCAAGGGTGGGTGATAGGAAACTATTGTTCCATCTCACATCGGAAGTTGAGGAGATGGAATACTTTTATATAAAGAAGTTTGACACCGCAACCAAGCAGATGCCTTTTGTATGGGTCATTCCCACACCAAATCTAGTTTTTGAGGGCTAGCCCCAAAGAGGATAATATCTACCAGGCTCCCGTGTTAACAAGGGATGTTATAGATGGTATCAGAGCCAGGGCCCACTCTAGTGTCCAATTGTTCATTCAAAGATGCAAACTCCCTTAGCTTTCAAGGGTGGGTAACAGGGAACTAGTGTCCCACCCCACATTGGAAATTGAGGAGAACGAAGTGATCTTCTATATAATGATGATTGATACCCCAATCTCGTAGAGATGGTTTTAGTGATTTTAGTGTTTCGTTGTTTTCATTCGATGTGGTGAGTGGTGAAAGAGGTGAGTAGTGGCAATTATGTTGGTTTCTATTAAGTAAATAGTGATATTGGTCTCACGTTCTCTCTTTTAAAGTCCTTATAATTACTCACTAACTTCATGCTCTAAAATAACTTTTGCTAGACATTTTATGAAATTTTCTCCAAGGAAAATGTGCAACACAAAGTGTGCAATTGAATGAGTTTTAAGGAAATTTCTATTTTGAAAAAAACTTCAATAGACTTTTTTTTGGATATTTGTTGACTTAGTTCTTCTCAAATTATTAATTATTGATCGTTTGAATGCCAAAATAAAGCTATATTGGTTTTCGTATGACACACTACTGGTGTGAAGAGTATTAAAAATAACTTATGATATTATGCTTGTGTGAAGAGCATTAAAATATAGTTAAGTAGTTCTGCAACTAAAATACGAAGTTAACTTAATGATTCACAATATTAATAATAAGGTGGTAATTAACAAAGTGCTAAAAAAACTAAGGTATTAATTGACAACCTTTTTTCTATATTTTATTATTTGAAAGTTGAAACTATCTCTATTAGTCAAAGTATCCCCAAATTCCAGACTTTAAATGTTAGAAATACAAAAATATATTGGAACAAACTCATTATTATGCCATAACATTTGGTAATATGAGATAATATTAAGATGGTTGTTTTGTGTAATAACCTAGATGAAAACTTTTCAAATCCCGATAACTAATTCTCATATCGAGACGACTAATTCCTATAACTAGGTGACACAGTTATGAATCTAGTTGAATAGTTAAAAATAAAGTGTTAATTTAAATATAAAAATGCCAAGTCACAAGTAAGGTGTTATTTAACCAAAAAATATAAGTGATATCTCACAAGTTGGTCTAAAGTTAGGTGCATTCCATCTGTTTTTCCTTTTAAATACATCCAATTACATGACATGTACTACGTCATATTTTAAAAACATTAGAAGAAGCTAGGATATATTTTGTCTATTGAAGTATGAGAGTATCATTTGGTCATCATTTTATCAATTATACCATATAATAAAAATCTATTTTTGCTTGTCACATTAAGAAGATGCCATGAGCTCCAAAATCATGATTGCTTGACTTATAAAACAATTAGAGTACTAGATAACTACAAGTTATTTAAATCAAAATTGGCATTAGAAACATACATACCCTAGTTTTTATAATCTTTGTTGATTGTTGGTAAATAAGACGAACATAAATCAACGATCAAGTTTCTTACACCCAAAGCTCCAAATTTTTATTGTCTTAACGGAATATATGGGTTTTATTTTAATTTCCTTAAATTACTAACTAATAACTTGATCCATTGGTTAGTAATTAACGATTTAGGCTATTAATAAATACAATGATAATGTAGTTGCTTTTTGAAAGCTTATAACAATTGTTAGGAATATACAATAGAGACACCTTAAAAGCCATCCATAATAGGAATCTCCAAGTCCATGATAACTAGGTCAAAACCACCATAAAGAACTCAAGTGCTTTAGGTATGTTTTTTAGCTACTTTGATTATAATACTTCGTACAATTTTACTCAAATACATTGCATTAATTGCTATATTTATAGAGCTACAATAAGGGCAGTAAACTTTTCTGAAATCATTATTTGTTGCAAAATACTAAAGATTTGGGGAAAAAAAGGACAGCACGACATGTTCCATAACTTGCATAAAACGATGTTGATTAGCCCTTCTTTTATTAATCATTTATTGGATTTTGCTAGATCAATAACGATACAAATTTCTTTCATCATGGATCATGACTATGTACAAAGTCAAATCCAATTATGGATTTATAGATCATGAATCAATTCCGTAAGTCCACTGCTCTCTTTGTCAATCATCGGCTCTACTAATGGAGCAAATAACACAAAAAGTATTATATTAGAAATTATTTCCAAATCAAGATAGCTAAAAACTGCAATGAAGAAAGGTGGCAACCAATTTGACCTAATCATTATGGATATGGAAATGCCTATAACATATGGCTTTAAGGTATGTCATCAACTAATTCTTTTTAAGTTAACAATTATGACTATCATAATGTAAGACTAGTTTTTTCTTAGTATATGATAATGGAATTTCTTAATTTTGACATATATAGATGTATTATTTAACAATAACTATCAAATTGTTATATATATATATTTAACATTTATATAAAAAAATCTTTTATGGTTTTCCGATCTAAGACTGTCAAAATGTTAAATTAGATCAGATGAACTGAAAAAAAAATATGATTAAAAAATCATATTGAATTTGAAGACCTCCACCCATTATTTTTAAGATTGATAGTATATTTCCTTTCAAATTAACATGCAGAATACGAGTTTCAAGTTCAATAATGAATATGGTTTAATCATTCATATGACATTTTCTTCAAGAATTTAGCAATCAGATTTGGTTATTTTCTATGACAAACCATGCCCATCCTATAAGCTTGTAAAAATTATAAGACTATTTTAGTTTATTTATTAAGGCTTCATCGGTTTTAAATATTAACAATTGATAACCTTTTTTTTTTAAAAAAAAAAACAACAATGAATAATAATGATAATAATAATAATAATAATAATAATAATAATAATAATAATAATAATAATAATAATAATAATAATAATAATAATAATAATAATAATAATCTTTGAATTGAATATTTACAACTAAATAAAATGACTTTCATGAATGTGAAACTAATATAAGCATTATGTAAGTATGAGCTGCCAAAAAAAAGAGGCAAGTATATACGTATTAATAAGTAAAAGTGTGTACCATTGAGGAGATGGGACAAATAGCAGTATATATCCGTCAGTGTTTGATTACAAGGGCNGATTATAAGGGCGCTAAAAATGATGCAATGTAATCTATGAATACTTCCTGCTCTTGAAAAATATATACACAACCATTCGTATGCTTCTCCAAAAATTCAAACTGTCTCCATAAAAAGAAGAAAAACTTCACTAGTAAAACTAACGAATATGACACACTCAAATATTTTTTAGAGTTTGCATGATGAAGACAAAATGTGGAAGAATGACTAATTTTAGCTCATGAGGATAGTTGTTGGCTCATGTTGTACAATGATAAAGTGTTTCAAAGGGCATTAGTGTCTGTTCCAGTAACTTGTTGTGCCTCGAGGTTGTAGGTATCCATTCAATGGTGGGTGAAAGAGAACTAATGTTCCATCTCACGTTGGAAGTTTAGGATATCGAATACATCTATATAAAGAATTTGATACAGCAACCTAGTAGAGGTCTTTTATGTGGATCATTCCCACACCAAAGCTAGTCCTTGAAAGCTAGGCTCAAAGAGAATAATATATACCNAGAATAATATCTACGAGGCTCCTGTGTTATCTAGGGATGCTATAGATGGTATTAAATCTAGAGCCCACTCTTGTGTCCTATTATGTATTCAAGGACGCAAACTCCCTTTCAAGGGTGAGTAACATGGAACTAGTGTCCCATCCCACATCGGAAGTTGAGGAGAACCAATTCTTCTATATTTTTGTATGCCCCACTCTAGTAGATATAGTTTTTGTGATATTAGTGGTTCGTCGGTTTCATTCAATGATAAAGAGGTGGTGTATCGGTGGTGAAAGAGGTAAGTGATGGCAATTATCTTGGCATCCATTAAGTAAATAGTGATAGTGGTCCCACGTCCTCTCTTTCATAGTCCTTATAAATACTAAATAATTTCATGCTCTAAATTAACTTTTCCTAAACATCTTATATAAAATTGTTTTCCTAGGAAAATGTGCAACATAAAGTGTGCAATTGAATGAGTTTTAATGAAATTTCTGTTTTGAATCAAACTTCAATAATCCTTTTATTTTTGGATATTTGTTTACTTAATTCTTCGCAAATTATTAATTGTTGATCGTACTTTGAATACCAACATAATGTTGTATTGGTTTTCGTACGACATACTACTGGTGTGAAAACTTTTAAAATAAACATAAGAAATTATGCTTGTGTGAAGAGTATAAAAATATGGTAAAGTAGTTCAGAAACAAAAAAAAAGCCGAAGTTAAGTTAATGATTCACAATATTTGTATTAAGGTAGTAATTAATTAAGTGCTAAACATTGAAGTATTTTAATTGACAACCTTTTTTCTATGTTTTATTATTTTCAAGTTGAAACTACATCTATTAGTTGAAGTATTCCGAAATTCCAGACTTTAAATAAAAGAAATATGAAAAAAATAATGTATTGAATTCATTATTATACCAAAACATTTGGTAATATGAGATAATATCAACATGGTTGTTATGCGTAATAACCTAGATGAAAACTTTTTAAACTTTCATAACTAATTCTCATATCTAGATGACTAATTCTGATAACTATGTGACAAAGTTATATATCTAGATGAGTAGTTAAAAATAAATTGTAATTTAAATATAAATTTGTCAAATCACAAGTAAGGTTTTATTTAACAAAATATATAACTAATATCTCGCAAGTTAGTCTAAAGTTAGGTACATTCCGTCTGCTTTTCCTTTTAAATATATCCAATTACATGACAACTACTACGTAGTATTTCAGAAAGTTTAGAAGAATCTAGGACATATTTTGTCTATTGGAGTATGAGTGCATCATTTGATCATCAATATATCTATTATAATATATGATAAAAAATTATTGTTGTAAATTACATGCATGTAGTATTTCGCTTGTCACATTAAGGAGATGCCATGAACTTCAAAATCATGATTACATGACTTCTAAAACAATTAGAGTACTAGATAGCTACAAGTTACTTACATCCAAATTGACATGAGAAATATATATACCCTATATGTTTATAACCTTTGTTGATTTTTGATAAATAAGACGAACATAAATCAACGATCAAGTTTCTTACACCCAAAGCTCCAAATTTTTTTTGTCTTAACGGAAGATAGGGGATTTATTTTAATTTCCTTAAACTACTAACTAATAACTTGATCCATTGGTTAGTAATTAACGATTTAGGCTATTAATAAATACAATGATAATGTAGTTGCTTTTTGAAAGCTTATAACAATTGTTAGGAATATACAATAGAGACACCTTAAAAGCCATCCATAATAGGAATCTCCAAGTCCATGATAACTAGGTCAAAACCACCATAAAGAACTCACGTGCTTTAGGTATGTTTTTTAGCTACTTTGATTATAATACTTCGTACAATTTTACTCAAATACATTGTAGAATAAGGCAGTAAAATTTTCAGAAATCATTATTGGTTGCAAAATACTACAAATTTGGGGAAAAAAAGGACAGCACGACATGTTCCATAACTTGCATAAAACGATGTCGATTAGCCCTTTATTTCTGAATCATTTATTGGATTTTGCTAGATCAATAATGATACACATTTCTTTCATCATGGATCATGACTATGTACAAAGTCAAATCCAATTATGGATTTATAGATCATGAATCAATTTTTTAAGTCCACTGCTCTCTTTGTCAATCATCGACTCTACTAATGGAGCAAATGATACAAAAAGTATTATATTAGAAATTATTTCCAAATCAAGATAGCTAAATTTGACCTAATCATTATGGATATGGAAATGCCTATAACATATGGCTTTAAGGTATGTCATCAACTAATTCTTTTTAAGTTAACAATTATGACTATCATAATGTAAGACCAGTTTTTTCTTAGTATATGATAATGGTATTTCTTAATTTTGACATATATAGATGTAATATTTAACGATGACATCAACTGGTTTTTCTGTATGTATGTATGTATGTATGTATGTATGTATGTATGTATGTATGTATGTATGTATATAACATTTATAAGTTAAGAAGTAAATAAAAATAAATCTTTTATGGTTTTTTGATTTAAGAATGTCAAAATGTTAAATTAGATCAGATGAAATGAAAAAAAAAATATTATGAAACAATCCTAATGAATTTCCACCCATTATTTTTAAGATTGATAATATATTTCCTTTCAAATTAACATGCAACATGAGTTTAAAGTTCAATAATGAATATGGTTTAAACTTTGATATGGCATTATCTTCATGAATTTAGAAATCCGTTTGTTTATTTTCTATGACAAACCATGCCCATCCCATAAGCTTGTAAAATTATAAAACATTTAGATTATTATTTAAGGCGTCATTATTGGTTTTAATTATTAACATTAGATAACCTATTTAAATTGAAAAAACAACAAATGAATAATAATAATAATAATAATAATAATAATAATAATATAATAATAATAAATAATAATAATAAAATAATATAATAATAATAATAAATAATAATAATATAATAATAATAATAATAATAATAATAATAATAATAACGTTGTTAAAAATTTAAAACTAAATGACTGTAATGAATGTGAATCTAATATGCATTATATAATATCAGCTGCCAAAAAAAGAGGCTGTATATACTTAGTAATAAGTAAAAGTGTGTACCGCTGAGGATATGGGACAAATAGAAGTATATATCCTTCAATGTTTGATTGTAAGCGAGCTAAAAACGATGCAATGTATCTACGAATGCTTCCGGCTCTTGCAAATAGATACTCAACCATTTGTATGCTTCTCCTAAGATTCAAACC
Organism: Suaeda aralocaspica; assembly: GCA_016808085.1. Taxonomy (NCBI): domain Eukaryota; kingdom Viridiplantae; phylum Streptophyta; class Magnoliopsida; order Caryophyllales; family Amaranthaceae; genus Suaeda; species Suaeda aralocaspica. The sequence goes on along the minus strand of PYUH01000681.1, from coordinate 48,734 downwards.
ACGGTCTCCATAAAAAGAAAAAACTTCACTAGTATAACTAACGATATTACACACTCAGATATTTTTATTTTAGGGTTTGCATGATGAAGACAAAATGTGGAAGAATGACTAGTTTTAGGCCATGAGGATAGTTGGTGGCTCATGTTTTACAATGGTAAGGTGTTTTCCCAGGATTAGCGTCTGTTCTAGTAACTTGTTGTGCGTCGAGGTTGTAGGCTTCCGTTCAAGGGTGGGTGAAATGGAACTAATGTTTCATCTCACGTCTGAAGTTGATGAGATCGAATACATCTATATAAAGAAGTTTGATACCACAACCTAGTAGAGGCCTTTTGTGTGGATCATATAGACAGAAAAGCTAGTCCAGGAGGGCTAGGCTCAAAGAAAATAATATCTACCAGGCTCCTCTGTTAACTAGGGATGCTGTAAATGGTATCGAATCCAGGGCCCACTCTTGTGTTCTCTCATGCATTCAAGGACGCAAATTCCCTTTCAAGGGTGGGTAACATGGAACTAGTGTCCCATCCCACATTGGAAGTTAAGGAGAACCAACTCTTCTAAATTTTTGTATGCCCCACTCTAGTAGATATGGTTTCGGTGATCTTAGTGGTTCGTTGGTTTCATTCAATGGTGAAGAGATGGTGTATCGGTGGTGAAAGAGGTGAGTTATGGCAATTATCTTTGCATCCATTAAGTAAATAGTGATAGTGGTCCCACGTCCTCTTTTTCACATTCCTTATAAATAGTAACAACTTTCATGCTTTAAATTAACTTTTGCTTAACATCTTACATGAAATTGTTTCCCTAGGAAAATGTGCAACATGAAGTGTGCAATTGAATGAGTTTTAATGAAATTTTTGTTTTGAATCAAACTTCAATAATCCTTTTATTTTTGGATATTTGTTTACTTAGTTCTTCGCAAATTATTAATGGTTGATCGTACTTGGAATACCAAAATAATGTTGTTTTGGTTTTCCTGCAACATACTATTTGTGTGAAAAGTATTAAAATAAACATAAGAAATTATGCTTGTGTGAAGAGTATAAAATTAAGGATAAATAGTTCAGAAACAAAAAACACGAAGTTAAGTTAAGAATTTACAATATTTATATTAAGGTAGTAACTAACTAAGTGCTAAACATTAAGGTATTTTATTTGACAGCCCTTTTCCTAGGTTTTATTATTTTAAAGTTGAAACTACATCTATTAGTTAAAGTATCCTGAAATTCAAGACTTTAAATAAAAGAAATATGAAAAAATATTGTATCGAACTCATTATTATACCATAGCATTTGGGAATATGAGATAATATCAACATTGTTGTTATGGCTAATAACCTAGATGAAAACCTTTTAAACTCTGATGGCTAATTTTCGTATCTAGATGACTAATTCTTATAGCTAGGTGACAAAGTTATATAACTAGATGAATAATTAAAAATAAAGTGTTACTTAAATATAAAAATGTCAAATCACAAGTAAGGTTTTATTTAACAAAATATATATGTAATATCTCGTAAGTTAGTCTAAAGTTAGGTACACTCCATCTGCTTTTCCTTTTAAATATATCCGATTACATGACAACTATAACGTAGTATTTCAAATATATTAGAAGAATCTACGGTATATTTTGTCTATTGGAGTATGAGTGTATCATTTGATCATCAATATATCTATTATACCATATAATAAAAAATTATTTTTGCAAATTACATGTATTATTTCGCTTGTCACATTAAGGAGATGCCATGAACTTCAAAATCATGATTGCGTGTGACTTCTTAAACAATTAGAGTACTTGATAGCTACAAGTTATTTACATCCAAATTGACATGAGAAACATATATACCCTATATTCTTATAATCTTTCTTGATTGTTGATAGATAAGATGAACATAAAACAACGATCAAGTTTCATGCACCCAAAGCTCAAAATATTTTATTGTCTCAACGGAAGATGGGGGATTTATTTTAATTTCCTTAAACTACTAACTAATAACTTGGTCCATTGGTTAGTAATTAACGATTAAGGCTATTTAATAATAGTAATACAATGATAATGTAGTTGCTTTTTGAAAGCTTATAATGATTGTTAAGAATATACAATAGAGACACCTTAAAGCCATCCATAATAGGAATCTCCAAGTCCATGATAATTAGGTCAAAACCACCATAAATAACTCAAGTGCTTTAGGTATACTTTTTAGCTACTTTGATTATAATACTTCGTAAAATTTTACTCATATACATGGCATTAATTGCTATATTTATAGAGCTATAATAAGGGCAGTAAACTTTTCTGAAATCATTATTTGCTGCAAAATACTAAAGATTTTGAGAAAAAAAGGACAGCACGACATGTTCCATAACTTGCATAAAACAATGTCGATTAGCCCTTTATTTCTGAATCATTTATTGGATTTTGCTAGATCAATAATGATACAAATTTCTATCATCGTGGATCATGACTATGTACAAAGTCAAATCCAATTATGGATTTATAGATCATGAATCAATTTTTTAAGTCCACTGCTCTCTTTGTCAATCATCGGCTCTACTAATGGAGCAAATAACACAAAAAGTATTATATTAGAAATTATTTCCAAATCAAGATAGCTAAAAACTGCAATGAAGAAAGGTGGCAACCAATTTGACCTAATCATTATGGATATGGAAATGCCTATAACATATGGCTTTAAGGTATGTCATCAACTAATTCTTTTTAAGTTAACAATTATGACTATCATAATGTAAGACCAGTTTTTTCTTAGTATATGATAATGGTATTTCTTAATTTTGACATATATAGATGTAATATTTAACTATGACTATCAAATTGTTATATATATATATATGTAACATTTATAAATTAATATGTATATAAAAAAATCTTTTATGGTTTTCTGATCTAAGAATGTCAAAATGTTAAATTAGATCATATGAACTGAAAAAAAATTATTAAAAAATCATAATGAATTTTAGACCTTCACCCATTATATTTTAGATTGATAATATACTTCCTTTCAAATTAACATGCAACATGAGTTTAAAGTTTAATAATGAATATGGTTTAAACTTTAATATGCCATTATCTTCATGAATTTAGAAATTAGATTTAGTTATTTTCTATGACAAACCATGCCCATCCCATAAGCTTGTAAAAATTATCAGACAATTTTAGTTTTTTTATTAAGGCGTCATTGTTTTTTAACATTAACAATTGATAACCTATTTTTAAATANTAATAATAATAATAATAATAATAAAGCGTTGAATTAAAAATTTAAAACTAAATGACTGTAATGAATGTGAATCTAATATAAGCATTATATAAGTATCAGCTGCCAAAAAAAAGAGGCTAGTATATACGTAGTAATAAGTAAAAGTGTGTACCGCTGAGGATATGGGACAAATAGAAGTATATATCCTTCAATGTTTGATTGTAAGCGAGCTAAAAACGATGCAATGTAGTCTACGAATGCTTCCGGCTCTTGCAAAATAGATACTCAACCATTTGTATGCTTCTCCTAAGATTCAAACCACGGTCTCCATAAAAAGAAGAAAAACTTCACTAGTATAACTAACGAATATTACACACTCAGATATTTTTATTTTAGGGTTTGCATGAATGAAGACAAAATGTGGAAGAATGACTAGTTTTAGGCCATGAGGATAGTTGGTGGCTCATGTTTTACAATGGTAAGGTGTTTCAAAGGGCATTAGCGTCTGTTCTAGTAACTTGTTGTGCGTCGAGGTTGTAGGCTTCCGTTCAAGGGTGGGTGAAATGGAACTAATGTTTCATCTCACGTCTGAAGTTGATGAGATCGAATACATCTATATAAAGAAGTTTGATACCACAACCTAGTAGAGGCCTTTTGTGTGGATCATATAGACAGAAAAGCTAGTCCAGGAGGGCTAGGCTCAAAGAAAATAATATCTACCAGGCTCCTCTGTTAACTAGGGATGCTGTAAATGGTATCGAATCCAGGGCCCACTCTTGTGTTCTCTCATGCATTCAAGGACGCAAATTCCCTTTCAAGGGTGGATAACATGGAACTAGTGTCCCATCCCACATTGGAAGTTAAGGAGAACCAACTCTTCTAAATTTTTGTATGCCTCACTCTAGTAGATATGGTATCGGTGGTGAAAGAGGTGAGTTATGGCAATTATCTTTGCATCCATTAAGTAAATAGTGATAGTGGTCCCACGTCCTCTTTTTCACATTCCTTATAAATAGTAACTAATTTCATGCTTTAAATTAATTTTGGCTTAACATCTTACATGAAATTATTTTCCTAGAAAAATGTGCAACACGAAGTGTGCAATTGAATGAGTTTTAATGAAATTTCTGCTTTGAATCGAAGTTCAATAATCCTTTTATGTTGGATATTTGTTTACTTAGTTCTTCGCAAATTATTAATTGTTGATCGTACTTGGAATACCAAAATAATGTTGTATTGGTTTTCGTACGACATACTATTGGTGTGAAAAGTGTTAAAATAAACATAAGAAATTATGCCTGTATGAAGAGTATAAAATTATGGTAAAGTAGTTCAGAAACAAAAAACACGAAGTTAAGTTAATGATTCACAATATTTATATTAAGGTAGTAATTAACTAAGTGCTAAACATTAAGGTATTTTATTTGACAACATTTTTTCTAGGTTTCGTTATTTTAAAGTTGAAACTACATCTATTAGTTAAAGTATCCTGAAATTCAAGACTTTAAATAAAAGAAATATGAAAAAATATTGTATCAAACTCATTATTTTACCATAACATTTGGTAATATGAGATATTATCACCATGGTTGTTATGCCTAGGGGTGCTTATTGAGTTGAGCGGCTCGCGAGTTGATCGCGATCGACTCAGTCAAATGTCGGTCAAAGCTCGACTCGAGTCAGTTCGGATCGAGCTCGACTCGGGAAATTAATGAGTCAAGTCGAGCAAGCCCCAGCTCGACTCGATAAGTTCGCAAGCAGCTCGATAACTTATATAATTAAGGTATTTATTAAAAAAATTAATTTTAAAAACTAAATTATATATTGGATTAGGTGATATAGGTCTAATGGGCCATTGGCCATCCTCAATCCATTTACCAAACACATCAACAAAAGCAGCCCATGACAAGTCTCTACTCTCTACTCTCAAATTAGGGTTTCTACTTTCTCCTCTCCACTCACTCATTCCCTTTCCTCTCTCCCTCATAGAGTCTCTAACTCTCTACTCTCCACGCATCTCTCTTCACTTCTTCAGTAAGTTCTTTTTTTTATTTTGTTAATTTAATGTTTTTGTTTATTTTTTCTTCTAATTTTCTTTTTACTGATTTGATTTCGATTTCCTCCGCCATTGCCGTTCTAACCACCGAGAAAGCCTTCGGCAACGTCAACAACCCTTCCAACCACTGAAAAAGCCTTCGGCCACCGTTCAGGTAATTGATTTACAGTATTTATTAATTAAATTTCAGTATTTAATTTTCAGTATTTTTACAGTATTTAATTTCGTTTTTTTTATTTTCTTCTATTTACAGTATATATATATATATATTTTTAATTTCAGTCTTGTTGTGGTTTGTAGTTTACAATTTCTACATTATATATTCAATTCATTATTGTGTTATGCTTACATTAGTGCTTTTTTTTTTCTAATATTCATTGTCTTTGTAGAATATTATTGAAGACCCAAAAGAAATTATCATTCCAACTCTCTAAGCTTGGTGAGAGATGTGTGAAGATCGAAGTGAAGATTGAAGTGAAGCATTTAAATGTTGTGGATTTTATTGTTGTTGAAGAATTGTAATAATGTTTTTTTTTTACAAAGACTTGTATTAAATTTTTAAGGTCTGTACTCCATTACTTTGTAATATTGTATGTTTTATTGCATCCTCAATTACTACAAAAATTCAAGTGTTGGCACTTGTTAATTAAAATTTCAACCGGTTTTATGGTACAAGATTTTGAGTAATCGAGCTAAAATTATCGATCTCGAGTCGAGCTAACGAGCCGAGTTATCGAGTCGAGTCAAGCTCTTGACTCGATAACAAATCTTAAAACGAGTCTCAAGCAAACTCGAGTTCGAGTCGAGCACCATCAAAATTTGTTGATCACGAGTCGAGCTCGGCATTTTCGAGCTTCTCAAGTCACGAGTTGAGTTGAGCAGCATACGTGTGTGATTCGATTCGAGTCGAGTCGAGCTATGCCCTGCTCGCGATTGACTCGCTCGACAAACACCCCTAGTTATGCCCAATAACCTAGATGAAAACTTTTTAAACTCTGATGACTCATTCTCATATCTAGATGACTAATTCTTATAACTAGGTGACAAAGTTATATATCTAGATGAATAGTTAAAAATAAAGTGTTATTTAAATATAAAAATGTCAAATCACAAGTAAGGTTTTATTTAAAAAACATATAAGTAATATCTCGCAAGTTAGTCTAAAGTTAGGTACATTCCGTCTGCTTTTCCTTTTAAATATATCCGATTACATGACAACTACTACGTCGTATTTCAAAAATATTAGAAGAATCTACGGTATATTTTGTCTATTGGAGTATGAGTGTATCATTTGATCATCAATATATCAATTATACCGTTTAATAAGAATTTATTTTTGTAAATTACATGTATTATTTCGCTTGTCACATAAAGGAGATGCCATGAACTTCAAAATCATGATTGCATGACTTCTAAAACAATTAGAGTACTCGATAGCTACAAGTTATTTACATCCAAATTGACATGAGAAACATATATACCCTATATTTTTTATAATCTTTGTTAATTGTTGATAGATAAGATGAATATAAATCAACGATCAAGTTTCTTGCACCCAAAGATCAAAATTTTTTATTGTCTCAACGGAAGATAGGGGATTTATTTGAATTTCCTTAAACTACTAACTAATAACTTGATCCATTGGTTAGTAATTAACGATTAAAGCTATTTAATAATAGTAATACAATGATAATGTAGTTGCTTTTTGAAAGCTTATAACAATTGTTAGGAATATACAATAGAGTCACCTTAATAGTCATCCATAATAGGAATCTCCAAGTCCATGATAATTAGGTCAAAACCACCATAAAGAACTCAAGTGCTTTAGGTATGTTTTTTAGCTACTTTGATTATAATACATCGTAAAATTTTACTCAAATACATTGCATTAATTGCTATATTTATAGAGCTACAATAAGGGCAGTAAACTTTTTTGAAATCATTATTGGTTGCAAAATACTAAAGATTTGGGGAAAAAAAGACTGCACGACATGTTCGATAACTTGCATAAAACAATGTCGATTAGCCCTTTATTTCTGAATCATTTATTGGATTTTGCTAGATCAATAATGATACCAATTTCTTTCATCATGGATCATGACTATATACAAAGTCAAATCCAATTATGGATTTATAGATCATGAACCATTTTTAAGTCCACTGCTCTCTTTGTCAATCATCGGCTCTACTAATGGAGCAAATAATACAAAAAGTATTATATTAGAAATTATTTCCTAATCAAGATAGCTAAAAACTGCACAGAAGAAAGGTGGCAACCAATTTGACCTAATCATTATGGATATGGAAATGCCTATAACTAATGGCTTTAAGGTATGTCATCAACTAATTCTTTTTAAGTTAACAATTATGTGTATCATAATGGTAAGACCATTTTTTTCTTAGTATATGATAATGGTATTTATTAATTTTGACATATATAGATGTAATATTTAACTATGACTATCAAATTGTTATATATATATATGTATATATATATATATATATGTAACATTTATAAATCAAGATGAATGTATATTTTAAGTACAAAATGTTATTTCAAAAAACATCTTTTACGATTTTCATATCTAAGACTGTCAAAATGTTAAATCAGAACATAGTTAAAAAATTATTATTAAAAAATCATAATGAATTTTAAGACCTCCAAACATTATTTTTAAGATTGATAATATATCTCCTTTCAAATTAACATGCAACATAAGTCTTTCAAGTTCAAGTATGAATATGGTTGATTCATTGATATGTAAGCATTTTCTTCATGAATTTAGCTATTTGATTTGGTCATTTTCCTATGACAAACCATGCCCATCCCATAAGCTTGGAAAAATTATAAGACAATTATAGTTTATTTATTAAGGCGTCATTGGTCTTAAATTGACAACATACTTTAAAAAAAACAAAATGAATAATAATAATAATAATAATAATAATAATAATAATAATAATAATAATAATAATAATAATAATAATAATAATAATAAAGTGCCGAATTAAATAGTTAAAACTATATGATTTTCATCAATATGAAACTAATATAAGCACGGTGTAAGTATGAGCTGCAAAAAAAAAAAAAAAAGACGCAAGTAGGTACGTAACAATAAGTAAAAGTGTATACCATTGAGGAGATCGGACAAATGGCAGCATTTATCCTTTTCAATGTTTGATTATGAGTAGGGCTGAGCAAAAATATGAAGATCTGAAAATCCGAAAAACTAATCTTTATTTGATTCGATTTTTAGGATATCCGATCCGAAAAAGCGGATATCAAATACCTGTACAAATATCACTTTTAGCCTTTTTGGATATCTGAATATCCAAAATTTCAGATATCGAATCTGATGTCCGAAATTTTTGGATACCGCATAAACCACATACACGAGAAAATTATAACCCACTTTGGCATCTATCACATTTAACAATTTAAACTCTAGAAATCATTAAAATGTATCACCATAAACCACATATACGAGAAAATTATAACCCACTTTGGCATCAATCACATTTGAAACAAGTTCACATTTCAAATTATTTACGCCTTAAGACAAGAAAGTTATGTTAGTCATAACTTGAGCATTGGTGAACTACTGGAGCTAAACTAGATGATGAATATTTCTTGTTCACACACACGCACACGCACACCCGTGCGCACGCACATATACACGCACACATATTATCTTTGACAACTTTACAAAAGTGCAATACATCTCCAATTAAGAGTCTTCTCACAAACAACACATTACAAAATCCCTCTTTTCTTTCACTCATATATAACCTATAAAACTCCAATAACAAGATTTCTAGAAAGCCGTGACTTTATGTTTAATGCACAAGTTGATACTAAATGAATTTGGGAAGGAAAATTTTAGAGAATTTTATCAGTCCTATAGCCCATTTCCACCACGATTTTTATTCTACATTGCATAAAATTCAGACAATACCCTTGACTTAAACTTAACTATCTATTTTGTCTTACTTAATTCATATAGCACTTGAAACAAAAAATTATGAAACCCACAACATCAATGCATCATTAATATAGCAACAACTAATAAAACCCAACAATTGAAATAACAAAAAAGACAAACCAACAAAAATTCTTGATTTAGAGTTGGGTTAATAAAATGACATAATGTCATTATATAGTTATCGAAAAAGGGAAAGTAAATCCAACCTTCATCAATAATCAACCATTTAGCATCAATAGATAATTCAAAACTAGCCTAGAAGTTAAGCACTAACAACATAATACAAATTAAATGTCTTTCTATTTATCTCCTAATTAAACTAGTGATGTAGATACTCTCCCTACAATTTTGAGAAATCCTTTCATAACTATGAGATTCAAAACTATCACTGAATCAAGACAGTAAGAGAGAAAACAAGTAATGCATGTGGCCACATACAAGTAAACCATAGAAGAAGATGATGGAAAAAATAGTCAAGGTATACATTGTTGTAAAAAAAATCACAAATATCATGAAAACAAATCAAAGAACATGGTATTAGGCTACAATAAAATATAAATGTGAGATCATTACCAAACGTATTCAAAGTTCATATCCATTCTTCGATCTCCAGAAGCAAGAACTGTGTTCACAAACAAGAATTTCACCAGATTGAATACCGCAATAAACATTATCATTTCTTGAATCATTAAATATAATTAAGCAATTCAACAAAGATATCTCCTAGAAACGCCAACAACAACATCTACTCTTGGCAAATTTACATTAGTAAAATTTCCAATTTCCAGCAAAACATCATGTAAAATTAAATACAAAACCAGGCATTTCTGGACAAAGGTCAAGGTTAATTAATCATATCAATATTCCTAACAAAATTAAAATTCATTCATTATCTACGATTTATTATCCCCATTACCATCTTAAAACCCTAGATTAAATCCTTTCAAAATTGGACTATTCATCCACAATTCTCTTACATAAAGATAAAAAATAATTATTTGTATCAGTTTTTTAAGTTTAGATATTAACACACAAAAATAAGAATCATGCGATGAATGAAACCAGCAAATTAAGGAGTCAATTGAATAAAGAAATTGATTAATGGTTATGAAGCTTACTTTGCAACATTTAATTTATTAGATAACCAATGTATCGAAATTAAGCACAAATCTGCGAGAAATGTAGGAAAAAATAAGGGTTTCAGTGTTAATCATTACGAAAGAAGAATAGTTAATGATTAGATAATTTAAATTAAAGACTGAAGAAAGTTTAAAACTTACATACTGTAAATTAGTAATTTGCTTAGTTTTAGCCCGTAGAATTCACTATTAGTGACAACGAAGATGATTGGTTGATTATTGCTGATAGTAGACTATATGTAACGATTTTACATGTCAATTGAACCCACATGGTATTTGAAAATTTCTAAGGTAAATGGGGCATAATAATTGGTGTAGTGAGGAGATGACTTGTGTTATGATCCAACAATAGATAGAGATTCAAGGGGAAGACAATGATTTTTGAAGGTTTGAGGTGGTCAATTTGAATTTTTTAGGGGTTTAATGGAGAACAAAATAGTGGTAGATTGAGACATTCTTGCCTGAAATTTAGCTCCAAAGGCAAAGAGTTTTATTCTTTGGTTTCGAAATTTGGAGTTGTGAATATTTATAGTTGTAAGATTTGCAAAACAATGTCTTAGTTTAGTAGATGTTGCTCAAGTTTGAATGAGATCAATATAAATCTCCTTGGTTCTAAAAAGATCACATAATCTCTACCCATGTACTATACAAATATTGTCCTAGTTTGATTGAGATCATAATCACCTTATTAGGGAAGAAATCATCTACTTCTCTATCCTAACAATGCAAGTCATTAATGCTACCCAAGGGTTAGTCATCGATCTTATCCAAGCAGCATGGTATTATATCTATCGTCATCTTCTTGGAAGCTATTTGACATAAATTCGAATATACAAATTGAGTTTTTTAAAAATTAAATGGAATAAACAATTTGAAATTTGGTCATTTAAGATATGTATTCCAAACATCAATTTTTTTTAAAGGATAAATGGAGTTCAATAATCCAACATTTGACTTTTTGACAATAATAGTCTAACATTTGCATAATTCACTAATAATCCCACCCTGCACCCATTTTTGACATATATGATCCATTTTACATGTTTACTAGCTGATCAAATTTATAATCAGGTTAATCAATAGAGAGAAATTTAATAAAAATTTTTTAATAATATTTGTGTAGCCAATTACAGAAGAACGCATCGCCTTATGAACTTATATTGCCCATTTTTAGCAGGTTAATGTCTAATACTGTCAACTTATGTGCAAGGTGAAATATTAATGAATTATGCACAAGTTGGATTGTTATTGTCAAATATTGAAATGGTTGGATTATTTAAAGCCTATAAATAACTATATTGCCCTCTCTATTAGACATTACACAACAGTTTATTGTTTTACGTTGAATTTATTGTTACAACAACAAAAACCAGCAAAAAAAGAAAACAGGCAGCATCAACAACAATCAAGACAGCGGCATCAGTAACAAGGGTGACAGTGGCATCAGCACCAGGCATCACATAGGTATCACCTACAATAAGTAGTAGCAATTGCAAAAACGACAACACCTACAACAAGCTGCAACAACGTTGAAGAAAACTTAGAAAACGAACTGAACATCATAAATGATGATTGCATGTGGATTAGAGTGAATAAGTGAATGACAGTGAGAGTGTGACTGATTTAGTTAAGCGTGAGTGAACGTATTGAAGCTTTAATTGTCTCCTAAACTATTGAAGCTCAATCACTTCTAATAATCAGATCAAGTGAAAAAAAAAAGAAAGATTTATCATTCACCCACTCACTCACTCATTCCCTTACATTCAAACAAACAAGTAAGTAGCCATTTACTTGTCAATCTACTCATTCATTCATTTATTCATCCATCCATCCATCCATAAATTTAATCATTTATTTCATCCATTTTATTTCATTTCATTTAACTTATTCTTTCATATCCTTCAATCATGCACTCATTCAGTCACACATTCATTCATGCTACTCATTTTTACAATCATGTCCCAAACTTTAAAACATATTCATGCATTCTATCATTTGAGCATTCTTTCATTCATCCATTCATGCAAACATTCATTCATCCATTCCATCATGCACACATTCATTCATTCTTCCTATCTTTCAATCACTCATCATATTCAGTAATGCATTTAATTCATTTGATAATTCATATTTTTGTTTATTTTATGTATTTTTTTATTCATCAATTTTATTATGTAATAAAACATCCATTCTTTCCTCTTTTTACATTCTTTTATTATCCATTCATGAAAACATTTATTCATTTATTTATGCATTCAATCATGCACACTTTCATTCATTCTTTCAATCAACAATTAATTCACATTCAATCATGCACAACAAACATAACATCTTTCTCTTTCTCTCTTTCATTCATTCACTCACTCACATAACAAAAAAAAGTCTTATTCAACATAAATATAATAAAGGACATGTTCATTCATAAAACAAAAAAAACATTAATCTTTCACTCAATCATTCACTCACTCACTCACTCACTGAAGAACAGGTTAATCTTTCACTCAATCATTTATTCAGTCACTCAATCACTAAAGAACATGTTTATCCATTCAACAAACACAAAAAACCCAATCATACAATCAGTTATTCAATCATTCATTCATGCATTTAATTTATTTAATGATTCATTTTTTTTTCATTCTTTCATATTTTCTTTCATGTATTCATTTATTCATCCATTGTATTATATATTCAAAGATTCATTCATTCCTTTATTCAATTAATTTAAAAATTATAAAAAAAAATCACTAAACAAAACAAAGTCAACAAACAATTAAAATAAAAACACATAATTAAAGAATATAGTTCAAAAATGAATTCAATATTAATAAACACAACAACAACAACAATAAAAACAGCCAAATGCCTGCAACAGATCAAAGCTGCAGGCAACCAAATCTATTATCTCAAGGGGGAACAATTTTCCCATAATTCACAGTTAAAACCTCGAAATGATTATCTCCACTAAAAGGGGTAGGGGTATGTAGCAAACATCCTAAAAAAATCATCTCCAACTTAAGCATTTGCTAAAACATATTTGAATCAAAGACTAAAAGAAAAGATCAAAATGGGAAATTACCCTTTTAAATAACTTTAAACCCATTTACATCTCCAACATATCCGTCCAACAAGGCCATATCCTTGAGTTTTGCCTACAAAACAAACAAAATATATATTCAATTTCAATCAAACAAACCAATCAATTATTTGGAATCACACATGCATTCATTCTTTCATTCATTAGACAACAAACCTAGAATTTCGGCCCTCACAACCCAGTTTCCTAACTAACCCTCATTCATACAACCAAACACAATAAACAAAATCACAATCACAATCAACAGGAAAATTAAAATAAAATCAATAAACGAAAGAAGAGAAAACAAAAATTAATTTCAATGTTTGCCAAGCATTTGGATGAAGTCGTATATCATATACTAAAAACATGATCATAGAACAATTTCATGACAAATGGAACACATCATTTTCCACATTATGCAATTCAAACACTCAACTATGGCCATTTGATTAATCGAAAACAAAATAGTCGATAAATTTATTCAATTCCATTCATAATTGACTAAATTTTAAAAACGATTAGAGTGAAAATCAAATCAAATGACAAAATCAACGCAACAAAAGTTACTTGTTTAAAGCGTCATTGTTAACAGAATCACAATAACGCTTCATCCACTTAAGAAACTCCAGATTATTAAGAGCTCTTTCTTTTATGAGCTTATTCACCTCTATATTCTAATCAAAAAACAGAAAAAAGCACAAATTAATCGACAATAAAACCCTAACAATCGAAGAACACAACAGTGAAAGAGATAAACAAACAAACACTTCCATTAGCTGACAATGAACTGCTCCCCACTACAACCCTAAAATTTTTTTGAAATTTCGAAAATTTAATTTCGAATTTCGGAAAAATGAGAGAAAACAAACATCAAATTGAAATTAGAGATAAAAAAAAAAGACTGGAAACCTCTTCGACTTTGGAGAGATTGAACTGTAGAGTAGAGTTAATTCAAGAAAGAATTTCGGATCTACCAACGAAATAAGCAAAATCCATCATCCCTATCTTCGTCGCCGTTTTTGAGTTGGTTTTTTCAAACTTTTCTTCGATCCTGGATGTCCTTGCAGCCGCTGCCTTCCAAATAACCCTAGACAACCTTCAAATTCGCGAATTTTAAAATGAAACACAAAAGTTCGAAACCCTAATTCTATTTTATGAGTATTGGTGAAAAGGCAAGATATGAGATTAAGTGTTTTTGAAATCACTGCAGTGAAAGGAGAGCGAGAAAGAAGAGAGAAGAAGAGGATGAGAGATGTAGTGAGGAGATGCGAAGGAGAAATAAGTGCGAAAAAAAACTGAGAAATGAGGAGTGAGGGACTGAGGTTTGATCGAGGATGGAATAAGGTTGGTTGGAAAGAGAGAGGTGAGAGACGTTTTTTTTTTTTTTATGTCAATACTTTATGATGCGCTTATAGAAGTGCAGCGTATATTCAAATGGTCGCAGCATATAAAGTATATGCTGCAACTCCCGAATAAGCGCAACATATACTTTCCCTCCAAATATGTTATAGGTTATATGATGCGCTTTTTTATTTTTTGTAAAGAAGCGCAGCATATTATAGTATGTAGCATATGATGTTTTTTCCACTGGTGATTAGTCACACATTTTGCAATCAAACCCCTTTTTGGAGAAACTTAGATTGTTGCATATTAGCCTAATTTAACTTACTTTGGGGAAAACATTAGCTAACAAACATAATACTCACTTAGATTGTAGTCAAATCACCTAATTTTCCCTGATATATCCTCCATATAGACCGATAGTGATTGCAAATTCTACGTACGAGTTTTGAGTTTCGTTATTGTTATTTTGTACATCTAGTATTAATTAGTTAAAGATATCTTTAAGAAAAGCAAGGATTTTTCTATTGTTGTTCGGTTTATTAGATAACTTTAGAGTTTGGTTTATAGTATATAACCTAGCTATTGGCCCTGATGATGTTCCGAGTCATTGTATAGCTATTATGTTCGGGGAAAAAAATCAATGAAATTTGATTAAGATGGTGAATTAAATGAATAAAAGATGAAAGAAGAAATCGAAACAGTGGAGTAACATAGATAAGAACTTTAGAAAATCGTGATATATATGCTTTAATGGTTTTAAGTACATAATTTATTTATAAAGTTTTATTTTTTTATCCTTAATAATAAGCTTATGGAATATTGGTAGTACAATTTCTTTAAAACCATGAGTTTAAGGGTTCAATTCTTGACTCTACAACCCGGTTTTTTCTTCCATAATCCTTCATCAAACAAATCATGATATTATGGGCAATGTACCTCCCATGAATAAAACCACTTTGATTTTCAGCAATGAGTTATGGAAGAACTAGTCTTATTCTCTCAGAAATGATTTTGGAGATGCTCTTGTATATAAATATAACATCATCGAATTTTGTTTCAATGATGACATGTTGGATGATGTGGCGTCCATGTCAATTATGGGTAGACGGTTACACGTGGCAGATTGCAATTCTTCTCCTTGCGTTTTAATATATATAGTATACATGTTCAACAAGAATTTATTTAGCGCTAAGTTGAATGAATAGATAGAGTAATATAAAAGCAAGAATGTTTAGATTTGTGTGCTCTCTAATTTCTTTTGTCACGAAGCCATTGTAATTCATTTGAATTACCTTAAGTTGTTGATGATTAAGATTGTGGCCTATTTTTTCTTCCTCATGAAAAAGAGTTAACTATCATCATTAGACATACTAGACATATAATTGGCTCCTACCAAGATCTTATGCACACCATCAATGTAAATAAGTACTATAGAGTAGATTTGTCGATATGATCAACACCATGATCAACACCTTAAATACATTAAGAATTAGTTGTTTTTTTTTGTCATTAATAACTACATGTATTTTTAGATAATTTACACCACTACCTACATTTTTCATTTTTGTTTGATACCACTACTATTTATTCATCTACTGTTCTCATTCAATCCATTCATCAGTGGATCTCATTCTTAACCTTTCCATTCATTGATTTGTTTCAAAATGACCATATTACCCTTACTAATACACCCCCTTGGTTATATAACTTTCTTTTTATGATATTAAAAATCAATCTTGACATCTTCAATGGCAAATAAAAGCATCCTCAATAAAGTTTCCCAATTTAAGCTTCAATTAAAGGGGTATTTTGGTGCTTTCATTTGAATAATAGAGGAAAGAGTAAAGAAGTGGGTTAAATAACGAAGAAAATTGATGTAAATCATCAGTTGGTAGTGTTATCAAATAAAATTGTAAAATGTAGGTACTTGTGTAATTTGCCGAATCGAAACTATGTTAATCACCCAACCTTAATCCCAACAACCTCAAACAATTAAGATGATAATGAGCACTATAATATGGTGAGATTATCTTGGAAGCTAAGGTTGTTTATTTCACCGATAGATAAATTTTAGCTTAAATTTTGAGTGCATTAACAATTTTTGCTTAAATTTGAGCTTATTACAATAAAATGATAACTTATAAAATTACTTATTTATTCATATGAATGAAGGGAAAATGCTAAAGCTCCATACATGCTTGAAGTTGGAAGATTTAAAAGACGCTCGACAACACAAATAATGAAATAATGCTCCCTCTTGTCATTTCCATTTTTAAAATGTTTGAATTTCTGTTTCCAATAATAACGATTTTTATTACTGTTGAGATTAAAAAAACAATGAATAAACTTAAGTATTGTCATGCGAAAGACTATTCATTTGACACAAAGGGTAATAATGGGACAAGAGAACTCATGAATTATCCGACTCGATCAAAACTCAAAAGTAGTGAGCACTCGCAATTTTGGTGAGTGGAGTCAAACTCAAAAGCTTTCAAGATAGGAGTGTAACAGTCCATGACTGAGTGGAATGCAAGGCCAAGATCCCATGAATTTCATAGATCATGGACCGGATCAAACAAATTTCAACCTATATATGTTTAGATATGACTCTTCTAATCTGGACTAACTTGGTTTGATTGAACCATATTTAATTTGTGAGGTTTAACAATTTTTTTCCTAAACAAATCTTTATTAGTTTCTTAAGAAAATTATTTATATTTTAAACATGCATGCACTAAAACATAAAATACAAACATAAACAATCATAATATAGTAACCAAAAAAAACTCTTATTAAACTTCAACATTAATTTATAGAAGCAGTAAGTATTAGTTTTATTAAATAAACCAATCTAAATTATGGGTGTGCACAACCAATAAGTGTGATTCCGGGATTTTGATCTGGTCCAAGGCTAAGAAATTCAGGACTGTGACGGTTGATCCGGATTCCTTGATAAAAACTAGTGTTTTTAATAAATCAGTGTAAAAGTTTATACACTACTACAGGAATGGACCATTGCGACGCACAAAATTAGGTTCCTGCAACGCAAAAAAGCGCCAGAAGATCCTTTACCGACGCTTGCTAAAGTGCCGCACAAGTGGATGCCGCAAGGACCTGCAGCGGCGCAATTTGAAAACGTCGGTACAACATACTAAAAGCGCCGCGACTTTCACCTGATGCTTTAGCATCTTTTAGAGGCACTTATAAGCGCCGCCATAGTATAGTAGGTTCATAGCTTATTAGCCTAATGCGATACTTGAAAGCGCCGCAATAATTATAATGTTTCACTATTACACAATCTATAAAGGCGCTATTAAGCGTCGCAAGAGGCAAGGTGCCGCACTTTTTGACCCCATATATCCATCGCACTTTTAGCGTCGCAATTGTGCATATGTCATTTCAACTTTTTATTTTTCTATTAAGAAATCTAACAGCAGCAAAATTTGTGTAGAGAAGGATTCAACACACCAAAAAGAAACTAAAAATCAAACTTTATGAATAACAAACATTGAAATATTTTCAAGTACCTAAAACCATTCCAAAAAACTACTGCTTAAATCTATACATTTTCAAATTTGTCACGCTTCTTTTATCTTCTAGCTCTTCCTTTTCTTCCTTACAATTTTACCCAAACAAAATGTTAATACAAATTGTAAGCAAGTAATTGAGATTTAAAAATCATATCCAAAAAAAATTAAAATATTTTCTCTATCTTAAATTTTATGTGAAAGAAACGATTTAGTTGATCTTATTTAAAAAAATAATATTAATTTATCGAGAAAATATAATCTAAATTAAACTAACTATAATTGTGAGAAAAAGATGTTCATAATACTTGTATGTGAATGTCTAAATTAGTGGCTATGAATATAAAATTTTAAGCATTTATTTTTATTCCTATCTAATTTAGGTTTTTGCAATGTAGTTGTTGATGGCGATATGTTTTGAAATCACTTTTAATCAAAGATCTTTCACTGTGGTATTAAAAACTTTTTCTTGTTATAACCTAAATTAGAAGGAAATAAACTTAGAAGTGTTGGTACTTATACATTTTCAAGTATAGAGAATTATAAAAGTGTTATACAAAACTTGAATTGGTTTCGTCAGTGGCGGACCTTGAACATTTTTTCTAGGGGAGCCAAGAAAATTTTTCAACAATTTTAATATAATAAATAATGCGAATGAAATTTTTTATATATACCTATATATTTATTTATCTATGAAGTATTTAGAGCTTTGTCACGCTGACTGTGCAGCGCTACAAAGCTTGTCATGCTGCAGGTGCAGCGCAGCAAGCTTTGTGACGCTGAGACGTTAGCGTGACAAAGTCTGTCGCGCTACGCTATTTTAGTGTTTTTTTTATTTTTTTTTCAATTCTCTTTTTCCGAGTGAGATAATATCGATCAACAAATGCGAACAATGCTAGTAAGGAGTCGCCAACGAGTTTTAGGAATCAAACTCATAAACCGTGTATTTAGATTAGTTACGAATGGGACACGAATAAGGGACGATAATCTAAATTTGCACGAATAACCCTTTCGATCCCATGGGGATGACTCCAAGTTGTGGTCTTGCGAATCAAAGATTGAATTCGGGGGTGAAGGTACTAATATGGCGGAGTGCGTCATATTAGCCCGTAGGCGGCCATTACTAGTTTTCTCTCAATTATACACAAGTTATATAAAGAACCAAGTAATTAATATTTTGGGTTTTCTTTTAAAACTAAGTCCAATAATACTCGATTTTCCAAAAATCTAGAGAAGTGGGTTTTATTGCTCATCATGGAGTCTTACCACGGGACCGAGGACTAAATTAGGTGTCTACAGTGTGGGTGATAGAAGATATTACACGAATTGAAATTTGACCACCTCTCACTGTTTTGGTCATATGATCTCACAAAATATAACTTGTATTAACACAATTCCAGTTTCATTGGAAAGTAGATTCAAAGATCTTTCCAACAGTAGGTCATACGCCTCGTAGAACGTCCTAGAGAAAAAGTTACAACCGTTTGAAAATGTCCCTGCGAACCAGTCTACATCTGTGCATTCCGCCCAATACGAGTAACAGTTTACCCGATGGGGTTACAATTCTCCCGATACTGTCAGGAGAACTGCTACATTGAAAAGTTTTAGCAGGTTCTTATCCAGCAGCTCGCTCGACACGGAGGGTACTTCTCCCGAAGGGGTGTCATATCTCCCGGTACCCTCAGGAAAGCTGTTGTGCTCGTTGTTTTGACTTGAAACTTCATAAGCATGCTTCCCAAGACCTGTAATTCACCCAAATTACTTCATAGATCTCATTAGTACCCTCACTCTCACTTACTACCAAACAAAATTAAACAAGAAAAACTAAGCAACATAAACTACGAAAAAACTACTAAACGACGAAAATAAGCAAAACTAACTACGGGTTGCCTCCCGCAAAAGCGCTTGTTTAAGGTCATTAGCTTGATCGTTATCACCTTATGACTCAAGGAGGATCAAAGAGTGAACGTGCTCCCCATGCAGTTAAACAACCAAAGCAACTTGGGGACATCGATTGCTTACATGTTGCATGATCCTTGCTAGAAACCTCATTGTTTTCCTTATTCATCTTACAAGCATGAGAGTATTGTTTGCGAGGTTTCCGACGTTTCTAAGGACACGATTTCCTTTTCTTTGAATCCTTTTGCAGCTCATAATTTTCAGTACCTTCGTCACCTATAGTAGAATCCGAACAAATAGAGGCCTCCAGAAGATCCTTATTAGGGGATCGAGGCAAGTCAACATGAACAATCTCATTAATAGTACAAATTACATGGCATGATTGTTCTATCATGGGACCTTTCAAAGCATCATTAAGGTTAAAAGTAACCTTGTCGTCCCCTACAGAAAGAGTTGGACTACCGTTGTAGATGATGCGTCTAATATTTATATTATTTTTCTCCCTAATTCCCTAATGATCTATGGACTAACCAAGCTCATTTGAGCCAATTTTAATGCTAATAGTGTTCTTTTAGTGTTTTGTGTGGTTTTATAAAGTTTTGTAGGAAATGGCCAATTTTCGGTTGATTTTACTATCTTATGTCGGCACTTGAGAGCTAAAGAGCACTTATGAGCATTTGGAGAATGATTAGGGACATTTTATAACTCATTGGAACAAGTTTGACATCTTACATGACAAGTTGGAGAAATATTGGAAATTAAAGTGAAGAATTAAGGAGTTTAGAATTGAAGATTTTGATCACTGTCCACTATTTTGATCATAACTCATAATCTATAAATTAGATTGATCTGATTCTTGTTGCATTGGAAAGTAGACTCAAAAGCTTTCTAACGGTAGGTTGGACGCCCCGTAGTTCATCCTGTACAAAAAGTTATAGCGATTACAAAATGACCCAGCGAAAAGTAGTTTTTGGCTGTAGCTGCGGGCGCATAGGCCATTGGGCCTTTTGACTTATGCAGGCGCAGATCTGGGCAGTAGCATCCACACAGGCCCAACGAAGACACCTGCGGGCGCAGGGAACAGCCGCGTTTTGACCCCTGCGGGCGCAGCTATGCCCGTTTGTGGTCCGCGTGGCTGGGTCCGCGATATTGCTTGGGCTTGGTTGTTAAAAGCCCAAAGTTATCCTATTTATATGTTATTGTTGTGGACGATTTTCTACACAACTTCTTTCACATTATTATTTTTCCTACGTTATTTTTAGATCTACTTTTCTCCTAATTACTCTTAGATTAGTTTGTTAAATTTTGGATTAATCATTCAATTAAAGTTCTTCGTTTTTGGTAATTTCTCTTTCTTTTCTTCTTTAATTTTGTTTATATAGTTTAATTAATTTAGTTTTGTTATTTTAATTTATTTTATTAGTTTTAATTATTATTATAGTTTTTGTTAATTAATTTAGTTGTTAATTAGTTTATGCTTGTTTGTTTAGTTAATTTTTATTTAATTATATTTATGTTCATGAATTTCTCTATTATTCTTGTTTTAGTTTTCATAATTATGATTGAGTAATTTAGTTTCTAGGGTTTAGGGGATCCATGAACATGATAATTAATTAGTTTAGTATTAACTAATTAGTTCCTAATTAGTAATTAAATTCCTATTATTGATTTCTATCGATTGCAATTGAATTGTGGCCAGATTTAATTGTAAGTTTGGTAATTGTTGAAATTGAGTCCGAGAGGTAAAATTACCACAATAAGACCACTGAATAATAGGCAAAACGAGTTTATGCGAGCGAGAGCCGTTAAAGGAGTTTTGAGAGAGTCTAAGTTCGAGAGAATTAGTGAGCCCTAATTTAATGAATTTTAGTGAATTAATTGATTTTTATTTTATGAGTTTGTTAATTGTTCATGGTGAACCGATCGATTGCCCTAGGTTTGTATAATTTGAGTTTAAATTCGTATTTTTCTGTTATTTTCCTTAGTTTTAGTTAATTAGTGACGATAATTAACCAAGGCCCCTTACACAGTTTTTACTTTTTAGAACTAATAGAATTTAATAGCTTCCCTGAGGATTCGATCCCTACTTCCCTAGCTATATTAGTTAGTGTTGTTTGGTTTATTTTTGAGAGGTGTGCGATAGCCTGTTTCAGTAGACACCTACATTTGTCCCCGCCCTTAGGCCGATGATAAACATGTACCACGTCACTTACTAGTTCGGCCAAGAGAAACAAGCCGAAAGATCCAACCCGAAAAGCATCTAAAACCCACAAAAACCCATAAAATCGAAAAAAGATTTTTATTTTATTAGAATTCTTTCATGTTTTTCCACATTTTTAATTATAAAATGAGAACTACTTTCGAAACGCTAAAAAACGAATTTTACGCAAAAACGAACCTAAAAAGTAGTCGTGAAGAAGGTAAACCTTCGAGCCCAACTCATGGGCCCAAGGCAAACCTTTTCCTTCCACGAGCCCAACGAATTCTCTCATCGAAGCCTAACGTAAAGAAAAGGAGGAAACTCCTCCTTCCTTACTCCTTAAGGGAGCGATGCAAGGGATGATGTAAGCAAAGAAATGGAGGCATGACGTCACATTTCCGTGCCCCCCAAGCACAAACCAAGGGAATATTCAGCTAAATTTCCGGAAGGTGGACAGCTGGACTGTGCGTAGGGGCGTAGGGCCTGCGTGTGGGTGCACACCCTGCGTGCCCACACAAGCCTTGCATGCCCACGCACAACACCGCCTCAAATTCCAGAAATTCTCCCCTATAAATACCCCCTTTCCTCCCCTTATTTCAACACATCTCATTCATATCTTCTTCATACCTTTAGAAATTCGTGAGCATTAGAAAGCTTTAGCATTTTTTCATCTTAAAATATTTTCATTTTCTTTCTTCATATTCTTTATATCTTCATCTTCTTCATTATTAAAATCACAAAAACATTTTATTTTAATTTTCATTCAAGTTTTAGTAATAACATTATTAATTTCAATAATAATAATATTATTATTATTACTACATTATCATCATATTATCTTCATCATCATATTCACACTCATCACCATCTTATCGATGTTTGACGCATTCGGGTAGCATTCGAGTTTTTGGATTCTTGAAAGCAATCTCAACACCGTTTCGACAACTAGCATGATATGTATCTTATATGAGGCCGCACTTTCTCTCTCCAAGCTCGTTATTTCAACTTCATCATATTCGTATTCTTTATTATTATTATTATTATTATTGTTGGCGCCATCCAATTTAGTTTTCTAAACCCCCTCTTCACCTTTATTTTAATCCATGAAATATTGACTAATAACTACTTTGAGATGTAATAAATTACGGAAATTAGCAACATCATGTTCTAGGCCTTTAAAGCTTTTATGAGCATAATTACATGATAATATAGTTGTTTTAAAGCTTCTTTACTTGAGCAGGATTACATGTTTTAAAAGCTTTCTAAGCATGGTTACATGAATTTAACGCTTTCTTAGCATGATGACATGATCTTGTATGCTTTTAAGCTTTTCCAACATGTTGTATCGCTTTCCCTAATAACGTGACTGCGATTGTATGTAAGCCATGATTTCGGCTTTTCACATAGAATAGGATAATAATAAAAGACCGATACTTGAAACCACATAAAGTCACATGAATCATAAAAGATTCGAATCATGAATAGGAACGAACATGACTTAAATAAAGCGATCACCATCCTAGCAAACAACGTGTGCATTAACTTAAATCGCCTAGTAAGCACTCATGCGGTGCGCAGTTAGGATAAACATGTTGTAATGTTGCTTGATATCACATGATAGAATTACAAATGAGATCTAGTAGAGAACCACATGATGTGGAGGAGTCTTGTACTCTGAACTTCGTCCCTGAACCCATGAAACTAGTGCACGACCTAACTATTGGGAAGCTGTCGCACCTCACTTTGGTCGGTGAGAACGCAGTGACTTGGGTCTATAAGACTAGTTTACGAAGTGCGGTTGTGGACTCTACTGGAGTTTTGTACCTCGCCAAGCGTACTCACCCTGCACGATGATCCTTCCCACAGTCAAAAGAACAAGGCATTACAAACACATCAACTCGTGGACACCGTCAAATTTCGACGTCCACAACCGTTTTTCACATCAATCACAACACCTGCAGTATTAAAAAATGGTCTACCTAAAATAATGGGGATGTGAGCATCCTCATCCATGTCTAACACAAAATAGTCTACGGGAATGAAGAACTACCCCACTCTCACTAATACATCCTCCAAAATACCCTTTGGGTACTTAACTGTTCTATTAGCCATCTACAAGGCAATGTTAGTAAACTTTAAAGACCTTATATTCAACTTCTTGTAAATAGATAATGGAATGATACTAACACTAGCCCCTAAATCACATAATGCATTATCAATAAACAAAGGGACAAGGTTACAAGGAATAGAAAAACTTCTAGGATCCTTGAGCTTCGGTGGAGACTTATTTTGCAATATAGCACTACATTCTTCAGTTAAAGCTACAGTCTCCACTAAACTCAATTCACGTTTCTTGCTCAATATATCCTTCAAAAAATTAGTGTATGTGGGTACCTGCGTGATTAGATCAGTTTAAGGCACGGTAACTTGCAAATTTTTGACAATATCGAGAAACTTACGGAAGTGGTGGTCATTCTTACTCCGGTCTACTCTATGAGGGAAGGGTAGTGGCACCTTGCGGGATGTCAACGTATCAGTGGGCAAGTCAGCTGCAGAAGCCCTCTTTGTAGTAACTTCATCCTCCTTTTCAGGAGTCGGCTCTACAATCTCTTCAATCACCACATTATTAGTCATCCTAGTTCGAAATGCAGATTCAAAATTAGCATCCTCAGTTGGCATCTGTGGACCTTCATAGTAGGTCTTATTCTTAGTAGTAATAGCATTACAATGTTCTCTTAGAGGAGGCGGTGGTGCAGGTTGTGGTGGAAGGTGACCTTGCTACCGCTGAGCTGTCGATTGAGCAATTTGTGCTAGTTGAGTATCTAATTATTTGTTGTGAGCTTGCATAGCCTTTTTGTTCTTCTACATTTGGAGCATCATATTCTTCAATTCATAAACCTCATTGCCAGGTGGTGGAATTGGTGGTCTATTGAACCTAGGTGGCTATGGCAGTGCAAACCGTTACATTTGTTGATGAGAGAGCTGATGTGGTATGAATTGCTGAGGATTTTTCACATTAATGTTGTTCTTATAGGATAAGTATGGATAATCCTTCCAACTTGGATTGTAAGTATTGGAGAATGGATTGTTCTTATAGACTTAAAACGCGCATACTTGCTCCATAGAACTATGACATGTCTGGGCATTATGACCAAATGAACCACATGAATCGCAGAAGGGTTCAGTATATCCCGAAAGTGCAACCATCGCAGCTACATTCATTGGGGGAGAAGGTGTAGTGTTCAACTTATCTAGCTTTTGACTTATTGCATTGATCTGTGAAGCCAAACTCTCATATTTATCATCAACTACATGCTTTCCACCTCTCTTCGAGTACCTCTCGGATTGCCAAATGAGAATTGTGAATGGCGATTTCCTCATGAATCGCAGAAGGGTTCAGTATATCCCGAAAGTGCAACCATCGCAGCTACATTCATTGGGGGAGAAGGTGTAGTGTTCAACTTATCTAGCTTTTGACTTATTGCATTGATCTGTGAAGCCAAACTCTCATATTTATCATCAACTACATGCTTTCCACCTCTCTTCGAGTACCTCTCGGATTACCAAATGAGAATTGTGAATGGCGATTTCCTCAATCAACTTATTAGCAGCATCAACCTCTTGGTTCATAAATCGGCCATTAGCAGAAGAATCAAGTACTGTCCGACTCTCATTCCCTAGCCCATTGTAGAATGACTGAACTAAGAATCACTTCTCAAGAGCATGATGTGGACATAACCTCTCTAAATCCTTGAACCTTTCCCATGACTCATACAATGTTTCATCATCCTCAGGGTTGAAATTCGTGATCTTACTCCGTAAGGTTGCAGTTTGCTCTGGTGGGTAATATTTCTGATTAAATGGTAGAGTTAACTCATCCCACCTGTTAATTTTATCCAAATCAAGATCATTCAACCAAATTCGAGCTTTGTCCTTCAATGAAAACAGAAACATCATACGTCTATTGTAGTCCTGAGATACTCCAGCTTGTTTGATAGTGTTGCAATAATGAAAAAAAAGTAGCTAAATGAGCATTCGGATCCTCCATCATTGTTCCTGCAAACTGATTCATTTCCACCATATTCACAAAAGCTGGTTTCAATTCAAAATTTCGAACATCTGCATCAAGAACTTGATATCCACCTCCTACTATACTCGAACTAGGTTGGGATAATTCCGCAATGAACGCGCTAGAGGCGGCGCCGGACGAGATTCATTCATCCTCATTGTCAAAATTAACTCCACTACCACCTAGCATATTTGATTCGTTAGTATAAGAAGATGCGGAGTTGGTATTTCTCTTTCTCTGTTCGTGAAGACGCTTGTGAAATTCTGTTTCTGGTTCTGGGTGCGATGTCTCAATAACAGTCACGCAAATCTAAGACCTGCACAAGCAAAGAAACTGCAAACGATTGTAAGTAACTGCCTCGAAGAACGATTAGTCGTTCTTTGAGACAAAAAAGTAACAAAAATAAACACAATAACCTGATTAGCAGAAATAAAACAATTGCCTCCCCGGCAACGCCGTCAAAATTTGAACAGGCTGTCGCACGCCGCTTAAAAATAAACCTCACGACTCTAACTATGTAGCTAGGGAAGTAGGAATCGAATCCTCAGGGAAGCAAATAATTTCTACTAATTCTAAAAAGTTAATTTGTTACAAAAAGCCTTTGAGATTATATTGACTATGACACTAAATTATAAGACTAAAACAAAATTAAATATGAATTTACCAAATTAAACTAAGCCTAGGATGAAGGTGCACCATGAATTGACAACAAAACTGAGCGACAATCGATTAAAACGGTTCATGACTCCTCTAAATCAGGGCTCACTAATTCTCTTGCCTAGATTCGTTTTGCCTATTATCTCTGTGATCTATTGTAGTATTCTTACCTCTCGACATCAAATTTGATAATATCAAACATACAATTAAACATGCGCACAATTTAATTGCAAACATAAGAAATTGACAATAGGAATTTAGAGATTTCATGAACGAATTAATCAACTACCAAACAATATCATTGGGATGGTTCATAGATTTCCAATGCCCTAGAAATTAAACTACTCACGCGTAATTGAAATAAGAACAATAATAAGTTCTAGAGAAAACATGATTGAAAGTAAATAAATTAAACTAAAGAATTAATTGCATAAATTAAAATAGAGAATTGATTAATAAAACTTGGAATATTGATTGAATGATTTGAATGAAATTAACACAAGTATTTGAGAGAGAACACCTAAGAAAACTATTCTAAAAGCTAAGCAATCTATCGTACTCTCGACCTAAAACAAGATGGACATATATATAAGGCCTAAAAATATCAGAAAAAGTAAAAAAAAGTTGTCTGTGCAAGTCTCCCAATACCCTCGGGAGATTTGCTTCTTCAACGGCAACTCTGCTGGATTGCTTCTTTTCGCTTATAACTTCAACATATGCTTTGTACACTTCTCATAATTGATCCTTAAGCCTCCAAAAGGCTTTTAAGCATCCACAAACAAGGTCCAAGCTTCCTTAACTCTCACAACCATATTCAAGACTCTTACTTACTCGTCAAGTGCCCAAAATGATGCGAAAATCGATACAATCGTACCTATTCCTGAAATACATGATCAACCAAGACACAAGGCATTAAAAGTAACGAAAGTTAGTAGAATAAGCTCAAAAGAGCCTCGTGTTAGAGTCAAAACCAACATAAAATGGGGACAAATATCAAGCATAAAATTCACTTATTACACATGCATAAGAAATATGTAAAGATGGAAAGTCAACTGCACAACATATATCTCCCCATTGATATTGATCTCCTGAAGAGAACAAATTATGAAAAATTTGTTGATAGATACATGTGCGATGTGCATTATAAGTTAAGCAAGAAATAGTTTTTGCTTGAGATTTTTCTCTAGAAAAGACCGAGTTGAAAAGTTTATTGAATATAACTTTTCTAAGAAATAAAATTTGTTGAAATTTTTTATAGTGGCTGATATAATTTTGCACATGAAATTATATCCTAAGTTGGTTAAGAATTTAACGCCCCTATATGAAATATTTTACCAACTGAGGGGGACAAGAATCAGAGCAAGTTAGTAAAATTGCAAGATTAACGATCCCTGTAATGGTAAATTGAAAAGTTATATGCTAACTTTTGTTTATGTATTAACAAGATATGTTACACATCTATGGTTTAATTTATATTCAGTTATGACTCATGTTACATAGCGTTAAAGATATATTTTGGTCATATTATGTATAAACATTGAGATAAATCTTGTCGCCAATAATACTTGAGTCACTACACCTGAAGTGTAGGTTGTATGATCGGTTCCGAAATCAATATGTAGTATATGGCAAGAAAGTGCAGTTGACACTATTGAAAGTGTAACTGTAACACCTTGGTTTTCTCTTCCCTTAAACCCTTGCTATTTTTGGAAAACATATAATTAAAAATTGAGCCCAAACTCCTTTTAGAAAACCAAAGCATTACCGCCACCGTGAAAACGGCTAAGGCATTTACCAAAGTACTACAGCGGAAGTCTCTATTTTAAAAATAATTCAAAACAATTAAACTTTGAAAACCAAATCTCAAATGATTTTATTACAACTTGGAACCGACATAACGACCCTTCAAAACCAACTACATTTATTAAACTTGAGAATCAACATTAGTCCAACATGAGTCATAAATAAAAATATAGTTGCAAATGAAGAATAAAGCAAACAACTAAAAACAACTATGCTAAGCAACAACACGAACACTCTTCACTCAATCCCAGCACGATTGACTAAATGCCCACCTCAAACCTGTTGCTTACTCTTTATTGAAGACTTCTACTCGCCATAATAATGAGTCGTCGTAGGGCCAAACAAAGGTTAGCCATGCACACAAATCACGTAATCAGCAAAGCTGAGTACATAAGCAATAAAGACTATGCAACTCACTAGATAGAACAATCCTAGGCAAGAACATTAAATAAATCACACCATCTTACCTTTACCTCAACTTGTAACAGAATATGACTCTATAACTTTTACTTTACATTTATTGTTACTTTGGATTTCGCATCGAACGGGTTCCTTCCTCCTTAATAATAATAATAACAATGATAGCCTAAGGAGCATCATCTTGACAGCAACTCCAAGAAGGTATAACTATGCCACTTTAAAAGTGACGGAATTCCAGCGCATATAAAATTATAATAAAATCTTAAAATGGAGTTACAACGTCTTGTACCCCAAATAGGAGTCGAATTCTCTATTAGACTACTCCCCCATTGTTCATATTCCAGGTATATACATTCCAAGAGTTTTGGTGCGAATCCTCTTTCACTTTACGTGATTAACCATTTTATAACTTGTGATGACTCTCAACAACACACATAAAACAACATACATAAAACAATATACATTCATCACATAACATAACATGCACACCATCTTATTTATCTTTATTAATAAGTGATCGAACATATTTTATTTCTTTTCTTCTTTATTTTCCTTTCCTACTAAACCACACACTAAAAGTGAGTGGATATTCCTTCCTTGACCAAACATTCCTTGATGAGTGGTTAATATAATAAATTGCTCAAATGCTACTAATCATGTGAATAAAATTCACTAACTTTTACTTACTCAAGTTGTTTAACAACATAATCTTTCTTGCTCTTTCTTGACTACTAATCAACTTCTTTTAATAAACATACATTCCAAACATCCTTGATGTTATTAGCATTAGTATAAAGTGGAATGCATAAATAACAACTCATGAATCATTTATGCACACTTGAACTTGCTCATAAAAGTCAACAAAAGTCAACAAAACATACTTTCACAACATAAAGCTTCTAAACATGAAACTCATGTATTAAACTACTTCTAGCATGATACTATATTCCATGAAACCTTTAGTACTTACGTACCTTAGATAATAGCGGTGATTCGCCACTACTACTAGAACTCACTTGGTTCGAAACCTCCTACACAACATAAGAGGAAACTAAATAAGAAAACCCTTTCGACTAAACTTTACAGCAACTCTAAACTACTCTTTAATGGAGAATAAACACCCATAACCTTCCTTACTATGTCTCTATTCAATTCCATAATTTTTCTCTTTATTTCCTTTTCAAAAACTTCTATTTTTCATTACTTTCCAAAAATGGCAGCTTTGTAAAATAACGTAAAGCTCATTTAAACCTTCTTAAAACTCATATTATGACCATAAAACAAGTTAGTTATGTTCTAGGGTCATCCTATGATAGTTTCATGCATTCATAACACTTATAGAATAATTTAAACATGAAACTCATATTTTTACTCTTCTTCACATTTATTTAAAATAAATGGCAGCTTTAATTAAATTAGTTTAAGCTTCTTAAAACCTCTTTATGTAGGGGCCCGAGATTTTAGGGTCCCAAATTTTTTGGTCACCTTCCCCAAACCGTCCATAGATCGAGTTAGACCTAAAAAATTGGCTTAAGGAAAGGTGAAATGGACTTTTATAGAAGTATTTTGCAAAAAAAAAAACAGGAGTGCAGAAATTTCAGTCACGCTAGCAACGTAGCGTGACAAAGTTTGTCATGCTGACTGTGCAGCGCTACAAAGTTTGTCACGCTGTAGGTGTAGCGCAACAAGCTTTGTGACGCTGTGACGTTAGCGTGACAAAGTCTGTCGCGCTACGCTATTTTAGTGTTTTTTTTAATATTTAATTTTTTTTATCGAGTAAGATAATATCAACGAATACGGACGATGCTAGTAAGGAGTTGCCAATGAGTTTTAGGAATCAAACTCATAAACCGTAATTGTCATTACTTTCCAAAAATGGCAGCTTTGTAAAATAATTCAAAAACACCTTTAAACCTTCTCAAAACTCATATTATGACCATAAAATAACTTATTTATGTTCTAGGGTCATCCTATGATAGTTTAATGCATTCACAGCACTTATATAATATTTTAGACATGAAACTCATATTTTTACTATTCTTTACATTTATTTAAAATAAATGACAACTTTATTTAAATTAGTTTAAGCTTCTTAAAACCTCTTTAAAATACTTCTTTTTGCATAAAAACACCACAAGAACATCTCTATAGGTTTATACTATGATGTTATACATTAAAAACTAATTTTGAGTCTTAGAATTAAAGTTACATTAATTTTACTTCTTATAAGCATATTTTAATAAAAATTGCAGCAATATTATTTTACTTTTAAACCATTTAAAAACCCTTTAAACTGCATATTTCATGCATAATTCAATATAATAACACCATAGAGTCATCATACCATGAATTCATGCATTAAAAACTAATTTTCATAATAAATCTTATGATCATATGAACACACTATTTTTATTCATACTTGCAATATTTTTACAGCTTTATAAAATCACTTTTAAGTTCTTAAAATCCAATCTAAACTTCATAATTTAGTCATAAAATATTATATAGTTAAACTATGATCATACTATAACAATCTAGATCATAAAAATCATTAAAACAACACTTTTTATAAACTTTCTCAAACCCTAATCATACTTTTCATGAACAACTTTAAATCTATATTTATAAAACATAAAAACATGCTTATAATTCATAAAACATAATTAAAACATGATCATTAACATAATTTATAAACATGATTAAGAATTAAATTAAAAAGAAGAAGTTTTTTTTAAACTTACAAAAAACCGAAGAAACAAGGGGAGCAAGGGGGCGCCGGCGAGGCAGCAGGGGGTCCCGGCGAGCTTCAGCGTGGTCCGACGTGGGTGACGAGGCCCTCGGTTTTCGTGCCCCAGTGTTTTCGAACCTCTTTTGTTTTTTTCTCTCTTTTCTCTCTTTTAATTTTTGTAAATCCTAATGTNAGCGTGGTCCGACGTGGGTGACGAGGCCCTCGGTTTTCGTGCCCCAGTGTTTTCGAACCTCTTTTGTTTTTTCTCTCTTTTCTCTCTTTTAATTTTTGTAAATCCTAATGTCCAATACTTCATTAAATCAGTAAAATTTTGATTTAATGGGGTATTTATAGGCCCTAGTCTTGTTTTAGGAAAACTCAAAAATACCCTTAAGGATAGGAATTAATTTTAAGCCCATATTTAAAAACAATTATGGAAACTCTTAAAAATTAATTTTGGAAACTTTATAAAACATTTTAATAATTATTGAACCTTTATAAAAATATTTTATAACTTTATAAACCTTTATTAATCTTGAAATAAAATAATTCAAGTACTTAATTAATTAAATTTCTTTAATTAATTAATTTATAACTGTCGTTATTTCTTTAAAATTACTTGAAATGCACTTATAAAATGCATAAAATTATGGGGTATTACACCATCCTCCACTTGACCATGATTGTAATAGTCGGCATAAGGATCATACCCTTGTTGTGAACTGACTTGTTGGTTGATTTCTCCTTCATCTCTAACGGACTCCTCCTGAGCTCTATTCTCATAGTCAGGAATTGGAGGTCGCATTTATTGACCACAAGTCAGACCTTCTGCAAAAGGGGGACGCCTGTAATGGCCACTAGGAGGATAAGGAGGAAGAAATTATCCATGCGTTGTATAACGTGGCACAACATCCTAAAAAAATATATATATTAAAAAAAGCTCAAAATTACTCATAAGTGATAAAGACATGAAACTGGAAATAGGGGCAACATATAGGGGAACTAACCCTAGCCATGCATAGTTACACTCTTGCACGCAAAAGCATGTTTTTCTTCCTATAAGCAATGCGAAATGCCTTTAGTAATTTCATAACCTTATTTTTAGTTTTCCTAGGCACCTGCAATTAAGCAAATCACATTAAGAAATAGCAAAAGAGCCGAGTCATTATAAAAGGGATCCCAAGGCTTATTATTTCAACATTCTCAGGAATATAAGGAACATCTTCTTCCTCTTCCTCGGCAAATGGCACAGTGTCATCAATTAGATTCCCAAAACCATCAATGTATTTGATGTTTCATTCAGGAACTTTCCAAACCTCAATATCATCATTCTTTGCACATATAAACAATTGAACATATGTTTAAAATGCAAATACACGAATATGAAAAGGTGAATAAGCTACCCTAAAAAATGTTGTAAAAGGATGTAGCCGAGACTGAACCTAATTTTTATAATTAACACTAGCAAAAACTAACTCCGTAGTCGTGAGACCTTTCAACAAATCATCTACGGATGTATCGGGAACCTTGCTAGGGTCTTAAATGAAGATATGTGGATCCATTGGAGCTAAAGGAATAGGAGAATAAGTTTAATGAATGACACATTCTCCTAAAAACCAAACAAGTTGCTTGCATCCTCTTAAAAGGATCCTAGCTTCGTCAAGAAGTGGTACAACCTACACTCCAAGGCTAATATTTGGTATCTCGTCCCATGGACAAAAAATAATCTGCAACAAAAGGAAAATCAAATTGTGTATTTAGGTTATTTTTCATTGCAGTTATAAAAAAAATAAGTCCTCACTTGCTCTTCAAACAAATCATGAATCGATTGACGTATCACATCTATTTTAGGAAGAACATTAATTCATCTTCCCCATCTATGGCTCACCAATAACCTCTTGGGCTAGTCAATCGTCAGGGTAAGAGTTGGGAAATCTTCGAAATACCACACCTAAAAAGGAAAAGTTAGAAAAAATGCAAACAAATAAATAAGCATGCTTTAATACAAGAAGATTGTAACCTCAATAACTTGTGGAATGCCTCCTAGAGAAGATGGGACACACACTCTATTTAGCGGATCATCCATGACTCGGGATGTCTTGCGCATCTTAGATATTAAATGCACATAACCCACTTTCCCCCAACAATAGTCTTTGACTTCTTTCAAATCTGACAATAAAGGGATAAGAGAAAAGGCCACTCGTTGCACTTTGTCTGTTAAAAAGGTACTACCAATCAAGTATAAGAGGAAGATCCTAGCTTTTTGAAGGGAGGTGGTTTCTACCATGATTTTTTCATTGGTTAAAGCATTGGAAAACTCACTCCAAGGGAAAACTTTCCCATATAATTTCAACCGCATATAGATAGGCCCGAGCAAGTCACCTATCATCGGCTCTTTTTCTTCATTAGCAATGATATCCATGCCTACCAAGGGTAACCTAATAATCATCCCATAATCGAAAGGATTTACATCCATCTCTCCCCATGGGAAATAAAAGGTGTTAGTCATATCCCAAAATGATTCAGTCATTCCCTAAACGTAACCAAGTAAGAAGACATCTTAGATCTTTCTTTTTCAATGTAAGATTCTAAGAAATCTTGAAAACCACTTATCGTTACCAATGCTTTGGTATTATTTGCATAAAGAGTATCATAATTTTTACCAAGTATTTTCCAAGAATCATATCTTCAAAATTCGTCATCAACCTGATACATTTTACTTACATATATCATTTAAAAATTTGTAAAGTTGTTGAGAAAACCAAGAAGAATGAAGTAAGAACAGCAAAAAAAAGGGAATTTTGTGCCCCAAATCCGAACAACCAAAGAAGCCAAAAATACACCTTCCCGAGTGCACCAGCTCCCAATGAGCGTACGAGCGCTAGCCCAGCGCAATTGCACCCTACCTGGGGGCTTTTGGGCTCCTCTTGTGGGGCCCACCTCGCGCATTGGGGCCTTTGTTTCGACTTTCCACAAAGATTTGCTTCTTATATTCCAACATTCATTCACCGAAACTCACCGACTTATTCTGATAGAATTACTAAAATGCCCCTAAAAGCCAAATCAGGTCAAAATTACCAAAATGCCCCTGAAATCAAAATAGGTTAAAATCATAGCATACGAAAAAGAGACTATCAACATTGATCATCATATTTTCAAACAACGTGTCATTCTCGAACTTTAGTGGGAATCAATTCATTTTTACCATTACGCACAACAGTGGTCCCACCTTTCTTAGGTACTACTTGAACTGGACTAACCCATTTAGAATCAGGAACAGAATAAATAATGCTAGCATCAAGTAACTTAATGACTTCTTTCTTAACTACCTCCTACATGTTAAGTTTCAAACTATGCTGACTTTGTATACATGGTTTATGACCCTCCTCTAAATGAATGCGATGTATGCAAAAATCAGGACTAATACCACTCAAATCATCCATAGTGTAACCAGTAGCTTTCTTATGACATCTAAGCACAAATAACAATTTATCAAGTTAGCTATTAGTAAGAGATGCAATAACAATGACATGGTATAGTTCTTTCTCATCTAAAAATGCATACTTCAAATTAAAGGGAAGGGGTTTCATCTCAGGTTGTGTTACCTCCTTCACAGAGTAGACCCTCTTGGTAATTCTAAAAAACTTTGGCTCTCCTCCGGACTCAGTTCCTCACCAGTCAGATCCTGTATCAACTTATTAGTCTCAACATCACCTTCACCTACAACGAAATCCAAACACAATACGGCCTCTAGAAGATCCTTGGATCGAGGCAAATCATTAGAAACCATTGCATTAGCAACATCAATTCTATAGCAAGATTGTTCTAACACGGGACTTTTCAAATCACTATCAAGGTTAAAAGTAACCTTGTCATCACCTGCAGAAAGTGTTAGACTACCATTTTCACATCAATAACGGCACTTGCAGTATTCAAAAATGGTCTTCCTAAAATAATGGGGATGTGAGCATCCTCATCCATGTCAGAAACTACAAAGTCCACGAGAATGAAGAATTTCCCAATTCTCACTAGTACATCCTCCAAAATACCCTTAGGGTACTTCACAGTTCTATCGGCCATCTGCAAGCTAATGTTAGTAAATTTCAAAGAACCCATATCCAATTTCCTGCAAATAGACAAAGACATGAAACTAACACTAGCCCCTAAATCACATAAAGCTTTATTAATAAACAGCGGACCAATGTTACAAGGAATCGAAAAACTTCCAGGATCCTTGAGTTTCGGTGGAGACTTATTCTGTAAAATTGCACTACATTCTTCTTTTAAAGCAACAGTCTCCACCGAACCTAATTCGCGTTTCTTGATCAATATATCCTTCAAAAATTTAGTATAAGTGGGTACCTGCGTGATTAGATTAGTAAAAGGCACAATAACTTGCAAATTTTTGACAATATCAAGAAACTTACAAAAATGGTTGTCATTCTTATTTTTGTCTACCCTTTGAGGGAAGGGTAGTGGGAGCTTAGGAGGTGTCAATGTATCAGCGGGCATGTCAGCTGTAGAAGCTCTCTTTGTAGTAGCTTCATCCCCCTTTGTAGCAGTCGGCTCTACAATCTCCTCAATCACCACATTACTGGTCTTTTATGTTTGAGCTGCAGGTTTAGAATCAACATCCTCAATTGGTATTTGTGGACCCTCTTAGTGGGTCCCACTCCTAGTAGTAATAGCATTGACATGATCTCTTGGAGGAGCCAGTGGTGCAGGTTGTGGTTGAAGTTGTCCTTATTGCCTTTGAGTTGTAGATTGGGCAATCTGTGCTAGTTAAGTCTCTAATTGCTTGTTGTGAGCTTGCATAGCCTACATGTCCTTATGCATTTAAAGCATCATATTTTTCAATTTTGTGACTTCGTGTCTAGGTTGTGGTGCTGGTGATCTGTTGAAGCCTAGTGGTTGTGGTGGTGCAAATCGCTGCATCTGCTAATAAGGCTACTGATGTGTTATGAATTATTAAGGATTTTTCACATTACTGTTGTTCTTGTAGGACAAGTATGGATGATCTTTCCAACCTGGATTGTAAGTGTTGGAAAATGGATTGTTCTTGTAGGCTTGAAATGAGCATACTTGCTCCATAGAACTATGACATGCCTGAGCATTGTGACCTAATGAACCACATAAATCGTAGAAGGGTTCAGTACATCCCGAAAGTGAAGCAATCGCAGCTACAGTCATTGGTGGAGAAGGTGTAATAATTAATTTATCTAGCTTTTGACTTGTGATGTTTCTAATATTTATATTATTTTTCTCCCTAATTCCCTAATGATTTATGGACTAACCGGGCTCATTTGAGCCAATTTTTATGCTAATAGTGTTCTTTTAGTGTTTTGTGTGGTTTTGTAGGAAACGACCAATTTTCGGTTGATTTTACTACATTTTGTCGGCACTTGAAAGATAAAGAGCACTTATGAGCATTTGGAGAATGATTAGGGACATTTTACAACTTATTGGAACAAGTTTAACATCTTACATGACAAGTTGGAGAAATATTGGAAATTAAAGTGAAAAATTAAGAAGTTTAGAAGTGAAGATTTTGACCATTGTCCACTATTTTGATCATAAATCACAATATATAAATTGGATTGAACTGATTCTTGTTGCATTGGAAAGTAGACTCAAAGAACTTTCCAACGGTAGGTCGTACGCCCCGTAGTTCGTCCTGTATAAAAAGTTATAACGATTTCAAAATGACCTAGCGAAAAGTTCCGAATGACGAGACCTGCGGGCGCAGCCCACAAACGGGTTTTCTTCCTTGCGGGCGCAGCATAGTCCAGTAGGTTCAGCGCAGGCCCAAGTTTAATACCTGCGGGCACAACCCACAGATGGCATTCCTTCGCTGCGGGCGCAGGTCTGCTCGTTTGGCTTCCGTGTTTTTGGTTCGCGTTTGGCTTTGGGCTTTGTTGTTTGAGGCCCAAAGTCTATTATATATACTCCTAGCGTTTGTTGGACGACCACAACTTTTTCCACATTATTATTTTTCCAACTTTATTAGTTTAGATCTATTTTAGAAAATTCCTAAATACTCTCTAATTAAATTCTCTCTAGATTAGTTTAGCTTGTTAAACTTTCAATCATTCAATTTAATTCAAGTACTTCTAGTTTGGTAATTTTTCTTTCTTTTCTCTTTAATTTTTATTCTTTAGTTTATTTATCTAATTTTGTTATTTATTTTTGTTTATTATTTTTAATTATTATTTTTGTTCACGTTGATTAGTTTTATTTTCTTAATTAGTTTTATAATTAATTATTTATTTAATTATTGTTTGTTCATGTTTATAATTATGAATTTCTTTATTGTTCTTGTTTTAGTTTTCATAATTATGATTGAGTAATTTAGTTTCTAGGGTTTAGGGGATCCATGAACATGTCAATAAATTAGCTTAGTATTAATTAATTAGTTCCTGATTAGTAGTACGTTAAATTCCTATTATTGATTCCTATCGATTGCAATTAAATTGTGGCCAGATTTAGTTGTAAGTCAGGTAACTGTCGTGATTGAGGCTGAGAGGTAAGATTACCACAATAAGGCCACTGAATAATAGGCAAGACGAGTTTATGCGAGCGAGAGCCGGTAAAGGAGTTTTGAGGGAGTCTAAGTTCGAGAGAATTAGTGAGCCCTAATTTAATGAACGTTAGTGAATTAATTGATTTTTATTTTATGAGTTTGTTAATTGTTCAAGGTGAACCGATTGCCCTAGGTTTTTATAATTTGAGTCTAAAACCGCAATTTCCGCCATTTCTTTTAGTTTAGTTTATTAATTAGTAGTTGATTAGTGACAATCATAACAAAGGCCCATTATACAGTTTATACTTTTTAGAACTAATAGAATTTAATAGCTTCCCTGTGGATTCGATCCCTACTTCCCTAGCTATATTAGTTAGAGTTGTTGGTTTATTTTTGAAAGGTGTGCGATAGCCTGTTTCAAATTTTGGCGCTGTTGCCGGGGAGGCAATTTTTAATTCTATTAGTCGGGTTTGAACTGTTTTTATTTTATTTTATTTTATTTTGTTGATCTCGAAGAACTATTTAGTTCTTTGAGATCGATTCTCATATTTGTGCGNGCCTGTTTCAAATTTTGGCGCTGTTGCCGGGGAGGCAATTTTTAATTCTATTAGTCGGGTTTGAACTGTTTTATTTTATTTTATTTTATTTTGTTGATCTCGAAGAACTATTTAGTTCTTTGAGATCGATTCTCATATTTGTGCGAAGTTTGAGTTTTGTGTAGGTAATAGGTATGGCAAATTCTACGCTTCGTTTTTTGAGTGATTATTCCCAGCCTAGCTATGCACAAGTACCGAATGGATTTCCTATGCCACAAATTGAGGCTGAGAACTTCCAATTGAAGCCATCTCTAGTGAATATGGTCGAACGGAATCAGTTTGCAGGTACTACACTTGAAGATCCCAATCTTCACATATTGAATTTCCTACAGTACTGCAATACCATTAAACAAGCAGGTGTTAGTCAAAATTACATCCGACAAATATTGTTTCCATTCTCTTTAAAAGAAAAGGCTCGACAATGGTTAAATAGTCTCAATAGAACTAATATCACTAGTTGGGATGATTTAGCCCTTGCATTTTACAAGAAGTATTATCCGCTTTAGAGAACTGCAACCCTTAGAAGCAAAATTACAAATTTTAACCAAGAAACCGATGAGTCACTTTATGATGCATGGGAAAGGTTTAAGGAGTTGCTACGTTTATGTCCTCATCATGGTCTTGAAAAGTGGTTCTTAGTCCAATCTTTCTATAACGGATTAGGGTATGAGAGTAGGGCATTATTAGATTCTGCTGCGAATGGTCGATTCATGAATCAGGAAGTTAATGCTGCATATGATTTAATTGAGGAAATAGCTATTCATAACTCACAATTTGGCAATCCTAGAGGGCATGCAAAGAAGGGTGAAAAACATATTGATGACAAGTATGAGAGTTTAGCTTCACAGATTAATGCAATCAGTCAAAAGCTTGATAAACTACAAGCACCTGCTACTCAACCGGTGACTCTAGCTGCTGTATCCGGATACAATGAACCATACTTAACTTTATATGGTCCTTTGGGTCTTAATTTCCAAAATTATTACAACACAATGGAGCAGCTACCACCTCAACCACCAGGTTTTGTTAGGCCACAGTTTCATCCTCAACCACCACCACAAGCTAGTAATAATGAGTTTACAGAATTGAAGAAAGTGGTGATGCAGATGCATAAGAATATGGAGGCAATGCAGGCTCAGTTCAATCAGCAAATGACTTACAATAAGCTAGTTGAGACACAGATCGCTCATATTATTCAATCTACAACTCAAAGGTCGTCGAGCCAATTTCCCTCACAACCATCATCGTCAGGCCCTCCTATAGAAACAATTAATGCATTATTTTTAGAGAATGACATTACATATGATGATCCACAAATGCCCACCGACGATACTAATTCTCATGTTATAGTTGGAGCCAATAAGACTGATAATGTGGTGATTGAAGATATTGATTTATAACCAATTATTGAAAAGGAAAAGGAAGCTCCGACAGAGAAGGCCACTGTAGCGGACCAGTCTTCAGACACAATACCACCAAGCAAGGTGCCATTACCCTTTCCTAATAGGGTAAATAGGAGCAAGAAGGATGACTACTTCAAGAAGTTTCTCAACATTGTCAATAATTTGTAGGTAACTGTATCATTTACTAATCTTGTCACACAGGTACCTACTTATTCTAAATTCATGAAAGATATTTTGAGTAGGAAACATAAGCTGACTTTGAGACAATTGCTTTAACAGAAGAATGTAGTGCTATACTCCAAAATAAGTCTCCACCAAAATTAAAAGACCTAGGAAGTTTTTCAATTCCTTGTAATATTGGCCCTCTTTATATTGATAAGGCTTTATGTGATCTAGGGGCTAGTGTTAGTGTCATGCCATTATCAGTTTGCAGAAAATTAGATATGGGTCCTTTGAAGTTTACTAACATTACTTTGCAGATGGCAGATAGGACAATTAAATACCCTAAGGGTATTTTGGAGGATGTTCCAGTAAGAGTCGGGAAATTCTTTATTCCTGTTGATTTTGTTGTGTTAGATATGGATGAGGATGCTCATATTCCTATAATACTTGGTAGACCTTTCTTACACACTGCAGGTGCCGTTATTGATGTTAAAAATGGTAGTTTAACTCTTAATGTAGGGGATGATAAGGTTATTTTTAACCTTAATGCTGCTCTTAAGAGTCCTATGTTAGAACAATCATGCCATCCCATTAATACTGTCGATGAGATTATTCATAATGATTTGTCTCGATCCCATAATAAGGATCTTCCGGAGGTCCCTTTGTGTTTGGATTCTATTGCAGGTGACGGAGATAGTGATAATAATGAGGTGCAATAGGATCCAAAGAAAATTAATTCATGTCCTAAGAAGCGTTGGAAACCTCAGAAGCAATCCCCACATATTTGTAAATTGAAGAAGACAAATTATGAGGTTCCTAGCAAAGAACATGCGGTATTTGAACATACAACAACCCCAAGCTGCATTGGGTGCTTAACTACATGGGGTCCACGTTCACTCTTTGACCCTCCTTGAGTTCTAAGGTAATTACGGTCAAGCTAATGACCTTAAACAAGCGCTTTGCGGGAGGCAACCCGTAAGTTAGTAGTTTTCTTTCTCCCTCTAGCGATGAGGACATTACTGAGTTCGGCTTGGGGGAGGTAAGTAATTTATTGCTTTCCTAGTTTAGTTTATTATTGCTTTCTAGTGTAATTTTATTGCTTTCGTAGGATCGTTGCTTGATTTGTACCATTCGTTAGGAATGGGAGTTTGCTTGCAACACAAAAAGAATGTACTGCTTTCTTAGGATTAGTTCTAGGGAGAATTTTATTAGTTGGTAATTTTCGTCCCAGCTTGAGTTTAATTGGAAAAAAAAATTGACTACTTATTCCCTTTGTGCTATTTTTGAAAACTTTATGACTCTTGATTGCGAATGATTTCACATGTGTGATTTGCTGGCCCTGACTTGACTTTTATTGCTTGATTTCCTTGTATTAGTCAACTCTTTCAACCTTGCTTGGGTCTTGGACTTGAACTGTATTAACGGGAGGATTTGAGCCACATTTGTTTATATCATTATTCATTATTTTTCTTTCATGTGCGTTTAGTTCCTGGTGCAATTATGATCTTGGGTTTGACTTTGGATTCTAGTAGCTTTAATTGTGGTTTTGTGCGTGTTGCGAATGATAAAAGGCATTCATTTCTCTTAGAAGCCTCCAGATTACATATTTTAGGCATTCCATCATATTTTTACCATTGATCCCATGTTTTGAGCTTTTATCCCTTCATTTGTAATTTTAACCACATTACAACCTTGTTTTAGCCGTGCTTTATTGTCTATTTTTGGTGCCCAAACTTGGTTTGGGGGAGTGTTGGAGTTGGTTGTGGTGTTGTGATGCATTTGATGGAGTCATGTTTGGAGGATTGTTGGTGAAAGTTTGTTGGAATTGTTGTTTAGTGAGGTTTTATGAACAAGTTTCACATTAAGGCTCTGTATACCAATGTTTGGGTTGTTAATTCATTTGAGAAGTTGAAGTTTATATTTTATATGAAGCCCAGTTATGTATGTGTGATGATTTTTTTTATTGCTTATCTCACTAGCATAGACAAGTCATTAAGAGTCGTGAACCTATAATTTTAAAAGCGCTTAAAAGGAAGAAAAAATATGTTGAAAAAAAGTGAAAAAATAAAAGTGATATGAAGTTCAGAGTTCAAAAGAAAAGAAAGAAGAAAATAATATATGAAACTTGTGAATATTTGGTTGATTTGTTGATTATTGGAGTTTATGGAGTTGATGTGAATTAAAAAGAAATTTGGAATTGATTTTGGTTGGAATTGGTTGTTGGAGAATGTTGTTAATTTACTTTGGAGTTGTTGGTGATTTTCCTCAGTTTTTATATGCGTATACCCCGCATTCCACCAAATTATCCCAAATGTATCCTACCCATCACCCT
This sequence comes from Suaeda aralocaspica, assembly GCA_016808085.1. Lineage (NCBI taxonomy): Eukaryota > Viridiplantae > Streptophyta > Magnoliopsida > Caryophyllales > Amaranthaceae > Suaeda > Suaeda aralocaspica. The sequence goes on along the minus strand of PYUH01000681.1, from coordinate 5,600 downwards.
AGCCACGTTACAAGCTTATAAAGTCCTTTTTGATCTTCGTGCATTTGCTATGGTTATTGTGAATTGAATCTTTTGTCAAGGTCGTAGAGTATTAATTGCATTTCGAGTCGACATTAAATTGAGTGAATACCCTTTAAACACTTGCATGAGGGTGTGAGATGTGGGATTTGGTTTCTTAAATTTGCATTTAAACACATTATTGCATTTTCATTCCATTATTGGTTGGGAGGTGAGGGTTAGAGCTTCATTGATATAAGCTCATCACAAAATGTGTGGAGTGACAACCCGTGAGCTCCCGTGAACCATCGAGTCTTTGAACGCAAGTTGCGCCCGAAGCCTTCTGGCTGAGGGCACGTCTGCCTGGGCGTCACGCATCGCGTCCTCCCCCCACTACCCCGTTGTGGGGAGAGGGAGGAGGATGGCCTCCCACGCCTCACCGGGCGTGGCTGGCCTAAAAACGAGCCTCAAGTCACGAACTGCTGCGGCGTATGGTGGTAATACAAGGCCTAGCCTAGGAAGCATCGCGTCGTGCAGCACGTAGCCCGCGAGAACTCGTAGGACCCTAAGTTTGTCTCCTCTTGGTGACAAACCGTTGCGACC
>PYUH01000681.1:0-2500 GCA_016808085.1 Suaeda aralocaspica | reverse complement strand
GACATTGTCAGGTGGGGAGTTTGGCTGGCGGCACATCTGTTAAAAGATAACGCAGGTGTCCTAAGATCGCTCAACGAGACAAGAAATCTCGTGTGGAACAGAAGGGTAAAAGCTCGTTTGATTCTATGTTTCAGTACGAATACGAACCGTGAAAGCGGTGGCCTAACGATCCTTAGACCTTCGGAATTTGAAGCCTAGAGGTTGTCAGAAAGTTCACCACTGGGATAACTGGCTTGTGGCAGCCAAGCATTCATAGCGACGTTGCTTTTTGATCCTTCGATGTCTGCCTTCCTATCATTGTGAACCAGAATTCACCAAGTGTTGGATTGTACCCACCAATAGGGAACGTGAGCTGGGTTTAGACCGTCTGAGACGGTTAGTTTTACCCTACTGATGACAGTGTCGCAATGGTAATTCACCTATTACGAGAGGAACCGTTGATTCGCACAATTGGTCATCGCGCTTGTGTTGAAAAGCCAGTGGCGCGAAGCTACCGTGCGCTGGATTATGACTGAACGCCTCTAAGGCTGATCCGGGCCAGAAGCTACGCATCGCCGCCGCCTGATTGCCGTCCTAAAGTAGGGGTTCGGCCCCAAGGCACGTGTCGTAGGCTAAGCCCTCCGCGATGCGTCGTGAGCCGCCTTGAAGTACATTTCCTACCGAGCGGCGGGTTGAATCCTTTGCAGACGACTTAATACGTGACGGGGTATGGTAAGTGCAGAGTGGCCTTGCTGCCACGATCCACTGAGATATCAGCACTAGTCGCTTCGATTCGTCCCTCCCCCCTTTAACCCCCTAACCCCCTTTTCCCAAAAAACTACTACATAGTGCGAAAAGAGGCTGCATGGGAGCCATAATATCTTCTAAGTTATGGGACCCCTGGTAAGTATGGGGCGCATCTGAAATGGGGTCTATGCACTCCTCGTAGCCGGACCATGCTACACAGTACAAAATAGGCCTGCCTCCCTCAATCTGCGCCCATCAACAGGCTAGGAAGACTGTGGTGCTCAACAGCCCTTGTGTGTTAGGAAATCATTAATAGGGATGAGAAAAGGTTTCCTGGGGCCGAAATTGTCTTGGGAGTTCCTGTGTTCCTTAGAACCGGTGCAAAAACGGGGCGAATACGCTCCGGTGCTCCGGAAGGGCTCCCCGGAGTCCTCAAACAAAGGCTATAATCCACATTTTTTTGAGGATTTGGGGTCCCGGGAAAAAAAGTTGAGTTAAACCATCCGTGGTGCCAGTATGGTTATAATATGAACCCAGACAAGGGGGTTTTGGGATGAACCCAAAGGAGGGGTTAAATATAGGATTTATACGGTCCATTAAACAAGATTTCTTCCCTTGTCGGAGGAGGCCATATGGGATGTAGAGAGTTTTCCCGGGCCGAAACTTGTCTTGGGGGGTCTGTGGTTGGTCCTTAGAACGCGTTGCAAAACGGGGCGAAAACGCTCCGAGGCTCCAGGAAGGCCCCCCGGAGGCCTCAAACAAAGGCTATAATCACACAGTTTTTTGAGGATTTGGGGTGTCCTGGACAAAAATTTGAGTTAACCACCGTGGTGCCCGTATGGTTTATATATGAACCCAGACAAGGGGGTTTGGGTTTGAAAGGCCCCAAGGGGGATGAATTATAGGATTTTAATGGTCCATAAACAAGAGTTCTTCCCTTGTTCGGAGGAGGCCATATGAGGATGTAGAAAAGGTTTCCCGGGCCGAAACTTGTCTTGGGGGGTCCTGTGTGGTCCTTAGCAGGGTGCGAAAACGGGGCGAAACGCTCCGGGCTCCGGAAGGGCCCCCCGGAGGCCTAAACAAAGGCTATAATCCACTGTTTTTGAGGATTTGGGTCCCGGAAAAAAAGTTGAGTTAAACCATCCATGGTGCCCGTTGGTTATAATATGAACCCAGACAAGGGGTTTGGGTTGAAAGGCCCCAAAGGGGATGAATTATAGATTTTATACGTCTATTAAACAAGAGTTCTTCCCTTGTTCGGAGGAGCCATATGGGGGATTGAAAAGGTTTCCCGGGGCTAACTTGTCTTGGGGTTCCTGTGGTTTTCCTTAGCACTCGGTGCAAAAACGGGGCAAAACGCTCCGGGGCTCCGTAAGGACCCCCCGGAGGCCTCAAACACAGGCTATAATCCAACGTTTTTTTGAGGATTTGGGGTCCCGGAAAAAATTTTGAGTTATACCATCCGTGGGTGCCCATATGTGTATAATATGAACCCAGACAAGGGGTTTTGGGTGTGAGAATCCCCAGAGGGGGATGAATTATAGGATTTTACAGTCCATTCAACAAGAATCTTCCTTATTCGGGTAGTACCATAATGGGGGATGATATAAAGGTTTTGCCCTGGGCGAAAACTATTTCTTGGGGGGTCCCGGTGTTGGGTGCGCGATTGTGCTGGCACCGGGTGCAGAAAGAAAGCGGGTGAGGGCGAAGAAGACGGGCGCGTGCCGGGGCCTGCGCGGAAGGGCCCGCCCGGATGCCTCAAACAAAGCTATAT
>PYUH01000680.1:0-25213 GCA_016808085.1 Suaeda aralocaspica | reverse complement strand
GCAAACAAATGTTCATATTGAATTTGTACATTAATAGGTCATTTTTGTCAATGAAGTAGCATCTCTTTGGATTACACTCAATTTAACTCCACATACTTAACTTTTCATGTAAAATGATACCCCACATGGCTTTGTCATTGAAGTTCTTGCTTGCCTTTTGCTGCATTGAAAGGTATGGCTCATGGATCGTTTGAATTTGATGGAACTACCCTAAAACATTCCAACGTATTCCTTGAAGAATCTTTACGGGAGCGCAGTTTTACCAGCATTCTACCATGCATGATTGGATATTGACCCTATTTGATAGGAAAATTTATATCTGGTGGATAGTCTCGTGGTGGAAGATGAAGGCCTGGTGTATTCAAAGGACATATCGTAATCCGTTTACTAGCTTGACTTCATTAACTTTCTATTGTCCTACCCGAATGATGAGGCAGTTTGGAAAAAAGCCGTTAATTAAAGACCATGAACTGTGAGCCTGATACTAGCCTATGTCTAGGGTATGTCCAAGAATGGAGAATAGAACTGGATGAAGCATAGAAAATCACTGTGACCTCACTCCGAATTGCTATGAAAAGGTGTCTAAGCACTATTTGATTTGCATGAAGGCTGATTCTGCTATATTTTTTATGAAATTCAACCAGTTTGGAAAATTCTCGATTGCTATTTTTGGCTATTCTTGGGGTGTTTTGTATTTTTGTGATTACTTGTGATATTAGAATTAATCAATAAGATGGGTAGGAATTTAGGTTTGATAATGAAAGATGAATATTTAACATGGTGCCGCACAGTCTAAACAGTAGGGGCCGTGTTTGCTAATTTTTCATTAATTTTGGACACTTTATGCATGGGTACTTTTTATTGTGCTATGATCCATCTACTCCAATATTTCTTCAATGGAAAAGATGAGTTTGTGATTTGTATAATGTGTGTTAACAAATTAAATATGTAATCCTTTGACCATTTCATACAATTGGTAATACGAATGGAGATTGTAATATGTAGGGGTGAGCACAATCAGGTACCCGGTCTTTTTACCTAGACCCGATACTGATTCTGGTACTAGTCGGTTAACCAGATCTGGACCCTGTCCCGGTTATACCAAGTATTGGATTACGCGGTCTCGGTGCTGGTCCCGACCGAAATCGGGTCTTGTACCGGGTACCCAGTTGTATTTTTTGCATAAAGTTTTTTTGGGGTAAGATAGTTTAAACATAGTTTAATACTATAACATTGTATTTCTTTTGAAAAAAAATTAAATGATCTGACATCAAATATAATATTGCAAATTTGAGTTATATCATTTATATGAATGATGTCGTAAAATATTAAAATTAGGCAAATAAAATAAGTAAAATACCGCTTAGAACCGGTTCCAGTACCGGGTACCCACCAAGAACTGTGTCCAGTTCCGAGTACCCGGTACCGTACTAGTACAACCACCGGGAACTTGTCCCGGTCTCGGTACTAACCGGGTAGTTATTTTTGGACCTGGTATAAGACCTAGTTCAACCGGGACTGGGTCTGTACCCGTCGGGTCCAAATCCAGAACGGGTGTGATACCGGGTACCCAGTTCTGATGCTCACCCTTAGTAATATGTATAATGTGTGTCAGCAAAAACTTACGTAAAATGTTCTTAGTTGATACGATCCCACGTATTATCATACTAAAGGATGTAATTTTTTTTATAGTTCTAGTTTTACTCGATAAGAGTGTTACTAGAGTCTTATTTGTGTGTGTACCCGGTATTACACCCGTTCTGGTTTTAGGTCTGTTCTTCAGTTCACCAGCACACGTATGTTTTAGGTCTGGTTTTTCTATCTTATACACAATTATGTTATATAGATCACCAGCACACGTAAAAACTGTGAAAATAACTTAAACAGAGAGGAACTGAAGAACAGACCTAGAAAATCCACAGCGTCATTTGGCAAATTCATGACAACTTGTGTCACATCAGGGGTCTTGTCACTCGAGAACATAGCCTCGATAAATCTTCTTGCATCCATGTTGTAAACCTAAAACACATAAAGTTTCAGGCATTGACCTCTAATGTTCCTTAGTACAGAAATGGAGTGCCATGCTTATTAAGTCAAGATGATAATGATTAATTAGCAAATAGATGCTGCTACTATATACATGCACAGCTAAACATGCATTAATGACCACGGCATGCAATTTTATTCATAAATAGGCTGTGCAAGAATTACCAGCTATTAAATCATTGATGGGCATATTTTATCATCAAATGACAGCACTATAAAGTACAGGTATAAACAGTAAGAGAGATATGGGGCGTCAATATCAGAGATAAACAATAGTTTGTTGCTCTAAAAGTCTAAAATTTACAATCTTATAATTTCCCTTGAAGAAAATTGGAAATAGATGAAACAAATGGCACAGCAAAAAGAACCCATCCATAAAGTGTCCAAAATAATGAAAAATTTGCGAACATGACCCCTGCTGCTAAGACTGTGTGGCACCATATTCAATATTCCATCTTTCATCATCAAACCTAAATTCCAACCCATCTTATAGATTATGGGTGTGCTTGGGTACAACTTTGAGATAGTTGTTAGAGATTGGACCAAGACAAATCTTTGGGCAAAGATTGAAGGTGTTTGGCAAGATAACTATTTAAGTAGAGATTGAGTCAGGACCAGCCGTAGGGCGGGGTGAGTGGGGCCCTCGCCCAGGGCCCAAAATTATTAAAGTTCATGAGGCAATTAAAAGCATTATATATTTAGCACTGAAAATATGCTACATAAATGTAGCGTGGCTCAGCGGTGGACTTGTTAGTTGTTACTAAAAGATGTTTGTGTGGTCATGGGTTTAACAACATAATTTTCCTTTTCCCTTTCTATTTTTGACTACTAGTTAATTCCTTTTAATCAATACATTCCAACATCCATGATGTATTAAAAATACTATAAAAACGGAATGCATAAAGTAGTAGTCAACTCATGAAATGTCATGTAATCATGCATAACTTTAAACTTGGTCATATAAGTCAACACAACATACTTTTCGCAACATGAAGTTTCTATCATGAAACTTATGTAATTAAACTACTTCTACAATGATTCTATACTCATAAGAAACCTTTAATACTTACGTACCTCGTATAAAAGCGATGTATCGCCACTACTACTAAAACCTGCTTAGCTCGAAGCCTCCTACAAAATACAATTCGGAGACTAATTACTAACTTACTTTGACTAAACTTTACAGAAACAATACAAGAAAAAAACAAGAAGATAATACCAAAAAAAAAACCTAAAAAGAACCACCAAAAAAATTAAAAATGAAATAAAGGGTGCCTTTTATTCTGTCACATCATATGTGAGATTTTCCATGGCAAGCAGTTTTTTATTTTAAAAAAATTAGATTTTATTTTTCCTTTCTTCATCTATTTCTTCAACATTTCTTCATCTATTTCTAGTTTTTACTTTGTTCAAATTTTCATAGATCATCTTTATCAAATTATAACAAGTTGAAATGAAATACATATTGCATGTATTAGTATATAATATTCAAACAGTTTATACACAAATTTTGTAAGAATCTATTGCATACACAAAGTATTGTACAAAAAATAATATAAAGTGTATATGGATTACTATATGTAACATTAAAATAAAGTAAGATATATTTTACTGTCAATTATTTTTAGTTTTTATATTTGTATATTTTTCATCGTAAAAATATCAAAACTATATATATATATATGCAGAGTAACTAATTTAAAGGGCCTATATTTATAAATTCGCCCAGGGCCCTTAAATTCTCAAGAACTGCTCTGGATTGATTACCTTCATACATACGTAAAAATCTATAACGTTCAGTTGTCAAAAGTAGCGTTCAACCATTATCCATCATTCTGTCCCCTTTCTATTCCTTCAACCCTCACATCCATGGCTCCATCAACCTTTTGTCTTCCCTCCTTCCCCCCCCCCCCCCCCCCCTAAAAAAAAAAAAAAAAAACTCCACTAAAATACTTAACATGCAATCTCATGCAACAATGTTTAATTTGAAAATCAACCTGACATTTTCATTCATCCTAACTTATTTTTTGTATCGAGTTCAATTAATTTGGAAAACTCTTGATTGCTATTTACAGTTATTCATGGGGTGTTTCGTATTTTTATGGATACTTGTGAGAGTTTGAGTGACAAAAAAATTAATTGGGTAGAAGTAGAGTTTGTTGGATAAAACTATTTGTAGGTGTCGGTTGTAGTTTTTGAGTAGCTGTTAGCTATGAAAACTAATTGTTGAAAGCTAGTTGTAGAAACTATATGGGTGTTTGGAAAAATTGCCTAGTTTTTGGAATTATAATACCAATAAATGGCATAATATGAATTTAGTACATTGACTTATTATGTTAATTTGTACTTCATAGTAAGAACATAACGGTTGCTGCTAGTAATTTAATTGCATAAATTAAACACACACAAATAAGACTCTAGTAACACTCTTATCGAGTAAAACTAGAACTATAAAAAAAATTTACATCCTTTAGTATGATAATACGTGGGATCGTATCAACTAAGACCATTTTACGTAAGTTTTTGCTAACACAGATTATACATATTACTAAGGGTGAGCATCAGAACTGGGTATCCGATATTACACCCGTTCTGGATTTGGACCCGACGGGTACAGACCCAGTCCCGGTTGAACTAGGTCTTATACCAGGTCCAAAAATAACTACCCGGTTAGTACCGAGACCGGGACAAGTTCCCGGTGGTTGTACTAGTACAGTACCGGGTACTCGGAACCGGACACAGTTCCTGGTGGGTACCCGATACTGGAACCGGTTCTAAGCGGTATTTTACTTATTTTATTTGCCTAATTTTAATATTTTACGACATCATACATATAAATGATGTAACCCAAATTTGCAATACTATATTTGATGTCAGATCATTTATTTTTTTTTCAAAAGAAATACAATATTTTAGTATTAAACTATGTTTAAACTATCTTACCCCAAAAAAACTTTATGCAAAAAATACAACAGGGTACCCGGTACAAGACCCGATTTCGGTCGGGACCAGCACCGAGACCGCGTAATCCAATACTTGGTATAACCGGGACAGGGTCCAGATCTGGTTAACCGACTAGTACCAGAATCAGTATCGGGTCTAGGTAAAAAGACCGGGTACCTGATTGTGCTCACCCCTACATATTACAATCTCCATTCGTATTACCAATTGTATGAAATGGTCAAAGGATTACATATTTAATTTGTTAACACACATTATACAAATCACAAACTCATCTTTTCCATTGAAGAAATATTGGAGTAGATGGATCATAGCACAATAAAAAGTACCCATGCACAAAGTGTCCAAAATAATGAAAAATTAGCAAACCGGCCCCTACTGTTTAGACGGTGCGGCACCATGTTAATATTCATCTTTCATTATCAAACCTAAATTCCACCCATCTTATTGATTACTTCATATCACAAGTAATCACAAAAATACAAAACACCCCAAGAATAGCCAAAAATAGCAATCGAGAATTTCCAAACTGGTTGAATTCATAAAAAATATTTTAGGATGAACAAAAATTTCAAGTTGATTTTAAAATAAAAATTCTTGCATGAATTGCAAGTTAAGTATTGTCGTGGAACTTGGGGGGGGGGGGGGAGGTCAAGAAAGAAGGTTGATGGAGCCATGGATATAGATGGAAATATCTATTGGATCATCCATCATCCACTCCACCTGCTTAATTATAATTAAACGGGTGAAAATTTGGTTTAAATGGATAAATAACGGGTGGATGAAAAGTGGGGATTTTTTCATCCATCACCCGTTCACCACCTATATTTTATGTAATATACTAAACACTCCCACTCGTTTATCACCCGATCCATCCGTTTCACTCGCGGATGACGGATGGATGGATATGGATGATAGCTTATGCAGGTGATGGATGGAACGGGTGGAGTAGATGGAAGCGGGTGATGGATGCGGATGATGCTCCACCCGCCCCAAACTCGACCCATTTCTATCTCTAGCAATGGATGCATGGGTTGAAGGAGTAGAAAAGGGATAGAAGGATGGGTAATGGTTGAACGCTACTTTTGACAATTGAATGCTATAAATTTTAACATTTGTAAACAGCTACTCAGACCTATTTACTTCAACTTAAAATCAGTTCGGAGCAATTAGTCGTAGGCACGAATTAATAGCTGACTTATTACTCCGGTCGTGAATTAACCGAGTAATAAGTTTATACTCCGGTTAATTTGTCATTCGCTCTGGTTGTAAGACTGGAGTAAAAAATGTCTTCGACTTAAAATTTAAAAAAACATGGACATATAACGTATAACATGTTAAACAGCAACCCGAAAACAAATTCCACCAAAACCTAACTCCCCCTTCCTTCCTTCTTCTTCTTTGTTCCCCTCTCTCACCGCCACCCCCCACCTCCTTCTTCGACTCTGACAACGACGAACCTAACTCCGGCTACGTCGGCAACGACCGCACCTCTACTCTCCCAGATGTAAACCAAGGTTTGAATTAAATTTAGTTCGAATTAATTTCAGAAAATCAAGGAAAACCAAGGTTATACCTCCAATACCGCATGCTCTCCGTCGATCTAGGGTTTGTTTCCACATTTTTATTTTTCAATTTCGTAACCCTAATTTTTCAATTGTTTGATTTTACTTTGATTTGTTTCGTGGGTGAATTTTTTGGATTTTTTTGTCTCCATGACTTTGTTTTGTTAGCTGGTTTAACACCTAATTTGTCAATATTTGTAGTTCTTTGTTAGCTGGTTTCGTAACCCTAATTTGTTAATCAGTTGGACTGATTATGTGCGTTCCTGTTATAGGATTGGGATTTTGGTTGAAGGATAATGTGTTGTGACAGTGTCATGTTTGTCCAACCTGTGGTTTGTGTTTCGGTCAATTTATTTTGCAAGGTAGTATTAGTATTAGTATGGAGAAGATTGCTCTACTATTGTCTTGCTCAATGCCTACAGGGTTTCTGTAGGAGAGAGAATTGAAATTAGGCAAGTTTGAAGAGAAGTTGTAGGGATGTGAAAAATTTAATAATCTGCTCATTCTGTTTTTAGAGTTCAAGGGCTATTTTGTGGTTTGATTTATTTGTAATTTAACTTCCTAAAAAGCTACTTTGCTATTGATTTCCTTAAGTTATCTTTTTTCTATTTACCACTATATTTGCTGGGGGCTTCAATATATGTCTCTTGGTTTAAGCTTCATGAATTGACAAGGCTATCTTAATGTAAAATTTTCTTTGGGGTGGTTCTGCGACCAACATTTCTTGACCTCCAATGTGATACGCATATCAATGAGCAAAACTTCGAGGGTTTGGGTTTGATTGAAGGTGGAAAACAAGAAGCAACCATGGGGGAGTTAGTGGCTTATGGAGACACAAGGCTTCTTGGGTTGGCTAGGGTGGATTTCTACGTGTGCATGGTGACATGCACAAGCTTATTCACGTAAATGTAAAGCAAGTATAGTTAGTAGTTAGAAGTGTTGAGCTATATGGGTTTTCTTCCCACGTCATTTGATAGGGTTTTACCATATGGTGTTTTGTTATTTTCTTGATTAGTTTATGAGTCAAGGTTGATGGAATCAAGCATGAGAAACACAAAAATGGAGGTTTCTTGAAATAAAGATTGAATCTTGAAGAGTTTCTTGAAGTTCTTGAAATCGCAAGTCCAACAAAAATCAACGAGAAATCAAGCAATGCATATGGCGGGATTTTTGGAAGATTTTTGAAGTTTTGGGCAACGTTGTCAACGCGGGATTTTGTGTTGTTTGACTTTGTCAACCTAAGGTTGTTATTCGGATATATGGTGGTTAGATTTGATTTGCAAAATATCTAAGATTTAGACTAGAAATCAGATTACAAAATATATGGTGCAAAGATATGTATCCGGTTTTGTTAGGATTTTCTTGTTATCCTAATCTTAGTTTGTTATATCATATATCTAAGGTAGTTAGGATATGTTTAGATTTCTGAAATATTGTGTGATATGTTTAGCCTATAAATAGGATGTAAAATACATCAATAAAATTCAGATTAGAGAGATTAAACACAAAGTGTTTCCGGTTTTCTTTTGTTTCACGAAGTAAACAAATTTTGAGAGTTTCTTGTGAGAAATTCGATTGAGTGAGTGGTGCTTTTGCTTTATCTCACGTGAGGATAGTTCTTAGGATTTGAGGGTGCTTTGCTTTAATCAAATTCTACCAATTATTCGCCTTAGAAGTTCAGATTTGTGGTGCGTAGCTTTATCAAATTTGAAGTCTAAGTTTCTTTGTGTGAGTGGCGTTTGTCTATAACAAAATTCACATCAACTTTTGGTGCTCTCGTTGAGAGATTCATTCAATCTCAAGTGTTCAATATCAATTATCATGGCTCAAGAAGGTGGAGACGAAAATCCACAAGGATTCACGAAGGGTTTGAGCTTGGCTCAAGCAAAAGAGCTACGTATGCAAGGGGAGATTGACGAGTTAAAGGCTCGTTTAGATGAAGTCCTAACCATTATGGCTTCTACCAAGAAAACTCCTACCAAATCTAAACAAGAGGAGGGCTCATCATCAAGTGAAAGTGAGCAAGAAAGTGTGAGGAGTGTACGTAAACCAAAAAAGGGATACTCATCAAGTTCTAGTGACGATGAGGAACCAAGATCAAGGCACAAACATAAGGGAAAGATGAGGGATGATGATCGAAATCTTAAACTCGAAATTCCTGAGTTTAATGGAGGTATGGATCCTGAAAAATTTCTAGATTGGATTCGTAGGGTTGAAAGGATTTTTCGTTACAAAGAATATGATGATCATAAGTCTTATAAATTGGCGGAATTAAAACTCACTTCCTATGCAAGTTTATGGCTTGAGGGTTTACAAAGAAAGAGAAGGAAAGAAGGTAGATCAAAAATATCTTCATGGTCTAAATTAAAAAGGGAGATGAGGAAACGTTTTGTTCCTCAAGATTTCGAGCAAAACAATTTCATCAAGATGCATACATTAAAACAAGATAGAAAAACGGTTGATGAATACATTGTGGAGTTTGAAAAATTGATCATGATTTGTGATTTAGAAGAGAAGGAGGACCACAAAGTGGCTCGTTTTGTGGCTGGTCTAGATGAAAATATAAGGGAGAAGGTCGAATTACAACCTTATTGGACCTTTGATGAAGTTTGTAGAGTGGCAGCAAGGGTTGAGAAACAAGTTGCACGCAAAACAAAGACATACTTCAAAACCTATGATTCTAAAGAAAAGCGTGATACTTTTCCTCAAAAACCAAACTTTGATAAGGTTACTAAACCACCCTTCATCAAGGATAAGAGTTCATCTTCAAAGCCCCAAAGTAGTGATTCACGCATTGTTTGTTTCAAGTGTAAAGGGCAAGGTCACATTCAAAGAGATTGTCCTCATGCTAGGGTCACAACAACTCGAAATTGGGTAGATGGGGAAAGCCTTGAAGAAGAGGAGGAGATGTATGGGGATGAGGGAGAGGAAGAGTATGGCAATGATGAAAATATGGAGGAAGACACGGAGGAAGTCCAACCAGAAACACAAGGCCAATCCTTGGTGTTACGTAGGGTATTACAATCTCAAAGTGCACAACCTTTGGAGAGTCAAAGGGATAAAATTTTTCTCACAAGGTGTAATGTTCAAGGCAAGCTTTGTGATGTAATCATAGATACTGGAAGTTGCACAAATGTAGTATCTACGTTGTTGGTGGAAAAGCTCGCAATTCCTACAAAGATACATCCTCAACCATACAAGCTACATTGGCTTAGCAACACAAGTGATGTTAAGGTAAACAAACAAGCCTTGATTGCGTTTAAAATTGGTAAATTTGAGGATCAAGTACTTTGTGATGTTTGTCCTATGGATGCTTGTCACATATTATTGGGTAGACCTTGGCAATATGATCGTTTTGTGAAGTTTAATGGGAGGACAAATGTTTATATTGTGCGTAAGAACCCTAATGAAAAATCATATGCATTAAAACCCTTGATGATTTCTAAACCTAAAACAAGCATGGGTAATTCTAAAGGTGTTTTGTTGGTGGGTGGAAAGGAGTTAGAAAGGGAGTTGAAAACAAGTTCTATGTCTTATATGTTGTTAGCCAAAGAGGTACAAGACGAAGCCCCAGAGATTCCTAGGGTTTTGCATCCTATGTTGAATGAGTTTTCAGATGTGTTTCCTAATGAGTTGCCACCAGGATTACCACCAATAAGAGGGATTGAACATCAAATTGATCTTATTCCTGGGTCTCAAATTCCTAACAAGCCTGCATATAGATGTAATCCAGAGGAGACAAAGGAGATACAAAGGCAGATTGAGGAATTAATGGAGAGGGGATACGTGAGAGAGAGCATGAGTCCATGTGCTGTGCCTACATTAATAGTACCTAAGAAGGATGGGACGTGGAGAATGTGTATTGATTCAAGGGCAGTTAACAATATAACCGTCAAGTATAGGTTTCCTATACCTAGATTGGATGATTTGCTAGATGAATTACATGGTTCTCAATTATTTTCAAAGATTGATTTAAGGAGTGGATATCATCAGATTAGAATGAAGGAAGGTGATGAATGGAAAACAGGTTTTAAAACAAAGCTAGGGCTTTATGAATGGTTAGTCATGCCTTTTGGGTTAACTAATGCACCTAGTACGTTTATGAGGTTGATGAATGAGGTCTTAAAGCCATACATTGGTAAGTTTGTAGTGGTATATTTAGATGATATTTTGGTGTATAGCAAGAGTGTTAATGATCATCTAAGCCATCTAAGGAGTGTGTTTGGGACATTACGAGAACAAAAGCTCTATGCTAAGCTCGAAAAGTGTTATTTCATGGTACCAAGTGTGACGTTTTTGGGGTATATTGTGTCCAAAGATGGGGTTTCTGTTGATCCATCTAAAGTGGAAGCTATAAAATCATGGCCAACACCAAAGAACGTGACTGAAGTACGTGCTTTTCATGGGTTAGCTTCGTTCTATAGGAGGTTTGTGAAGAATTTTTCATCTGTTGTTGCTCCTATAACCGAATGCATTAAGAAGGATAAGCCTAAGTTTGAGTGGACTAAGGGGGCACAAGAAGCTTTTGAATTGATTAAGAAGTTGCTTTGTAACACACCTATACTAGCCTTACCAGATTTCTCTAAACCATTTGAAGTAGAGACGGATGCAAGTGGGGTTGGAATTGGTGCTGTTCTAGTCCAAGGGAAGAGGCCAATTGCTTACTTTAGTGAGAAGTTGAATGGTGCTAAACTGAACTATTCTACATATGACAAGGAGTTCTATGCCATTATTAGAGCTTTGGATCATTGGAGTCATTATTTAAGGCCTAATCACTTCATATTACATTCTGATCATGAAGCTTTGAAGCACATTAATGGTCAACAAAAATTGAATCCAAGACATGCTAAATGGGTTGAATTTTTGCAATCTTTTCACTTCTCTTCAAAGTACAAAACGGGGAAGTCTAATGTTGTTGCTGATGCTTTGTCAAGAAGGTATACTTTGCTTGGTGTTTTGAACTTTAAGTTGCTTGGGTTAGAGTTGATAACACAATTTTACGAGCAAGATGGTGATTTTGGACCAATAATGGCGCAACTTTCAAAGGGGTCTATGAGTTCCTATGTGCTACATGATGGGTTTTTGTTTAAAGGTAATCTATTGTGCATACCTAAGTGTTCTATACGTGAGTTGCTAGTAAGGGAGGCTCATGGAGGAGGTATTGCTGGACATTTTGGCATTACAAAGACACTAACCATGTTGCAAGAACATTTTTATTGGCCAAAGATGATTGTTGATGTTGAGGCCATAATTGCTCAATGTGCTACTTGTCAAAAGGCAAAGGCAGCCTTTCATCAAGGTTTTTATACTCCATTGCCAGTGCCAGAGGGACCTTGGGAAGATGTTTCTATGGATTTCATTGTAGGGTTACCAAGGACAGCAAGGGGAAAAGATGCTATTATGGTAGTGGTTGATAGATTTTCAAAGATGGCTCATTTTACACCATGTCACAAGACAGATGATGCTATGAATGTGGCTGATTTATACTTTAAAGACATCATAAGGTTGCATGGGGTTCCAAAGACTATTGTAAGTGATAGAGACACAAAATTCATGAGCTACTTTTGGAAGTCACTTTGGAGGTTAATAGGCACGAAACTTTTGTTTAGCACATCTTATCATCCTCAAACAGATGGCCAAACAGAGGTCACTAATCGAACACTAGGGGTTTTGTTGCGTGGTTTGGTTAGTAAAACACAAAAAGATTGGGATTTGAAGCTTGCTCATGCTGAATTTGCTTATAATAGGTCACCTACTTATGCTACTAAGCACTCACCTTTCGAGATTGTCTATGGAGTTAATCCTAAGTTACCAATTGATTTTGTAAGTATTCCTAAAGGGGAGTTGGTACACAAAGATGCCAAGACTAAGGTTGAGTACATGCAAAAACTTCATGCAGAAGTAAGGGCTCGAATTGAGAAGGTTAATGATATTTACAAGGCACGAGCAAACAAACATAAATCACAACATGTCTACAAAGAAGGGGATTTGGTTTGGTTACACTTGAGGAAGGAAAGATTTCCAAATCAAAGGAAGAATAAACTTATGCCTCGTTGTGATGGACCGTTCAAGATCATAAGTAAAGTGGGGGATAATGCTTATAAATTGGAATTACCAGGAGAATATGGAGTCCATGCTACTTTCAACATTGGTGATTTAGCTCCTTATGTTCCTGATGACCAACTTCGAGGTTTGAGGACAAACTCTTTTGAAGAAGAGGAGGATGATACGCATATCAATGAGCAAAACTTCGAGGGTTTGGGTTTGATTGAAGGTGGAAAACAAGAAGCAACCTTGGGGGAGTTAGTGGCTTATGGAGACACAAGGCTTCTTGGGTTGGCTAGGGTGGATTTCTACGTGTGCATGGTGACATGCACAAGCTTATTCACGTAAATGTAAAGCAAGTATAGTTAGTAGTTTAGAAGTGTTGAGCTATATGGGTTTTCTTCCCACGTCATTTGATAGGGTTTTACCATATGGTGTTTTGTTATTTTCTTGATTAGTTTATGAGTCAAGGTTGATGGAATCAAGCATGAGAAACACAAAAATGGAGGTTTCTTGAAATAAAGATTGAATCTTGAAGAGTTTCTTGAAGTTCTTGAAATCGCAAGTCCAACAAAAATCAACGAGAATCAAAGCAAGTTATATGGCGGGATTTTGGACAGATTTTTGGAAGATTGGGCAACGTTGTCAACACGGTTTTTCAAGTTGTTTGACTTGGTCAACCTTGGGTTGTTATTCGGAAATATGGTCACTAGATTTAATTTGCAAAATATCTAAGATTTAGACTAGAAATCAGATTACAAAATATATGGTGCAAGATATGTATCCGGTTTTGTTAGGATTTTCTTGTTATCCTAATCTTAGTTTGTTATATCATATATCTAAGGTAGTTAGGATATGTTTAGATTTCTGAAATATTGTGTGATATGTTTAGCCTATAAATAGGATGTAAATTACATCAATAAAATTCAGATTAAAGAGATTAAACACAAAGTGTTTCCGGTTTTCTTTTGTTTCACGAAGTAAACAATTTTTGAGAGTTTCTTGTGAGGAATTCGAATTGAGTGAGTGGTGCTTTGCTTTATCTCACGTGAGGATAGTTCTTAGGATTTGAGGGTGCTTTGCTTTAATCAAATTCTACTAATTATTCGCCTTAGAAGTTCAGATTTGTGGTGCATAGCTTTATCAAATTTGAAGTCTAAGTTTCTTTGTGTGAGTGGCGTTTGTCTATAACAAAATTCACATCACAATGTAGTTGGGGTACTTGGTTAGGAACATGTCGAAGACTTGAACTTTTAAGTAAACAATGTTACCTTGATTGATCCACAACCGACCTTGTTGCTGAAATTTGTAA
The DNA here is from genome assembly GCA_016808085.1 of Suaeda aralocaspica. Taxonomy (NCBI): domain Eukaryota; kingdom Viridiplantae; phylum Streptophyta; class Magnoliopsida; order Caryophyllales; family Amaranthaceae; genus Suaeda; species Suaeda aralocaspica. The sequence continues at coordinate 11,284 of PYUH01000680.1, read as the reverse complement.
TATGCGATTGCATTGATTGGTTTTTTAAGAATCATGTCAATTTTGCATCTTTTTACTATCTTTGTTAATGGTCGTTTGTTGAATGCAGTTAGGTAATTGGAGGTTGAATTGCGTATTAAACTTAATTAGGGTTTTGCATTTTTGGTATCTAATAATCGTGATTTGTTTCGGGTGCAATTTCTTATTATGTTTTTTGTTTTTTGGTGACATCATCGTAATTAGAGATTATAAATGATTGAATGTTAATGATTAATTCTTATTTTAGTAACTGCAATTGGAGAATTATACTCTTTTTTATCAACCCTAAATTGCGGAATTAGGGTTTTATATATTTGGTATGAAAAGATGTATTGAATCAAAATTTTCACTGTTGATTAGTCCTATGATAAAGTAAATGTTGTAAATTCTTTGATATTCAGTGGCAATTTCATTTACATTTGGTTTGTTGAATTCGTTGACAATATATTGATTTGATTTGATTACTCCACTCTCCTTCTTTTTATTTTTTTTGATTTGTTTTGATTTGATTGAATTTTTAGTTTCCTGCGATAATTTTGTTTTGCCTTTGATTCATCACGGCCAGATCAGTTAGGCTTGTTAATTAACTTCCAATTTCAAATGATGGTTGTAGTGAACATTGGGTATTGTTACTCATATCCCCTTCAACTCACACGGTCTACGTCTTTGACTCATGTCGTACCGAACCACCAACGAAGTATCACATCTTGACTTGGGTGAATAGGTAAAGTGTTAAATGATTAGTTGTTGATCAAGTGTAGTTATTCATATAAGTTTACTCATTGTTGACTCATTTCACTTTAAGTTGAATACAATATAAACCAAAGTTACAAAAACGAAGTAAGTACTTTCCACTATTTTGACTTTGTTTAAGTGGTGTTGTTGTAGTGTCTTAAGGAAGATCCGTGCAACCCCAATAGGATCGATGCCTAAGTTGGTGCATGTAGAGGTAAATTTGCATAACTTTAGCTACTTTTTTTTTGTGTTTGTAGCTTGTTCATCTTTTAACTTCTTTCTTTGTTAACTTGTACCTTGTGTGACACTATTTGTATTTAGTGTGCCCAACAACAAAACAACGTTGAGTGTGGTTACTACGTGATGCGAAACATGCTGGACATCGTATCAAGTTGTACGGAATCAGATGATTTATGCACGGTATGATTTATTCTAATTTTACTTATATGATTGGTGTTATATCTTATATCTTAATATCTTATGAACTGGAATTCTGATATGAATAACTAATGAAGATTGTAATATTAATTGAAAGCTTGGGCTGAAGTTGGTGGATGAAAATACAAGGATAAGTATGACTTGAGGTCATAAGTCTCTGATCGCGGTAGTATCGTCTGAAGCTGTGCTGAAGCTAGTACCGTCTGAAGCTGAATAGGGACTTTTTGCTGTCCTGAACAACTTCTGCTATTGTTGTACAGCTTCAGAACATAACTGCTTATTCTAATAAGTTTATGTTATTGTTTTTTGTTGTTCTACAACAACATGGTTGTTGTTATTTGTTGTTCAGAAGCTATACGTGTTTAATTTGCTGTTCTGAAACAATATAGTGGCTTTAGTTTTTGGTAGTTGTGTTTTTTTTTGTTTTTTTGTTATGCATGTGCCACCTTGATTGGACTTGTGTTGTTTTAGTGTTGTTTGTTTGGAACATAATTGGCCTAACACATCTTATGTACCGCGTATATGTGTGTTGAAGGTTGTGAGCTCGACAAGTCGACAAGGTCCTTTCACCGTTCGTGAAATTGATGAAGTCCAAGAGAAGTTAGCTTCATTCATTGCATTATATTGTTTAGAGTAACAATCCAACTTTATTAATTAGCATGTTAATGTGATACATTTATATATAATTAAATGTGAGGATATGTATATCTCCTACGAACTCGTAATTATGTAATCAAGTGTATTTTGAATTACCCTTCAGTTGCTTTCTTTGGAGAAGAGTTGTGCAGGTAGTGCATTCTGCAGGTTAGGTTTGGGGCTGTGAGGTTCAGGCTTGACTGCAGGATGTTTTGTGCAGTTTGCTTAGATCATGGTGCAGAGATCAGTGCAGGTCTGTTGATTTATGGCTACTTCCAGCAAGTAGCCATATGAGCAAAAATTGGTTTTATTAATTATTATATACAAAAAAAAAAAAAAAAAAAAAAAAAACACCTTTTACTCCGGTTCTTTGAAGAAAACCGGATCAAAAAACCCAAAAAATATGAGCAAAAGTTGGTTTTATGCTCCAGTAGTCTAGAAAAACCAGAGCAAAAAGTCATATTCTTAAAGCCAAAAATTGATTTTATGCTCCGGTTGTTTGGAAAAACCGGAGCAAAAAGTCAATTTTTTGGAGCAAAATTTTTTTTCTTTAGGGGGGAAAATGATTATTTGCTCCGGCTGTGAAACAACCGGAGCAAAAAATGGACTATTTACTCCGGTTGGAACCAGAGCATTAAGTCAAAGATGTTATTGCTTCTACGGCACCTACTCCGGCCTAAAACCGGAGCATAAGGGTGGTTTTTAACCGGAGCAAATGAAGGTTTCTCTGCTAGTGGAAAATGAAGTTCATGTAAAATTATCATGTAAAATTAACTTTTATACGAATAACTTAATAAGTTCATACTTCAAACCCCCTTTTTCCACTGTAAAAAAATCATAGTAATACAATATTCAACATAAAATCATTAAAAAAAAGATATTGCATACTGAAGTAACAAAAATGCTCAAAAATATCTTGTTAATGTAAAAACAAATACTCCCTCCAAAGTTCAAATTATTATTGCCTAGCCTATAAGTTCTAATATGTTCATACTTAATTACTCAAGTCTCAAATTCACTTACTAATTATTACTAAAATTATGTTCATGCGGTTGACTCGAAACAAATAATGATCACAGCAAGAGTTTCATCAATGATGACATTAACAACTTCTCAAGCAATACAAACTTCGAGGTGTTCGAGGAAATAGATTAACAAGAATCTCTAAAACAGAAATACTGAAGTAACAAAAATACTCAAATGACCAAACAAAGATTAACAAAAAACAAATAAACAAAAATAAAAAAAATTAAATAAAAATTAAACATAAATCAAACAAAAATAAAACAAAAAACTTCGTAAATGGAGAGAGGAGACTTGTTTGGGCTCGTGCAAAAGGACGACGACCGGCAGGGGTGGAAGAACAACCAGAAGAACGGTGGAACGACGGCGAGAAGGAAAAACGGTGAGAGGTATTTGGGGATTTTAGGGATTTGGGGATTGTAGGGTTTAATGAGTGATTTACTGATATCTTGAGACCTTGAGTGAATAATTGTGGCTTTATGGGCTTAGTGAGGTAGCCCAAAGTCCATTAATGTTTTGGCTTCAACGTTTTCTAAGAAAAAAAAAAACGGAAAACCGGATATTCTGAATTGTGAAAAACGCATTCCGATTCCGATTTGAAAAACCAGATATCCGGTCTGGATTTTTCGAATCCCAAAAAACGGACCGAATGTCTGGAAAATCGGATAGGAAAACTGGAACCATAATAAAATGCACACCCCTACCACTCACAGTTTAATGTGTGGTCAAGGAAAAAGGTAAATAGTTAGCCACTCACAGTTAATGTTTGGTAAACGAAGTCTAGTTTAATTAAAGGACACACAAGATAATTTGTAGAATCACTTTAAATCCAAGAAAATTAATATGGCTTCTGTGATTTTATGCATGCTTTTATGTGATGTTGTATGTGAGTCATAATATTGTTACACCGGTTAAACACGTAAAGTGGAAGAGGATTCGCACCAAAACTCTTGGAACGTATATACCTTGAATATGCACAATGGGGGGAGCCGTATGGAACAGTGATCTATGACTTCTAATTGGGGTACAAAACGTACTCTTTTATATTTTTAATGCACTGGAATTCCGTCACTTTATGTGACATAGGTAATACTTTATGGGAGTTTCTCCCAAGTTGGTGCCCAATAGGACGATTTTAAAGGAAAGGAAACACGTTCGATGCGAAATCCAAAGTTTATATATAATAATTAATTTGTTTGAGTTGAGTCTATGCACAGGTGAAGAGTTGTGAACGATAAGATGTATTTATGTTTTACTTTCATTTGAATTTTTAATCATGCTGCATAGTCTTTAGTAGTTATGTACTCAGCTTTCCAGACTGTTTGTTTCGTGTGCATCGCTTTGTCTTGGACTTGGCCCTACGATTAACCCCTTGTTGGCGACTAGTTGTCTAGAATAAGAGAAAGCTACAGGTACAAGCTGGCATAGTTCATCCATGCTAGGATGCAGTGAGAGTGCTTGCATTGTGGTCTTCGTAGTTCCTTAATTTATTTGCTTATAGATTAAATTAACTATTGTTGGATGTTTTTTTTATTTCCGAAGTTTAAGGTTTTAGTTTTGAAGGCCGTGAATATGATTCCAAAGTGTAATTAAGTTTCAAGTTGATTTTCTTTTAGTTGTTGGTTTGATTTTAGTTTTGAAATCATTTTTTAGTTCGAGTTTTAAATTGGTTTTGACTTTAAAGACTTCCGCTATAGTACTTTGATAAATGCCTTAGCCGTTATCACGGTGGCGATAATACTTTGGTTTTTCCTAGTTATGTAGGAGTTTTAATAATTTCTATTATTTATTATTTGTAATATGTTTTCTGAAAAATCTAAAGAAGGAAGTTGGGAAATTCCAGGGTGTTATAAAGTGGTTACCAAAGCTTAGTTTTCGAAATAAAATTAAATTTTATTTTTGGGGTATCCTAAATTGTATTTTGGGAAGGAGGAGTTTCTTATTTTGAAAAGTTACTAGGAATGGAAATTTTTCTAAAAATAGTAATTTCCGAAAATAGAAAGTATTGAAAAATAGGAAGATACCTTATACTGAGATTTTTCTCAACCCATAAATCATAGGAGTTTTAGAAGTTATCTTAGTTGGTACTTTATTGAGGATATAGGTTGCGGTCTTTAATGTTTTTCCCTAGAGTGATTGTGGTAAAATAGCATGACTTATTGTGCTTTTCACCATATTCTTTAAAGTTCTATTTTTTCTATCAACAACACCATTTATTTGAGGATTTTCTGGCATAGTGTTTGATGAACAAAGCCTCTTAGAAAAGAGGCGAAGGTCTTGGACAATATTCACCTAATCAATCATTTATGCCATAGTATTAACCATTCACCATGATCAAATCTGACTTTCTTAATTCTTTTGCTAAGGTGGTTTCAACTTTAGCTTTTATAAAATTTGAACATGTCCAATACTTAAGATATCTCATTAATTAGATATAGTAGTCATAACGAGAATGATAGTTTATGAACATAACAACTATTATTGTCCTTTTTCTAGAAGCCGTAGGGAATGTGAACCATTAATATCCTTATGTTTATTCTAAGACATGGAGCTCGCTTGACTCCTAATCTCCTTTTTTTTTCTTTTTCTTTTTTCTTGATTAACCAAATGCATATATCAATCTAGAAAAATCAAAGGAATGATTATGAAAAACTCTATATATCTAACACAAAACCTTGATTCTTTGTTTAGAAAAATATCCTAAACGTTTGTGCCAGAGTAAAGAAAAATTTTCATTTGTTAATATTCTTTTAGTACAACAAAAAAATTGTCATGTAAAAAATTCAGTAGGTGAACTAAAAATATTAAGCAAATTTAGGCTATTATATCCTTATAAAGAAGCAAAACTAACAAACTTTGAATTGTAAAAAGACTAAATTTATTGTTTCCAAAAAAAAAATTAATAATAACCAGTTTTGTCCAAATTGGAAATGAAAACCGAATTCCCGAAGTAACAAAATCTTTTCAAATCCTAATGGTCTTTAATAATAATCAGAAATGTCTATATCTTCAACCTTAACTGTATTGCCATCACCATGTTGATGTATCTTTCAGCATTACTTGACTTTTAACTACCTTACTTCGACACACTAATGTGAGTAGTAGCATCAAATTCTAGTTACCAAGTGTGTTTAGGTACTAAATTAAAATTAAACTCGAAACAGACAAAAGAAAGAAATATACCCTTATCTGCATGTCATTTGTGACATTTAGCACATTATTGCTTCTTCCTACATGTGTCATCCCACCACAATAGAAGCATCCAAAAATCCTTATTTCAAACCTTAGTTTATTCCTCATGATGCTTCTGTTGTAGCTTTAAGACCGCATCCTTACCCTTATTTCTTTACTTTATGTACCTTGTTTCTTTATTCCTTAAGGAAATAAAACTACTCAAATAGTAATTATTTCCACCCTTTTGATTGTAATTACAAAAAAATAAAAAAACAAGTTCAATACGGAACAGTTTAACATCCTTTAATTCCGATAAAGTGCCCTTGAATGATATCGAAATTACATGTTTGATAATCATAAGACTCATGCACTTTTGTACGTTCCCATTTCTCCATTATCCCCTTTCGTAAGAGGAGTTGGAATCCGTAAAAGTAATAGGACGCTCAATTCTTATAGCAACTCTAGATCCATGCAGCAAAATAAAAAAAAAAATAACTTTTATAATGTTCTCTTTCCAGCCTTAAGGAAATGTGATGTTCATATATACTAAACCAGTGTAACCATTCATTTAAGAGAACAAACACAAATAAAATTAGATCACATATATTATGAAATTTCACTAAATCACTAAATAATCAACATTCATTTTGGAAATAAATACCATCATCACAAGAGACCTAGCACAACACCAACCTTTAGTCTTTGGACAGAAAAATTGATTTGTAAGTGGTCCTCTTAGTGTAATAATCAAATATTAACAATAAATTCCTGTCAAATATTAAGCCTTTTTTTGGACAGACTTGATATTCACATGAAATACCTTATAATTGTTACATATTTATTACCACAAGCATGTTTAATTTCTGGCCAAATAATATTCTTCCTTTAGGCCGACTATTATTCGCATGAAATTCAATACACGCAACCATCTCAATATTTTAAGTTAATCAATCTACGTAAAAGAATTTACTTTGGTAAAATAATACTTCAATTAATTAAATTAAAATATGAGACAAATTTTACAAATCAACTTGCCAAGAATGTAAACTGTATTTAGTATGTAATCACATGAGAACAACATTTAACTTCCGGCCAAACCATAATCTTCCTTTGGGTTAATTATTATTCGCATGGAAATCAAACATATATAACTTGATTAATCTTTAACCTTTGGAAAATTAAATTAGATCAACATCAATTAATTTATGGTACTCCATGATATGTACTGACTCTTATGCATAATCATCCAAAACACATTATGTGAGAAAACCTTAATTTGATAGAAGAAAAAACTATCAACTAAACAACAAGTTCATGCATATGTAATACTTTTACTGAATGAAATTGAAGCCTAAAAAATGTAATGAAATTGAAGACGATAGGCCACAACAGAACATAAGAATAGTTAAATCCAATAAAGGGGAGGAAAAAAAAAACGTAGTACATACTCTTCAATACCTAAACTAGAAAGAAGGCTAAAAACTCAAAGTAAAATATAAATAACTTTTAGAGTGAATCCAAGAATCCAATTACAGTAACATAAGAAAGCCAACGACATAGCATAGCAAAGTACCTATTAAACCTGACTTTGAAAACTAATGAAAGCATCGATATAAGTAGTGCTTTAATCAAATAAGTACCAATATTTTCATACGGAGGAGGCGCATGATACCACTTGTTGATTTAAACCCTCATATGAACTTTAATCTCCATACTAATTAACTCGGTAAAGATGCATGCAGAAGCTTACCTGAAATCCATACACAATCTCATAGAGTTCCTATTGGTTTGATTCTTCTATAATGACACTCAATGGATTTCTCTCTACTGATGGGTGTAATTAAGAGTCTTTGGATGTGTTCGTACTAGGAATCATAACCCTAGATTGTCTAATTTATAATAGATTCCTTTCGTAATTTGCCCCTCAGTATAGAAAGTTCCCAATGGTCCTCCCGACAATAAGATATACCCATACTCTAATAAAGACTAAATAAGCCAACTTTAATAATACTTATTCGGATCATCTATTAGGGCCAACATTTATGGATATTGTATTAATACAATTTTAATCCGAATAATACACAATCAATTAATTAGTCCACCATTATTCTAAACAGCTAAACTACTAACCTAGGCTTCAGGAAAATAAAAAGACAAAAAACTTGACAACATAATACCAATAACAAATTTTAAAGAAAGTTTTAGCACAAAAACTACACAAAAAACGAAATGAAGATCAACACAAACCCTAGAAGTTGGAGATTAAAAAGTAGCGAAAATTCAATTTGAAGATGAGGAATGAAACCATATCTAGTCATAGAAAGAATGCATTAGATCGTGATAGTTGTATTGAGTTTAAAGACTCAACGTTCCATTGTCTTTCGAAGCTTGAAGTTGTAGTTATGGAGGTTTCTCTCTAATTAATAAGGCTTATCTCTCATCTATTGTTTAAAACATTATTTGAAATGTTTTATAATACTACATGTAATCACTGATCCCCATTATATCTCTATGATTATAATCCTCTGACATAATATTTTATTGTGTACTATGTAATGTCAATGGGGTTAGGATTCTATTTCTCCAAGCAAATCCTACTACATGTATCTAGATAAACCATTCAATAACATGAAATAATATGATACAATGATTTTCTCTCTAAAATATTTGCCCTACTTTATAACATTTAATCAGCACGAAAACGTAACAACTGGTGTTTGGGTATGGAGTAATATTGGCGGTCCTACCATATCGAATTTTCAATTCTAGGAGTAGTAACGTAGTTTATTTTGATGTAAGTGTGATTTTGAACTTTCACCTTGGTGTAGTTCGCTTCTAGAGGTGAGAGAAACTGCACGACCCGATAGAACGCACGAAATCGCCCCTTATTAACACGGGTTGGGTCGAGAGTGTTACCCGTTTAATAAACGGGTTTACTCCGGCAATTACCCGTTTTTACAGTAGGTTAGGGTTGGCGAGTTCACACGCGTTTAAGTAAAACGGGTTGACTCGACACGACCGATTCCACCTTATTTATACCATATATGTACAAAAGACGTGACCCGTTAACTCGACACGAAATCGACCCGTGTATTAGTGGGTTTTGGGTCAAGATTATTAACCCTTTAAGTAAACGGCTGATCAGACACGACACGTTTATTAAACGGGTAGGGTTAGGGTTGAATGGGTTCAACCCTGTATGTAATGACACGACTCGAAAACGCACGACACGACGCATTTCCCCACCTCTAGTCCTCTTCCTGTTAATTGACTTCCGTCCCCTAAGTAGTTTTTTTTTTTTTATCATTCTTTTCACTGTGTATTCGTGGACAATTTTGTATTAGATTTCGTTATCTATCTAGTTTTTGTTATTTTGTGACAATCTTACTGGCACCTTAACGATTAAAAAAAAATGGAGTCAGAAAGTTTATAGATTTTCGTATATAATGAAGCTGTGAAATTTTTTTTTTCTATACCACACCAGCACATATATCACTCTTTGGACTAGCAATCTTATTCCCTCCGTCGATCTAAGGGCCCCTTTATTTGGCTCAACTCCATATTTGGTTTATTGTCAATCCATTAGAATTTTTCTTATAAATTTTTTATATTTTATTTTTGAGTAATTGACAAGTGAATCACCGTAATCCGTGGTTTATCTTCTTTGCATATTACATGTGGGGGTCCATTACTTTTTTGTAAATAACAGTAGTTTTGGGTTATAATTGGTAAAGGGATTGTTAAGTTACTAATGTAAGGGTATTTATGTGCGTGACTTCAAAACCCGGCTATTGTTGGTGGTAATTGCTAATTCTCGATTAAAAAATGCAAAAAAAATTAGTTTTTAAAAGAAAAATAGCAGATGTTACCTGCCCAGATATACCTCCATTCAGTAAGGGGATTTACACTAGGAAAAAACGTTGAAGTCAAGTTAACTAGTGGAAGGCTAAAACAAGCAGGGTAAACAAATGAGAGAATGCTTGGTGGGATGTAATGAAAATTGAATTTTTTCGTTAATGCATTTTGGAAGAGATTTCATTTTACGAAGAGGGAAATATCCTAATTGGTTGTGTTTGTTTTTTTGTTGTTGCTAATTTAACATAATGTCTCATATGGAAGTTTAAATAGTTTAAAGGTTTGCTAGTAAGCTGAAAGCATAGAATCTGTTAAGTTTTTATAATAGGAGTATTTTAATTTAACTATGGCTACATGCTTAGGGTATAAAGATACTCCTTTATGACTGTTTTGAAAACAAAACTGTAGTTAAAAAATTGGTATTTTTTTGTGGTAATTTAGGTTTAAATTATTTTCAATCATAAGTGTAATTAGTTGATTTAATGCATAATCATAATTTTAAAAGGGTTGTGAATTAATACAGATACGTCAAAATTGCTAATTTGTTTCAAAAAAAGAAAATGTGTCAAAGTTTGTTTAAACAGACCTCTAAACAGAATAATGAAGTAACAAAATCGCAAAGACCAAACTAAATTAAACAAAAAACAAATAAACAACAAAAAATTTAAAAAAAATTAAACATAAATCAAACAAAAATAAAACACAGAACTTCATAAATCGGAGAGTGGAGACTTATCTTGGGCTCTGCCAAATGACACACGACAAGCGTGGAAGAACAGTCAGAACAATACGGGTGTAATGAGGCGAGAAGGAAGAACTGCGAGAGGTATTTATGGAATTTTTAGCGATTGGGGGGTGTACGGTTAATGAGTGATTTACTGATGTCTTGAGACTTGAGTGAAAATTTGTGGCTTTGTGGGCTAGTGAGGTAGCCTAAAGTCCATTAATGGTTTTTTTTGTTTTGCTTCAGCATTTTCGAAAAAAAAAACACTAAATCCGTATATTTTGAATTGTGAAAAACACATTCCAATTACGATTCGGTTTTCCCCTATTTGAAAAAAAAACCGATTATCCGTTCGGGGATTTTTCGAATCCCAAAAAATGGGACCGGATATCTTGAAAACCGGATCGGAAAGACTGAACAGAATAAAATGCACACCCTACACTCCACAATTAACGGTGGTCAAGAAAAGGTAAATATTAGCCACTCACAGTTAATGCTTGGTAAACGAAGTCCTAGTTTAATTAAAAGGACACACAAGATAATTGGTAAATCACTTTAAATCAAGAAAATTAATATGGCTTCTGTGATTTTATTATGCTTTGATGTGGGATGTTGTATGTGAGTCTAATATTGTTACACCCGGTTAAACACGTAAAGTGGAAGAGGATTCGCACAAAAACT
>PYUH01000678.1:335552-364208 GCA_016808085.1 Suaeda aralocaspica | reverse complement strand
GTTAGTGGCTTTTGGAGACACAAGGTTCTTGGGTTGGCTAGGGTGGTTTTTACGTGTGCATGGTGACATGTACAAGCCTACTCACGTAGATATCAAGCAAATATAAGCTAGTAGTTTAGAGTGTTGAGCTATATGGGTTTTCTTCCCACGTCATTTGATAGGGTTTTACCATATGGTGTTTTGTGTTTTCTTGATTAGTTGGAGTCAAGGTGATGGAATCAAGCATGGGAACACACAAAATGAAGGTTTCTTGAAAGAAAGATTAAATCTTGAAAGGTTTCTTGAAGTTCTTGAAATCGGAAGTCCAACAAAATCAACGAGAAACAAAGCAAGTAATAAGGCGGGATTTTTGGAGGATTTTTGAAGTTTTGGGCAACGTTGTCAACGCTGATTTCCGTGTTTTTGACTTGTCAACCTAAGTTGTTATTCGGATATATGGTCCTTAGAATAGATTCTCAAAATATCTAAGATTTAGATTAGAAATCAGATTACAAAATATATGGTGCAAGATTGTATCGGTTTTTGATAAGATTTCTTGTTATCCTAATCTTAGTTGTTTATACCATATATCTAAGGTAGTTAGGTTTGTTATGATACTCGAAATTTGTGTGATATGTTTAGCTATAAATAGGATGTAAATACATCAATAAAATTCAGATTAGCTTGATTGAAACACTTTGTTTTCCGGTTTCTTATTGTTTCACGAAGAAAACAAAAACTTGAGAGTTTCTTGTGAGAAATTCGATTGAGTGAGTGGTGTTTGTGCTTTATCTCACGTGAGGATAGTTCTTAGGATTTATGGTGCTTTGCTTTAATTAAATTCTACTAATATTAGCCTTAGAAGTTCAGATTGTGGTACGTGGCTTTATCAAATTTGAAGTCTAAGTTTACTTTGTGTGAGTGGCGTTTGTCTATAACAAAATTCACATCAACTTTGGTGCTTTCGTTGAGAGATATTCGTTCAAACTCAAGTGTTCAATAACAATTATCATGGCTCAAGAAGGTGGAGATGAACATCCACAAGGATTCACGAAGGTTTGAGCTTGGCTCAAGCAAAAGAGCTACGTATGCAAGGGGAGATTGACGAGTTAAAAGCTCGTTTAGATGAAGTCCTAAATCTGGCTTCTACCAAGAAAACCGCTACTAAATCTAAACAAGAGGATGGCTCATCCTAGTTCAAGTGTGGAAGAAAGTGTGAGGAGTGTACGTAAACCAAAAAAGGGATACTCATCAAGTTCTAGTGACGATGAGGAACCAAGATAAGGTATAAACGTAAGGAAAGATGAGGGATGATGATCGAAATCTTAAACTAGAAATCCTGAGTTTAATGGAGGTATGGATCCTGAAAAGTTTTTATGATTAGGTTGAGAGGTTGAGAGGATTTTTCGTTACAAAGAATATGATGATCATAAGTCTTACAAATTGGCGGAATTAAAACTCACTTCCTATGCAAGTCTATGGCTTGAGGGGTTACAAAGAAAGAGAAGGAAAAAAGGTAGGTCAAAATCTCTTCATGGGCTAAATTAAAAAGAGAGATGAGGAAACTTTTTGTTCCTCAAGATTTCGAGCAAAATAATTTCATCAAGATGCATACATTAAAACAGATAAAAAACGGTTGATGAATATATTGTGGAATTCGAAAAATTGATCATGATTTGTGATTTAGAAGGAAGGAGGACCACAAAGTGGCTCGTTTTGTGGCTGGTCTAGATGAAAATATAAGGGAGAAGGTCGAATTACACCTATTGGACCTTTGATGAAGTTTGTAGAGTGGCAGCAAGGGTTGAGAAACAGTTGCACGTAAGCCAAAGACATACTTCAAACTTATGACCCTAAGGAAAAACGTGATACTTTTCCTCAAAACCAAACTTTGATAAGGTTACTAAACACACCCTTCATCAAGGATAAGAGTTCACTTCAAAGCCCCAAGTAGTGATTAACGCATTGTTGTTTCAAGGTAAAGGGCAGAGTCACATTCAAAGAGATTGTCCTCATGCTAGGGTACAACAACTCGAAATTGGTAGACGGGGAAAGCCTGAAGAAGAGGAGGATATGTATGGGGATGAGGGAGAGGAAGAGGATGCCAATTATGAAAATATGGAGGAAGAAACGGAGGAAGTCCAACCGAAACACAAGGCCAATCCTTGGTGTTAGTAGGGTATTACAATCTCAAAGTGCAAACCTTTGGAGAGTCAAAGGGATAAAATTTTTCACAAGGTGTAATGTTCAAGGCAAGCTTTGTGATGTGATCATAGATACTGGAAGTTGCACAACGTAGTCTCTACATTGTTGGTGGAAAAGCTCGCAATTCACAAAGGTACATCCTAACCATACAAGCTACATTGGCCTTAGCAACACAAGCGATTTAAGGTAAACAAACAAGCTTTGATTGCGTTCAAAATTGGTAATTTGAGGATAAGTACTTTGTGATGTTTGTCCCATGGATGCTTGTCATATACTTTGGGAGACCTTGGCAATATGACCGTTTGTGAGTGAGTTTAATGGGAGAACAAATGTCTATATTGTGGGCAAGAACCCTAATGAAAAATCATATGCATTGAAACCCTTGATGATTTCTAACCTAAACAAGCATGGGGAATTCTAAAGGTGTTTTGTTGGTGGTGGAAAGGAGTTAGAAAGGGAGATGAAAACAAGTTCTATGTCTTACATGTTGATAGCCAAAGAGGTACAAGATGAAGCCCCAGAGATTCCTAGGGTTTTGACCTATGTTGAATGAGTTTTCAGAGTGTTTCCTAATGAGTTGCCACCAGGATTACCACCAATAAGAGGGATTGAAATCAAATTGATCTTATTCCTGGGTCTCAAATTCCTAACACGCCTGCATATAGATGTAATCAAGAGGAGACAAAGGAGATACAAAGGAAATTGAGGAATAATGGAGAGGGGGTACGTGAGAGAGAGCATGAGTCCATGTGCTGTGCCTACATTAATAGTACCTAAGAAGGATGGACTTGGAGAATGTGATTGATTCAAGGGCAGTTAACAATATAACCGTCAAGTATAGGTTTCCTATACCTAGATGGATGATTTGCGAAGTGAGGAAGGACAAGGGGGTCGCAATGTAGGCGCAAATAGGGTAGGGAATGATCCAATAATCATTGGGGAGATGAAGAACGAAAGTCTCCCAAGGTTGCTTCTTGTTTTCCACCTTCAATCAAACCCAAACCCTCGAAGTTTTGCTCATTGATATTTGTATCATCTTTCCNCACATAGTGAGGGTCTTCCTCACTATATCTCTCAAAAGCACCCTCAAGTTCAATGGCAGCACTTAGCATCAAATAGGTGGAGTTCCACCTAGTAGGCACATCAAGGCACAACAACTTTTTTGAATTGATTTTCTCTTCTGAAACACATTTTTTAAACTTTAGCAACCTAGCAGGAGATTGTTTGATGAATCTCACAGTTTGCCTAACCCGAGTAATAGACTCAATATNACGAGTAATAGACTCACTAACAATTTTCAAACCATCAGAAACCACCAAATTGATTATATGCGCAACACAACGCATGTGAAGGAACTTCCCCTTAAGAACCCCAGATTTCCAACCATTAATTTTCTAGCGCAAATAGCCTATTGTAGTGTCATTTGAGCTAGCATTGTCAACAGTTATACAAAATATTCTCTCAAGTCCCCAATCAAGTAAACACTTTTCAACCTCTTTCCCTACTTCCTCACCTTTATGACTTGAAATAGGACAAAAATTTAGAATTCTTTTTTGCAATTTCCAATCATTATCAATAAAGTGAACAGTTAGGCACATGTAGTTAATTTGCTGAATTGAGGTCCATGTGTCAGTGGTTAAAGAAACCCTTGAGCTACAACACTTTAAAACATTTTTCAGCTTTCTTTTTTCAGTTAAATAAGTTTCATAACAGTCTTTTGCTACTGTGATTCTTGAAGGAACATGAAATCTTGGCTCAATTACACCACAGAAATGTCTAAACCCTTGCCCCTCAACAAATTCAAAAGGTAGCTCATCAACAATAACCATATAAGATAAAGCTTTCCTAATACTACCAGGACCATATTTATGATAAGTTAAACCACTTGTACCATCTTCTACTACTTTACCACCCTTAAAAGAAAGAAGAGTTTGCTTTGAATCTTTAGGAGTGTTGTAGGGATACTTACGACATCTATTAAGGTGAGCCCACAAAGGACTAGTACCATTCTTCTTAGGATTGCACCTATACTCCATACTGCAGTACTTGCATACATCTCTTAGTCTGCTAGGAGTTTCCTTCTTCAAAAAATGCTCCCTAACTTCTGAGCGAACCTTCATCCTCTTACTTTTCGTCTTGCCATTGCTAATGGATGGAGATGGTACTTCTTCCACATCTTCATCCTCATGTTGTGAAACAGATTGCTCCTTTCTTTCGCGATCACCTATGTTGGATGACATCTAACAAAAAACAAGTGAATTATCAGAACAAAAATTCCACAGAACTAAAACAACAAAAGTAACACTCTTTCAATGTTGATCAGTCCATTTTTCAGACAATTTCTCATTTTGAACACTCGAATTCCTAAAATAATCGACAAGTTTTTCACAAATAATACCATTATATCATCCATAACACATACAAAACCCAGAAAATCGAACAAATGAACAAAAAAAAAATGAAAAGCATAATACAAAAGTGCAAAACATCAGAAACCTACCGCCCGGTAAAGAATTGAATTCAGTTTCAACTTCAGATTCTTTATCGATTTCATTAGTGTTTTCGCAGCAAATTGTTTAACAAATAAAAAAAAATCTTCAATAAACATCTTCTCTAATAAATTTACCCTAATAAAATAAATTTTGGCAGGAAAGAAAAGCTTTAATTCTATATTCCTCTTATCTTTTATGTTTTCTTTTTTTCCAAAACACCGAAAAATTTTCTAACTTTCTCTTACCAAATTCTGTAATCCACAACAAGATTGCAATGTGTACATGACTATTAGCCCATTACCATAGGTTACATTAACTTGATGATATTCATTCATGCCTAAGAGCCTTTTTAGATTTTGTTTTGAGCAACTTCAAAACCCAATTCAAGCTAAGAAGCAACTCACACACACAAAAAATCATATCAAAAAACTCGAAAAATGAAAGAACAACCAAATTAATCCAAACCACATCATTCAATCAAATTAATAAAGCTTAGCCAACAATTATCATCAATAACAACAATTAGATTAAAACTAAATGACATCAAATTACAGAAATAAACAACAATTGCATGAGAAAAAATAATTAAAACTACTTTAAAAAATAATTAACACACAAATAGAAAAATCAATTGCTAAATTAATACAAATTACAACGTCCAAGTACAACAGTAAAGCTAAACTAAGCAACAGCAATAACAACAATCAAGTTAGAGCTATAACATAAAATTACATGTATAATCAACAACTAAAAAATAAAAAACATTGGGCTTATTTTGATGAATTTAATTTTTATGAATTGGCTTAATAAAAAAAAATAAAAAAAAAGAGATGAATCACAGATGGTCAGATGTTATGAATTGAGAACAACATACCTATCGTCGACTCTTACGATGAAGAAGAAGAAGAGTTTCTTGCCGACACTTGCCGTGCCGCCGACCCGCCGTGCCGCCTTGGTGATTTTGCTAGGGTTTAGACTTAGTAGGATTTTCAAGAAGAAGAGGAAAGGTGTTTAAGAAGGAAAGCTGGAAAGTGGAAAGAAATCAGTGTTTAGGGTTTAGGAGTTTTGTGCCTAACAAATATTGGGCTTAGTAGTTCTAATATTTCGGTGTTCGGTCTTAAACCGAGGACCAAATAGGGGAAACCAAATCCTAACCGAAGTCCAAATTATCAAAACATTGCAGTTCAAACCGCACCAAATAAAAAAAATAATCCAATCCAAATTTTTAAATAGGATTGGTTTGGTTCGGTTTTAGATTTTAATCCGATTTTGTTTCACCCCTAACGAAATTAAACTAAGAATTGACTCAAGTTGATTAAAACCTAGGGCAACCGGTTCACCATGAACAATTAACAAATTCATAAAACATAAATCAATCAATTCCACAAAATTCATTAAACTAGGACACACTAATTCTCTAGAACTTAGATGATACAAGTGCGAGTATCAGTGATATTAATTATATTAATGAAATAAGTGATGGCAACTTCGAAGGTGATATCAATGGTGATATCAAGAGTGGCAATGGTAAGAATGCAACCATAGGTGAAAAAATTGCTTATGGAAATATCAACCATATGGGTGCATCAAGGGTAGGGATTTGCGTGTGCATGGTCACATGTCAATAATATGGCATGCAAATAAAGGCAAGAATGGTGGATTTGGGGAACAAGATGGTTTTTGCCTACGAGTTTTTTTCCCACAGGGTTTTTCTCATTTTTGGCATTGAGTCTTTTAATTCTTGGTGAGTCTTGATCATCATAATTATGCTAAAATGCATGGATGACAGATTCTTGAAGGTTTCTTAATTATAAGATTGGATCTTGAAGCATTTCTTGAAGTTCTTGAAGGTTCCTGAAAATTGACGCAAAAATGGACGTTACGTGGGGCGTGTATTTTGCGATTTTTCCAAGATCATGGGCAGCAAGTATTCTTGTAATTTTTTAGCTTAAAATCGGATGATCATCTTGTTAATTAGTTATTTAGATAAGTTGTTAGGATATTTTATTGATTTGTTAGTTAGTTAGAGTTTGTTAGACAAGATAAGATCAAGTGCAACTTGCATGATGAGGTGGCATAATTATCTTGCTGTATGTGTGTTGTAGGGGACGAAATTCCTAGTCTTAGGCGTGTTTATTTGGTCTATTTTAGTTAGGATTTTGTTGTTGATTATACCTATAAGTAATCTCAACATTAGGATCTAAAAAATTAAGTTGGAGTTGAATAAAAAAAGTTGTTTGTTTACTTGAAAACAAAAACCCGAAATTTAAGAGTTGGTGATTAAAATCTTTATACTCTTGTGATTTAATTAGTATCTTTGAGGGTGCTTAGGCTTTAATCAAAGGACTAATTGATCAACCTAAAATTAAGAACCTTGGTGACTGGGTCTTTATAGATTCGAAATTTTAGTCTATTCCCTTGTGAGTTTTTGTTTACACGAAAATTCACATCAAATTGGGTGCTTTCGTTGAGAGGTCTTTTATACTCAAGTGCTCATCAATTAATTAATTAAAACACTTACTATGGCTAGTGGTGGTGACGAAGTTCCTGCAACTTTTGAAAAAGGATTGTCCTTAGAACAAGCCAGAGAAATCTGAAGGGACAATGAAATTAGAGAACTGCGAACCATGTTGGAAGAAGTAATGAATCTTGTATCAAGCAGTTCGAAAAACAATAAAAAGGGTCACGCAATTGATGAAAGTGACGAAAGTTCAAGTGATGAAAATACAAGAAGGAGTGCACGCAAGCCTAGGCGTGACCAGTTCTAGTGAAGAAGATGACCGAAACAGGCGTAGGAGGCGTGACAAACAGAAGGATGATGATCGTAGCCTAAAGTTGGACGTTCCTGAGTTCAACGGCAGTTTAGATCCAAAAATTTTCCTTGATTGGCTGAGGAGAACCGAAAGGATTTTTAGTTACAAGGAGTATGATGATCATAAATCCTTCAGAGTGGCAGACTTAAAACTAACATCTTATGCTAGCTTATGGTATGAGGGATTACAAAGAAAACGCAAAAAGGAAGGAAGGACGAAAATCTGTTCATGGCGCAAATTGAAGAGAGAATTGACAAAAAAATTTGTACCACATGAGTATGAATAGAACAATTTCCTAAAGATGCTCACTCTGAAGCAAGGATAGAAAAGTGTTGAGGAGTACATCAATGCTTTTGAAAAATTGCTGATAATGTGTGATCTAGAAGAGAAGGAAGATCACAAAGTTGCTCAGTTTGTAGCAGGGCTGGATGGATCCATTAGGGAAAAAATAGAATTACAACCCTACTGGACATATGATGAGATCTGTAAAGTGGCACTCAGGGTGGAAAAACGTGGGAATTCAAANTAGAAAAACATGGGAATTCAAAGAAGCCAAAAGCATTCTTTAAATCCTATGAGTCCAAGAAGGAAGTGGTGTATTCCCAACCAGCTAGTGCTAAACCTAAGTCCGACTATGATAAAAGGGCAGCCACTCCAATCAAACCACTGACAATTCCTAAAGACAACAGGAAGTGTTTTAAGTGTCAAGGAGTAGGACACATACAAAGAGATTGCCCAAACTCCAGGGTAATCACTGCTAGGGAAGCAACGGAAATCGAAGATGCCTACTTAGATGTTCTTCTTGAAGAAGGGGAGGACGAAGATATTGATTCCCAAGAAGAACAAAGCAGCAATGATATGGAAGAAGTGGAGGGAGAAATACAGGGTCAAGCATTGGTCCTCAGGAGGGTTCTTCAGTCTAAACCTGTGCCAATTGAAGAGAACCAGAGGGACAAAATTTTCGTGACCAGGTGTAATGTACAGGGCAGGCTGTGTGATGTGATAATTGACAGTGGCAGCTGTACTAATGTGGTCTCTACCCTATTGATTCAAAAATTGAATCACCCCACATACAATCATCCTCAACCTTACAAGTTACATTGGCTAAGCAACACCAGTGATGTCAAAGTGACTAAGCAGGCCCTAATAAATTTCAAGATTGGTAAATTTGAGGATTCTGTGATATGTGATGTCTGTCCAATGGATGCTTGTCATATATTGCTTGGTAGACCGTGGCAATATGATCGATTTGTGAAGTACAATGGAAGATCCAATGTCTACATCATCAGGAAACAGGAAAACTGACAAGCCAATTGCTTTGAAACCTCTAAAAGTGGCGCAAAACAAGAAGCAATTGAATGTGGAGAATAAAAAGGGAGTATTTTTTACTAATCCTAAGGAATTGGGGAGGGAATTAACTGATTGTCAGCAAGTATTTCTGTTGATGGCCAAAGATGTGAGAGTTGAAACATCGGCAATCCCTAAAATTCTTCAACCACTATTGAAGGAATTTGAAGATGTATTTCCAGATGACTTACTACCAGGTTTACCAGCTAATAGGGGCATTGAACAACAGATTGACTTAATCCCAGGTGCTCAGATTCCTAATAAACCAGCATATAGATGCAATCCTGATGAGACTAAGGAAATACAACGGTAGATTGAAGAATTGATGCAGAGGGAATATGTGAGGGAGAGCATGAGTCCTTGTGCTGTACCAACACTGATTGTTCCAAAAAAAGACGGATCTTGGCGCATGTGCATTGATTTTAAAGCAGTAAACAACATCACATTCAAGTACAGGTTCCCAATTCCTAGGCTGGACGATCTTTTGGACGAGTTATATGGCTCCCAGGTGTTTTCCAAGATTGATTTGAGAAGTGGATATCATCAGATACGCATGAGAGAAGGGGATGGATGGAAAACAGCTTTCAAAACCAAATTGGGTCTCTATGAGTGCCGAAACAATGGATATCATCTACAGCATCTAAGACAGGTTTTTGAAACCTTGAGGCAGCAAAAATTATATGGGAAATTGGAGAATGGTTACTTCATGGTGATTAGTGTTACATTCCTTGGGTATGTAGTTTTGAAGGATGCATGGAGTATCAGTATATATGCAGAAATTACATGCACAAATAAGAGCAAGAATTGGAAAAGTCAGAAAAGGTGTTTGTTTACTTGAAAAAAAAAATCCGAAATTTAAGAGTTGGTGATTAAAATCTTTATACTCTTGTGATTTAATTAGTATCTTTGAGGGTGCTTAGGCTTTAATCAAAGGACTAATTTATCAACCTAAAATTAAGAACCTTGGTGACTCGGACTTTATCGATACGAAATTTTAGTCTATTCCCTTGTGAGTTTTTGTTTACACGAAAATTCACATCAAATTGGGTGCTTTCGTTGAGAGGTCTTTTATACTCAACTGCTCATCAATTAATTAATTAAAACACTTACTATGGCCAGTGGTGGTGACGAAGTTCCTGCAACTTTTGAAAAAGGATTGTCCTTAGAACAAGCCAGAGAAATCTGAAGGGACAATGAAATTAGAGAACTGCGAACCATGTTGGAAGAAGTAATGAATCTTATATCAAGCAGTTCGAAAAACAATAAAAAGGGTCACGCAATTGATGAAAGTGACGAAAGTTCAAATGATGAAAATACAAGCAGGAGTGCACGCAAGCCTAGGCGTGAATATGACACCAGTTCTAGTGAAGAAGATGACCGAAACAGGCATAGGAGGCGTGACAAACAGAAGGATGATGATCGTAGCTTAAAGTTGGACGTCACTAAGTTCAACGACAGTTTAGATCCGGAAAATTTCCTTGATTGGCTGAGGAGAACCGAAAGGATTTTTAATTACAAGGAGTATGATGATCATAAAGCCTTCAGAGTGGCAGACTTAAAACTAACATCTTATGCTAGCCTATGTTATGAGGGATTACAAAGAGAACCAAAAAGGAAGGAAGGGCGAAAATCTGTTCATGGCGCAAATTGAAGAGAGAATTGACAAAAAAATTTGTACCACATGAGTATGAACAGAACAATTTCCTAATGATGCACACTCTGAAGCAAGGACAGAAAAGTGTTGAGGAGTACATCAATGCTTTTGAAAAATTGTTGATATTGTGTGATCTAGAAGAAAAGGAAGATCACAAAGTTGCTCGGTTTCTGGCAGGGCTGGATGGATCCATTAGGGAAAAAGTAGAATTACGACCCTACTGGACATATGATGAGATCTATAAACTGGCACTCAGGGTGGAAAAACATGGGAATTCAAAAAGCCAAAACCATTCTTTAAATCCTATGAGTCCAAGAAGGAAGTGGTGTATTTCCAACCAACTAGTGCTAAACCTAAGTTCGACAATGATAAAAGGGAAGCCACTCCAATCAAACCACTGACAATTCCTGAAGATAACAGGAAGTGTTTTAAGTGTCAAGGAGTAGGACACATACAAAGAAATTGCCCAAACTCCAGGGTAATCACTGCTAGGGAAGCAAAGGAAATCGAAGATGCCTACTTAGATGTTCTTCTTCAAGAAGGGGAGGACGAAGATATTGATTCCCAAGAAGAACAAAGCAGCAATGATGTGGAAGAAGTGGAGGCAGAAATACAGGGTTAAGCATTGGTCCTCAGGAGGGTTCTTCAGTCTAAACCTGTGCCAATTGAAGAGAACCAGAGGGACAAAATTTTCGTGACCAGGTGTAATGTACAGGGCAGGCTGTGTGATGTGATAATTGACAGTGGCAGCTGTACTAATGTGGTCTCTACACTATTGATTCAGAAATTGAATCACCCCACATACAATCATCCTCAACCTTACAAGTTACATTGGCTAAGCAACACCAGTGATGTCAAAGTGACTAAGCAGGCCCTAATAAATTTCAAGATTGGTAAATTTGAGGATCCTGTGATATGTGATGTCTGCCCAATGGATGCTTGTCATATATTGCTTGGTAGACCGTGGCAATATGATCGATTTGTGAAGTACAATGGAAGAACCAATGTCTACATCAACAGGAAACAGGAAACTGACAAGCCAATTGCTTTGAAACCTCTAAAAGTGGCGCAAAACAACAAGCAATGTGGAGAATAAAAAGGGAGTATTTTTGACTAATCCTAAGGAATTGGGGAGGGAATTGACTGATTGCCAGCAAGTATTTCTGTTGATGGCCAAAGATGTGAGAGTTGAAACATCAGCAATCCCTAAAATTCTTCAACCACTATTGAAGGAATTTGAAGATGTATTTTCAGATGGCTTACTACCAGGTTTACCAGCTAATAGGGGCATTGAACAACAGATTGACTTAATCCCAGGTGCTCAGATTCCTAATAAACCAGCATATAGATGCAATCCTGATGAGACTAAGGAAATACAACGGTAGATTGAAGAATTGATGCAGAGGGAATACGTGAGGGAGAGAATGAGTCCTTGTGCTGTAGCAACACTGATTGTTCCAAAAAAAGACGGATCTTGGCGCATGTGCATTGATTTTAGAGCAGTAAACAACATCACATTCAAGTACAGGTTCCCAATTCCTACGCCGGACGATCTTTTGGACGAGTTATATGGCTCCTAGGTGTTTTCCAAGATTGATTTGAGAAGTGGATATCATCAGATACGCATGAGATAAGGGGATGGATGGAAAACAGCTTTCGAAACCAAATTGGGTCTCTATGAGTGCAGAAACAATGGAGATCATCTGCAGCATCTAAGACAGGTTTTTGAAACCATGAGGCAGTAAAAATTGTATGGGAAATTGGAGAATGGTTACTTCATGGTGATTAGTGTTACATTCCTTGGGTATGTAGTTTCGAAGGATGGAGTATCAGTATATATGAAAAAATTACATGCACAGATAAGAGCAAGAATTGGAAAAGTCAATGAACAGTACAAGATGCGCGCCAATAAGCACAGGAACCCATGCAAATTTCAGGCAGGAGATTTGGGTTGGTTACATCTCAGGAAGGAAAGGTTTCCTAACCACAGGAAAAATAAATTGATGCCTAGATGTGATGGACCATTCAAAATTTTGAAGAAAGTTGGTGATAATGTTTATCAACTTAAACTACCAGGTGAATGTGGGGTTCATACTACTTTTAACATTGGTGATTTATCTTCATATATTCCTGATGAACAACTTCGAAGTTTGAGGTCAAACTCTTTTGAAGAAGGGGAGGATAATACAAGTGCGAGTGTCAGTGATATTAATTATATAAATGGAATAAGTGATGGCAACGTCAAAGGTGGTGATATCAATGGTGATATCATGAGTGGCAATGGTAAGGATGCAACCATAGGTGAAATAATTACTTATGGAAATATCAACCATATGGGTGCATCAAGGGTAGGGATTTGCGTGTGCATGGTAACATGTCAATAATATGGCATGCAAATCAAGGCAAGAATTGTGGATTTGGGGAACAAGATGGTTTTTGCCTACGAGTTTTTTTCCCACAGGGTTTTTCTCATTTTTGGCATTGAGTCTTTTAATTCTTGGTGAGTCTTGATGATAATCATAATTATGCTAAAATGCATGGATGACAGATTCTTGCAGTTTTCTTGATTAAAAGATTGGATCTTGATGCATTTCTTGAAGATTTTGAAGGTTCCTGAAAATTGACGCAAAAATAGACGTTACGTGGGGCGTGAATTTTGTGATTTTTCCAAGATCTTGGGCAGCAAGTATTCTTGTAATTTTTAGCTTAAAATCTGATGATTATCTTGTTAATTAGTTATGTAGATAAGTTGTTAGGATATTTTATTGATTTGTTAGTTAGTTAGAGTTTGTTAGACAAGATAAGATCAAGGGTAAGTTGCATGATGAGGTGGCATAATTATCTTGTTGTGTGTGTGCTGTAGGGGACGAAATTCCTAGTCTTAGGCGTGTTTATTTGGTCTATTTTAGTTAGGATTTTTTTGTTGATTATACCTACAAATAATCTCAACATTAGGATGTAAAAAATTAAGTTGGAGTTGAATAAGAAAAGGTGTTTGTTTACTTGAAAAAAAAAATCCGAAATTTAAGAGTTGGTGATTAAAATCTTTATACTCTTGTGATTTAATTAGTATCTTTGAGGGTGCTTAGGCTTTAATCAAAGGACTAATTTATCAACCTAAAATTAAGAACCTTGGTGACTCGGACTTTATCGATACGAAATTTTAGTCTATTCCCTTGTGAGTTTTTGTTTACACGAAAATTCACATCAAATTGGGTGCTTTCGTTGAGAGGTCTTTTATACTCAACTGCTCATCAATTAATTAATTAAAACACTTACTATGGCCAGTGGTGGTGACGAAGTTCCTGCAACTTTTGAAAAAGGATTGTCCTTAGAACAAGCCAGAGAAATCTGAAGGGACAATGAAATTAGAGAACTGCGAACCATGTTGGAAGAAGTAATGAATCTTATATCAAGCAGTTCGAAAAACAATAAAAAGGGTCACGCAATTGATGAAAGTGACGAAAGTTCAAATGATGAAAATACAAGCAGGAGTGCACGCAAGCCTAGGCGTGAATATGACACTAGTTCTAGTGAAGAAGATGACCGAAACAGGCATAGGAGGCGTGACAAACAGAAGGATGATGATCGTAGCTTAAAGTTGAACAGAACAATTTCTTAAAGATGCTCTCTCTGAAGCAAGGATAGAAAAGTGTTGGGGAGTACATCAATGCTTTTGAAAAATTGCTGATATTGTGTGATCTAGAAGAAAAGGAAGATCACAAAGTTGCTCGGTTTCTGGCAGGGCTGGATGGATCCATTAGGGAAAAAGTAGAATTACAACCCTACTAGACATATGATGAGATCTGTAAAGTGGCACTCAGGGTGGAAAAACGTGGGAATTCAAAAAGACAAAAGCATTCTTTAAATCCTATGAGTCCAAGAAGGAAGTGGTGTATTCCCAACCAGCTAGTGATAAACCTAAGTTCGACAATGATAAAAGGGCAGCCGCTCCAATCAAACCACTGACAATTCCTAAATACAACAAGAAGTGTTTTAAGTGTCAAGGAGTAGGACACATACAAAGAAATTGCCCAAACTCCAGGGTAATTACTGCTACGGAAGCAAAGGAAATCGAAGATGCCTACTTAGATGTTCTTCTTGAAGAAGGGAGGACGAAGATATTGATTCCCAAGAAGAGCAAAGCAGCAATGATATGGAAGAAGTGGAGGCGGAAATACAGGGTTAAGCATTTGTCCTCAGGAGGGTTCTTCAGTATAAACCAGCGCCAATTGAAGAAAACCAGAGGGACAAAATTTTCGTGACCAGGTGTAATGTACAGGGCAGGCTGTGTGATGTGATAATTGACAGTGGCAGCTGTACTAATGTGGTCTATACCCTATTGACTCAGAAATTGAATCACCCCACATACAATCATCCTCAACCTTACAAGTTACATTGGCTAAGCAACACCAGTGATGTCAAAGTGCCTAAGCAGGCCCTGATAAATTTCAAGATTGGTAAATTTGAGGATTCTGTGATATGTGATGTCTGTCCAATGGATGCTTGTCATATATTGCTTGGTAAACCGTGGCAATATGATCGATTTGTGAAGTAAAATGTAAGATCCAATGTCTACATCATCAGGAAACAGGAAGCTGACAAGCCAATTGCTTTGAAACCTCTAAAAGTGGCGCAAAAAGAGAAGCAATTGAATGTGGAGAATAAAAAGGGAGTATTTTTGACTAATCCTAAGGAATTGGGGAGGGAATTGACTGATTGGTAGCAAGTATTTCTGTTGATGGCCAAAGATGTGAGAGTTGAAACATCGGCAATCCCTAAAATTCTTCAACCACTATTGAAGGAATTTGAAGATGTATTTCCAGATGACTTACTACCAGGTTTACCACCTAATAGGGGCATTGGACAACAGATTGACTTAATCCCAGGTGCTCAGATTCCCAATAAACCAGCATATAGATGCAATCCTGATGAGACTAAGGAAATACAACGGTAGGTTGAAGAATTAATGCAGAGGGAATACATGAGGGAGAGCATGAGTCCTTGTGCTGTACCAACACTGATTGTTCCAAAAAAACACGGATCTTGGCGCATGTGCATTGATTTAAAGCAGTAAACAACATCACAATCAAGTACAGGTTCCCAATTCCTAGGCTGGACGATCTTTTGGACGAGTTATATGGCTCCCAGGTGTTTTCCAAGATTGATTTGAGAAGTGGATATCATCAGATACGCATGAGAGAAGGGGATGGATGGAAAACAGCTTTCAAAACCAAATTAGGTCTCTATGAGTGCCGAAACAATGGATATCATCTACAGCATCTAAGACAGGTTTTTGAAACCTTGAGGCAGCAAAAATTGTATGGGAAATTGGAGAATGGTTACTTCATGGTGATTAGTGTTACATTCCTTGGGTATGTAGTTTTGAAGGATGCATGGAGTATCAATATATATGCAGAAATTACATGCACAGATAAGAGCAAGAATTGGAAAAGTCAATGAACAGTACAAGATGCGCGCCAATAAGCACAGGAACCCATGCAAATTTCATGCAGGAGATTTGGGTTGGTCACATCTCAGGAAGGAAAGGTTTCCTAACCACAGGAAAAATAAATTGATGTCTAGATGTGATGGACTATTCAAAATTTTGAAGAAAGTTGGTGATAATGCTTATCAACTTGAACTACCAGGTGAATATAGGATTCATGCTACTTTTAACATTGGTGATTTATCTTCATATATACCTGATGAACAACTTCGAAGTTTGAGGTCAAACTATTTTGAAGAAGGGGGGGATGATACATGTGGGAGTGTCAGTGATATTAAATTATATTAATGAAATAAGTGATGGCAACGTCAAAGGTGGTGATATCAATGGTGATATCAAGAATGGCAATGGTATGGATGCAACCATAGGTGAAATAATTGCTTATGGAAATATCAACCATATGGGTGCATCAAGGGTAGGGATTTGCGCGTGCATGGTCACATGTCAATAATATGGCACGCAAATCCAGGCATGAATTGTGGATTTGGGGAACAAGATGGTTTTTGCCTATGAGTTTTTTTCCCACAGGGTTTTTCTCATTTTTGGCATTGAGTCTTTTAATTCTTGGTGAGTCTTGATAATCATAATGATGCTAAAATGAATGGAAGACATATTTTTGAAGGTTTCTTGATTAAAATATTGAATCTTGAAGCATTTCTTGAAGTTGTTGAAGGTTCTTGAAAATTGACGCAAAAATGGACGTTACGTGGGGCGTGTATTTTGCTATTTTTCAAAGATCTTGGGCAGCAAGTATTCTTGTAATTTTTAGCTTAAAATCTGATGGTTATCTTGTTAATTAGTTATTTAGATAAGTTGTTAGGATATTTTATTAATTTGTTAATTAGTTAGAGTTTGTTAGACAAGATAAGATCAAGTGCAAGTTGCATGATGAGGTGGCATACTTATCTTGTTGGGTGTGTTGTAGGGGACGAAATTCCTAGTCTTAGGCGTGTTTATTTGGTGTATTTTAGTTAGGAGTTTGTTGTTGATTATACCTATAAATAATCTCAACATTAGGATGTAAAAAATTAAGTTGGAGTTGAATAAAAAAAGTTGTTTGTTTACTTGAATACAAAAATCCGAAATTTAAGAGTTGGTGATTAAAATCTTTATACTCTTGTGGTTTAATTAGTAGCTTTGAGGATGCTTAGGCTTTAATCAAAGGACTAATTGATCAACCTAAAATTAAGAACATTGGTAACTGGGTCTTTATAGATTCGAAATTTTAGTCTATTCCCTTGTGAGTTTTTGTTTACACGAAAATTCACATCATTAGACTGCCTCAAAACTCCTCTGCCAGCTCTCGCTCGCATAGACCCGTTTTGCCTATTATTCAGTGGTCTTATTGTGGTAATCTTACCTCTCGGCCTCTATTTCGACAATTAACAAACTTACAACTAGCACAATTTAATTGCAATCGATAGAAATCAATAATAGGAATTTAATTACTAATCAGGAATTAATTGATTGATATTAAAATAGTCCATTAATGAGTTCATGGATCCCCTAAACCCTAGAAAATATATTACACACTCATAATTGTAAAAACTAAAACAATAAACAAAGTTAAATTCATGACCATAAAAAATAAGAACAATAATTAACTTAATAAACAATCATAAACTAATTAAGAAACAAAAACTAATTAACATGAACTAATAAAACTAATAAACATGAATTATAAATAATTGACAAAGAAAGAGAAAAGAAATTACCAAACTTGAATGAAAAAGAAACTTGAATTGAATTGAAAATTCTTCAGTAAAAATAAACTAAACTAACCTAATCTAGAGAGAGAGAGTAATTAAGAGAGCTAATTAGGATTTTAAAATTGGAAAAACTAATAATGAAAACTATATCCCGTGCTCCTAGGAAACCGTGCCTTAATTACAAGCCTAATGAGCTTTTAATAATTAATTACGCAAAAAGTCGATCTTCTAGCAAAATAACCAAAAACACGTGACCTGCGCCCCCATAGAACAAAATGATTTTGTTCTATGCGCCCACATCATGAAACATAAGCTTCTGAAATTCAGTGTCATTTAGAAATCGCAATAACTTTTTCTACAGGACGTTCCACGGAGCGTGTGACCTACCATTGGAAATCTATTTGAGTCTAATTTCCAATGAAACAATAGTTAGATCAATCCAATGTATAGATTTTAATATATGATCAAAATGGTGGACAGTGGTCAAAATCTTCATTTCTAAACTTCTTAATTCTTCACTTTTACTTCTAATATTTCTCCAACTTGTCATGTAAGACGTCAAATTTTTCCAATGAGTTGTAAAATATCTCTAATCATTCTCCGAATGCTCATAATTAATCTTTATCTCTCAAGTGTCAAAATTTGGTAGTAAAATCAACCGAATATTGGCCGTTTCCTACAAAACTTTACAAAACTACACAAAACTCTAAAAGAACACTATTAGCATGAAAATTGGCTCAAATGAGCCCGGTTAGTCCATAAATCATTAGGGAATTAGGGAGAAAAATAACATAAATATTAGACACATCATCCTCCTTTTCCTCCAAATCACAAACCATCACATGATTTTCGAACTCCACCATGTATTCTTCCACAGTTTTTCGATTTTTTCTCAAAGAATGCATCTTAATGAAGTTATATTGCTCGAAATCTTGAGGCACAAATCGTTTCCTCATCTCTCTTTTAAGTTTGGTCCAAGAAACAATCTTAGATTGCCATCCTTCTTTCGTTTCTTTTGTAGACCTTCAAGCCATAAACTTGCATAAGAGGTGAGTTTTAATTTCGCAACTTTATAGGATTTGTGATCATCATACTCCTTAGAAGTGAAAATTCTTTCCACTCTTCGAATCCACTCCAGAAATTTATTTGGATCCATACTACCTTCAAATTTAGGGATTTCAAGCTTTATAATTCGATCAACATCTTCTTTTTTCACCTTTTTTTGCGCCTTGATCTAGGCTCATCTTTACTTTCACTGCTTGAACTTTCTTTCGTGATTTTAGGCTTCCTCACACTCATAACATCCACGCTTTCCTCCTCTGAATCAGATGACTGTTGTTTCTTAGCCTTGCATTTATGTGGCGTACTACCAATAGAGGCAACCACTTTTAACACCTCATCCAAACAAGATTTCAATTTATCAATCTCGTTTTGCATCTTCACTTGCTTTGCTTGTTGCAATGAAAGTCCTTTAACGAAATTTGCAGGCACTTCATCACCACCTTCCATTATTGCCAAAGTTTACTAGATATAATAAAACTTGAGATTTATAGATCTCTCAATGAGAGCACTAAAAGTTGATGTGAATATTGATAGTAATCTCCACTCACAACAATGTAGTCTACTTTCCACTCTATAAAGAAACCACCAAGAGTTTAAACTAGGGAAATGTCGAACAAAATAGTGTTTGATTAAAGCTTAAGCACCCTCAAACTCTCTTTTTCTCTCACGTGAATCTAAAGTAATAGCACCAATTCAAAAAATATGGTATATAGTTTTTAAACGAAAACAATAAGAAAAACGCACAACATTCAAGTTGATTTTATTACTCAAAACAATCTGTGTTTTTACAAAGTAATCTCGAGGCTATTTATAGGATAACCAAGGACTAAATCCTAACAACCTTCTAATACTAATGAAATAAGAAAACACACGTCAAAAATCACAAGAAAACGTCCAAACTTGGCCACTTGTCCATGTTGCACAATAACCTCAAGATACGATTGCCACATCATCATGCCACTTGTTCTTATCTTGCTAACAAACTCTAACTAACTACATTCTATCCTAACAAATTGACTAATTAATTAATTAAAAAATAATCAGCAAATCTATCAAAAAATACACGCCAATTCAAAGATGCCCAAGCTCACAAAAATCTGCACAAAAACTCGCCACATTGCTTCGTTATTTTGCGCAATTTTCAAGAGCTTCTTCCAATCTTCAAGAAATGCTTCAAGATTCAATATTTTAATCAAGAAACCATTCTCCATGCATCTTAGGATGATTGTTATGACCAAGACTCAAAAAGAAATGAAAAAACCTATGCCTGAAATGAGAAAAACCCTAGCTACTACAGTGGGAAAAAACCCATAAGCAAAATATCTACTAAACACTATAAACACTACTAAAATCTTCTGGTGAGGAATTAATTGCATGTGACCATGCACACATAAATGCTTGTCTTAGATGCACCCAATTCCCTTGTGTCACCAAAGGCCAGCAGTTCACCTAATGTTGCATTGTTCTTTGCTGCATCCATCAAACCATTGAAGTTGTCTAGTTATATACCTTGATTCATATCATCCTCGTCTTCTTTAGAAGATTTATTCCTCAAACCTCGAAGTTGATTATCAGGATCATAGGTAGATAAATCATCAATGTTAAAAGTGGCATGAACTCCATATTCACCTGGCAGCGCTAACTGATATGCATTTTCCCCCACCTTTTTCATGATTTTAAAGGGACCATCACATCTTTGCATGAGCTTATTTTTTCGTTGGTTAGGAAACCTCTCTTTGCGTAAATGTAGCCACACCAAGTCACCTTCGTTTTAAACATGTTGAGTCTAGTTCCCGTTAGCACGTTCTTTGTAGGTATCATTCACCTTTTCAATCCTAGCTCTGAATTCAGCATGCGATTTCTCCATGTAATCAACCTTAGCCTTTGCATTAGTGTCCATCGAAGTTGTCTAGATACATACCTTGATTCATATCAAAAGGCCAACCACCTAACAGTTTCAGAAACACCTTCAAGTTGTCCTACAATGACACGCGTGTAAAACCACTCAACAAATGTCTTATTATGCAATATCATAAAACCCCTCTCGCATTTAGGCCCTTTACCATGATTTCTAGCCTTTAGAAGGTTCACATGCTCATATATAAATGGATGTACTTTTGAAACACGGTGCAATACATATAGTTGAGCTTGTCGGAGGATATATATATAAGGTATGAATGTTTTTTACCCTATTGTACCCTTTCTGTAATACCTCATATTTTCATGTGTTTTAAGGAATTATTTTTGTATTTTATACGTGTAATTTTAATATTTTTGTTGAAAAGTTGTATTCGATACGAATATTAAACAAAGGAATTTAAATAAGTTTAATTAAAAATAATTATTTGTGTTTATAAATAACATTTTATGTTTTATTAAAATATTTTGAAAATTTTCTAAAAATAGAATTTTTAAGAGTTTCCTAATTTATTTTAAGGCGATGGCATAAAATTATTTTCTACCATTTACGATAATTATGGGCTTCACGAAATCCTACTTTGTGGCCTATAAATACCCTTTAAAACCAAATGTTCAGATTTTATCTTTCATAGTTGTGATTAGGATTCAAAAATTTAGAGAGAGAAAGAGAAAAAAAAGGGGAAGAGGAGTCCGAAAAAATAAAAGAAAAAAAATCTGGTTTGGTTTTGGCGCGGAAGGACCAAAGTGCTACCGCCACCGTGATAACGGCTAAGGCAATTATCGAAGTACTACAGCGGAAGTCTTAAACCAAAAAAATTCAAAACTAAGCTTCAAAACAAATTAAAAATCAACTTTAAACTTATTACACTTCAGAATCATATTAATGGCCCTATAAAAACCAAAACCAAAACTAATATTGAGAATCTTTCGAAATCCAAACAACCAAAATAAGTGTTAGTCTTCAATTCATAAGCAATTAAAATAAAGCAAAGCTACAAAGCACAGCAAGCGCTCTCACTCCATCCCATCATGAAATGACTTATGCCCATTTATACCTGCAGCTTTTCTTTTACTAGACAACTACTCACCACAAGTGGGTCATCGTAGGGCCAAGTCCAAGACAAAGCCATGCACACAAAACAAACAATCAGCAAAGCTGAGTACATAACTACTAAAGACTATGCAATAACAATAAGAAATAAAACATGCACTCAACTTACCTTTGACAACCTTTTTCCTGTACATGGACTCAACTAAATTCATTACTATATTTATAATTATGGATCCTGCATCGAACGGGTTTCCTCCTTAAAAATCATCGCCCTTTTGGGCACCAGTTGGGGAGTAACTTCCAAAAGCTATTATTATGTCACATAAAGTGACGGATATCCAGCGCGTTAAAAATATAAAAGAGTACAACGTCTTGTACTCCAATTAGGGTCATAGATCATTGTTCCATACGACTCCCCCCGTTGTTCGTACTCATGGTATATACGTTCCAAGAGTTTTGATGCAAGTCCTCTTACACTTTACGTGATTTAACAGGTTTAACAATGTTATGATTCTCATGCAACATCACATAACAGCATGCATGCAATAACGTAAGCCAATTTAATTATCTTCAACTTAAGGTGATTCAAAATTAATCTTTATGTGTGTCCTTTAATTAAACTCAACTTCCTTTACCACACATTAACTGTGAGTGGCTAATAACTTGCTTTCTTCTTGACCACACATTAAACTGTGAGTGGTATTATCTATAAAATAATTGCTCATAACTTCTTGTAATTATGTGAATAAAAAAATTCACAACTATCTTTCTTGTTGATTAATTAACTAACCAACTTAAAAATGACTTTCTTCCTTGATCAATAAACTATTGGGCATATTAAACTGATCATAACATTCCAATTCAAGCTTATAAAAATTAAACTTTCTAATTAATCATGGAATGCCATCATACTTTAAGAACATGCGACTAACAAACTTGCCATGCATATAAATTCATGATTCAAAACAAGCATACAAGATTTCATGTAATCAAGAATTACTCAAGCATGCATTCTAACTCTTATATTTGTCTTTAGTACTTACGTACCTTGTATAATAACTGTGCTCCGCCACAACTTCTAGAAGTGGACTAGTTCAAAGTCTCTTACACAAGGAAAAACCGAACTAAATTAAAACCTTGTTGACTAAACTCTACAACAACTATAACTAACTTCTAAATTTGGAAACTTTGTCCAAAACTTCCTTATATGGTCTCTATTCAATTCCATACTTCACTTTTATTTTTCCATTGCAATACTACTTAGTTTTCGGGACTTATTTATGCTTTATAAAACCTTAATAAATTTTTTATGCCACTTTAGAAAAGTGAACAGCAAACTAACTTTATCAAAGTTCCTTGAAAACTTCCGAAAACAACACAAATCAATCATACAATGTATTACTTAACTTATATGATCAATTTATGCTAATTACATACTTTAAAAACCTAATTAATTAATTTATAAAATCTGGACAGCATGTTAAACATGCTTAAAATCACTTTTAAACTTCATAAAACATACTAAAATTTATATAGCTTAATATAGAATTGATGTGTGATCATACTAGTACAATTTGGACACTTAAAACTTAATTTAACTTGTTTTTACTAAAATTTTAGATTTATTTATAAACATTAAAGTCATGAAAAACTTATAAAAACATCATGATTTCATGTCAAAACACTTCAACAATGTACTAACATATTTATGAAATCAATCTAGGCTTTAGAACAATTTTTCATATGCCAAAACATGTTCATAATATTTAATCAACTCAAATTCATGATTATAAAATTTGGAAAGCTTTATAAATTAAGTTTAAGACCCCTAAAAATCAATCTAAACTTAATAACATCATCATAAATTCACCCAACAATATTTATGATCATAATATCAAAGTTTAGAACATAAAAATCCATAAAATCATAGCTTCATAAATTTTTCAAACCCTAATTTGTAATTTCTTGAACAACAAAATTAATTCATGCCTTAAAACAATTCATACTTATATCAAAACATGATTAAACCTATAAAAACATGATTAAACATAATTATAAACATAGATTTGCAAGATTGAATCAAAAATATAGAAGTAGAATATTTTCTTTTAAAAAGTTTCGAAAAATACCAAGAATAGGGGAGGAAGTGTAGCGGTGGCTGTCGCGGTGGTGCATTGGCCGGCGGTGGGTCCGTCTGGGCGCGGATCCCAAGGCACCAAATATATTTTTTTTCTCTTTGGATTTTTCGAACTGTTTTCTTTTTCGGAAATTTGAAACCCTTTTTCTTTCTCTCTTTTCTCTCTCTAGCTTTTTGGAATCCTAATGAGTAATATGATCATGAAAAGTCCAAATTTAGGTTTTATAGGCCCCAAAGTAGGATTTTGATGAGACCCATAAATACTCCTAAATAAATTAGGAAACCTTTGAAATCTATTTTTAGAAGCTTTTAAAATATTTTTAATCATAAAAATATTATTTAAGAACACAAATAACTATTCAACCAAAAATTGTTATTTATTTATTTTTTTTAATTAATTCTTTTCATTTAATATTCCTATTGAACATAACTTTTCAATAAAAATATTAAAATTATACGAATAAAATACAAAATTATATGTATAATCTATTAAAAATACTTTTTTAAAATACGTGAAAATGTGGGGTATTACAGGTGCCCTCCCCTTAGACAACGCCAAATGATGTAGCAAGATCTCCTTGTAGGATCACTTCAAATGAATACGCGGAGAGAGAACTAGAGAGCTACACGTCAGATGTTGGCTTATTCACTTTTGATAGCTCGTACCTTGATTCCTGCAAAACAAGGGAACAAAATCCTTGTAGGATATTTCCCCCTCCAATGCTTAAGTAAGTATATGTTGGAAGCATAGGACTAAATAGCTATAATTAACAATACTAATATAGAGATTTTAGAGAGAGAAGTTCTCAACTTATGTAAGAATTGAATGGTTTTTGAATGCCCCCAAAATAATGATTTCAAGGGGTATTTATATGCCATTTGGCATGGTGGCTTTCCAATAGGATTACGACATTTGTCGCAAGATGATTTGTTTACCTTGTCTTCTTAACTTCATGGGCTTTCCCCATTTGGGCCTGTTGGCTCATAAGTCATTATAATGGTCCATTCAACTAGAGTATTGAATGACGAATTAAACTGTGACAAATGTCACTTCAATATTTAATTCTTTAATATCCTTAGGTTGACACGTGGTTCGATCCCAATATGACATGTAGTCATGTGGGTCCCACCTTAGTGACCCAATCATCAGCTAGTTGGCAAAGATACAATTGGACACTTGGTCTAGTCTCCTGCTGACACGTGGCAAGGCCAATAAGGCCTCTTTACTTCAAAGATGGACACGTGGTCCAATAAAGTGGTGACATGTAGCAGCCTTTGGGCTTGCCATATCAAATTTAGCAAAGAATGAAATTTTGAAAGAGAAGTGACAATGCAATGATAGAGAAAAAAAGCAGTAGATAAAGCCGAAGAAAACAAATAGAAAAAAGGGAGAGGAAAAAAACATTAATTAAAAAATCTAAAAAACAAATGCAAAATAACTGGGCCCACGAGGTAAGTCATAGGGATCAATTGTGCATGTATCTAACTTATACAATTTGTCAACTAACATGACTGAATGTGATTTCACATGATTTGCTATCCTTTAAAGAGATAATACCATTATGCCCTGTACTATGAAAAATAAACACAACACTGTGAGTTTGTGTGGTATTAGGCTGCCCCCATATTTTAGTTGATGCATCGCATATGATTACTGGTTTATAAGGCAAAATTGTTAGAAGGCCCCTTTTATAAACTTTTATTTGCAAATTGGCACCTTTTAAAAAATTTCTTGTGAGTTAGCACCTTAATTTTTTTTCTTTGTGAGGTGGTACCTTATGCTAATTTCTAGCGTTGACTAACTGGAAAGTACATTTGACTCGGGTAAGATAAGTGTTGGTTAGTAATTTTTTTATATTTGCACTCTTTTATTTAACTTGAAGTTGTTTTGACTTAATTTGACTAAGGCATTAGACTAAGTTTGTAATTAAAACTCTCAAAATCCTCTCTTCCTCTCAAATCAACTACAGAAACCTTGCATCATTAATTGATGTCACCATTTATGCTTATTTGGTAAAATTAATAAAAATTGAAGTGCCATTTCACTTCATTGTTTCATATGCTTTTCTTCGTCTTTGTCATTTTGTTTCCTAAAAAATCCTTTTTTTTTCGGAAATCCTTTTTTACTGAATTCTTCTTCTCTAATGGCGTTAGGAAGGACAAAATTCAAAGCTTGGGAGACCTACAAGGTGCGTACAAATCTAGGTTAGTATTGTCAACCTTTTGTTAAAAAAATTTTGAACCAGAATTAGGGTTTTGATAATTTTTTTTGTTGAATTCGAATGTTGTGTGGATTTGCTGATTTTGGGATTATCAATTGTTGTTTGTACGTTGTATGTTTGTGGAATTAGGGTTTCTGATCATGTTTGTTTGGAAATTACCCAATATGATTTAACCTAATTTGATGTGAGTGAGTAAATGAATTGTGGTCAACGCCACAAAATAGTGTAAGGTATCATCTCACAAAGAAAAAAAATTTTAAGGTATTAACTCACAACAATTTTTTTATAAGATGCCGGTTCGCAAATAAAAGTTTATAAAAATATCATCTTACAATTTTGCCGGTTTATAAACCAATTTCCCAAAAGCACTGCCTAGTTTCTAAAACTTGAGGCATTTAAGCAAAATCTAAAATGGCATTTCTGCTATTAAAAGGAAGTTGTACAATAAAATAACTGAAAATAAGATAGTGGTCCCCTTTCCCTTCCTCTTGAAACAAAGGACCAACAACGGGGTTCGTTACACACAAAATCAAAAGCAAAACCCATTTGTAAGCTAAAATTGGGTCTCCGCCCCTATTTTTTCTGTTTCTTCCCTTTTCTTTCTTGTTTTCTCCTCCTCCATATTCAAATTGAAGTCCCAGCTGCAAATGACTCTCATAGGTTCTTGCACAATGATTGCATGTGGAATTGTTAAACTTAGGTAATCTCAATTTATTTGATAATTTATTTATAGATGTATTTCGCATGAAATGTATGAAATTGAATTGGTATTTGATTGCTTGATGCTTGGGGATGCAATGTGTTTGCACAATTGAGACCTAAAGGATTGCGTAATTTAGTAAATTAAATAACTAATTTTTTTAGAGTAACTCTTATGGATTGAAATTGACAGTCTGTGGATTAGGGATTGTTGCCTTAGGTTTTAGCATTTAGATGTTGTTTGTCTAAGCTTTTGCGGTTGATATGTGCGGTTTTTATTGTGTTTTTCCCCTTGTTTCGAGCTAATTTTATGCCTAGTGGTTGTTATTCTGGCTTTATTTTAGCTCATTTGGTGTTCTTTAGCTAATTTGAAGTGTTTCGCCAAGTTTGATTGATTTCCGGCAATTTTAGAGCTTTTTAGTTTGATTTTATCATTTGCGGTTGTTATGCTCGGTTTTGGTGTGTTTTGTAATTTCAGGAACACGGAAACCGAGGCTCGGAACGAAGCTGGGAAGCTTGGACGGGATAAGAATGAAGATGCACGGGAGTGCGTGCCAAAAAGTTATGGAAACAAGTCTTGAAGAAATAAGAAGAAAAGAAAAAAAATAAGGCTTCTGAAGACCCTATGTGCCCGCATGAATTCACCATGCACCCGCATTTAATGAAGATTTCAGCTTTGGAGGGCTTCTGGGAGGTTGATGCGGGCGCATAAATCTCCTATGCGCCCGCATCAGCCGTTTTTCCGGAACTTTTCTTTTTCTTTTATTTTCTTCGTAGTTAGGCTTTGTAAGTCCAACTTTGGGTACAATAGGCACGACTCTCTAGGCAAAATAACTTATGCTTTTCATAATTTAGAATTAGACTTTTAGGTTTTATTATTAAGCACTTTTTCTCTCTCAAATTAATTTGGGAATTAGGGTTTTTGTTCTTAACAATAAATTTCAATTCAATTCAAGTCTTCAATTTGTTCTTTAATTTGGTAATTCTTTTACTTTTATTCTTTTTATTTAGTTTAATTTATGCTTTTTAGTTTCTTTAGTCTAATTAATTTAGTTAATTGTTGATGTTAATTAGTTTAATTGTCAATTACTTCATGAATTCAATTATGAATTTTATAATTATGTTTGCTTTAATTTTCATGTTCATGAGTGAGTAGTCGATTTTCTAGGGTTAGGGAAACCTTGACTAATTAATGGACTAACTAAAGTAGATTGTTTGAATTCCGCAATTAGTAGTCAATTTCCTATTATTGGGTTTTTCGCTTACAATTGAATTGTACGCAGATTTAGTTGTAATTTTGGTAATTGTTGAATTTGATGCCGAGAGGTAAAAATACCACAATAAGACCACTGAATAATAGGAGGAATTAGTCTAGGCATGAGCGAGAGCCGCTAGATGAGTTTCGAGGGAGTATAAATTCGAGAGAATTGGTGAGCCCTAATTTGACTATGGAATTGGTGAGATTGAACGTCCTTTGTTAGTGAATCCATTAGTTGTTCTGGTGACCCGAATGACCCTAGGCTTCATTTATTTGGTTTTAATCTTCGTCATTTCCCGTAATTAACTAGTGTTAGTCAGTAGTTAGTTAGTTAGTCCCACTTTCTCGACCAAGGGCCCTTTGTACGGTTTAAGCTTTTTAGAACTAATAGAGTTCAATTGCTTCCCTGAGGATTCGATCCTTACTTCCCTAGCTACATTGGTTAGTGCTGTTTGGTTTATTTTTGATAGGTGTGCGATAGCCTCATCAAATTTTGGCGCCGTTGCCGGGGAGGCAATTTTTTATTCCCATTAGTCGGGTTTATACTGTTTTATTTTTATTTTTCTTAGTCTCAAAGAACTATTCAGTTCTTTGGGGCT
>PYUH01000678.1:257234-335541 GCA_016808085.1 Suaeda aralocaspica | reverse complement strand
GGGCTGTTTCTTATCTTTGCTCGGAGTTTCTATTGTGTGCAGGTTCATAGGTTTATGCAAAACGACCACGAGCCTGATACTTTCATTTTCCCTGAGCCCGAGCGAGTATTTTTGAAGCGGTTGAGACGTAGTAGTCGCCGAATTTTATTCACGATTCTGTGAGGGAGGGAAACCGTTTCTGACTTATCTCAGTTTTCGAGTTCACCTTCAATCCGCTGTTTGAAGGGTATTTAGAGGTTGAAATGGTTGCCGAAGGAGAAGGACCGAAGTAGAGGACCACCACCTCCACCACCGACACTGCGACCCGTTCATTGAGAGACTATTCCTTGCCTAGTACGAAGTAAGTAGGTCCATGGATGGAGTTTATTCGGTACCTGATACCGATGCTGCTAATTTTGAACTGAAACCGGCTCTTGTGAATATGGTTGAACGAAATCAGTTTTCTGGGACATTGAAGGAAGATTCGAACTTACACTTACAGAATTTCCTTCAATACTGTGATACTATCAAGCAAATGAACGTTTCTAAGGACTACATCAGAAGGCGAATGTTCCCATTTTCGTTAAAAGACAAGGCTAGAACATGGTTGAATGACCTCAATATGGCTACCATTAATTGTTGGGAGGATTTAGCTCTTGCTTTTCAGAGGAAGTACTACCCACCACAGAGAACTGCTTTATTGAGGAGCCAAATTACTAACTTCAATCAGGAGACAGATGAGTCACTATATGATGCTTGGGAACGGTTTAAGGAGTTGTTGAGAATGTGTCCTCATCATGGGCTTGAGAAATGGTTTCTAGTTCAGTCATTCTACAATGGGTTGGGTAATGAGAGTAAGGCTTTGCTAAGCTTCTACATGCTTAATGGGTGATTATGAAACCAGGAGGTCAAGGCTGCATATGAACTGATTGATGAAATTGCCACTCATAATTCACAGTTTGGTAACCTTAGAGGGCATTCCAAGAAGGGTGGGATACATGTAGTTGATGATAAGTATGAGAGTTTAGCTGCACAGATCAATGCTATAAGTCAAAAGCTCGACAAGATTTGTACCACAGCCCCTCCACCATCACCTGTAGCTGCACTTTCGGGATGCACTGATCCTTTCTGTGATTCATGTGGTTCTTTCGGTCATAATTCCCAGTCTTGTACTAGTTCAGTAGAACAAGTATGTGCCTTTCAAGCCTACAAAAACAATCCATACTCTAATACATACAATCCGGGCTGGAAGGATCACCCATACTTTTCTTACAAGAACAACAGCAATGTCCAGAATCCTCAGCATGCCATGCCACCTCAGCAGATGCAGAGATACGTACCACCACACCCACCAGGTTTCAGCAGGCCACCACTATCAGCACCGCCAATGCCACCTCAACCTAGTGGAGAAATCTCGGAGTTGAAGAATATGATGTTGCAAATGCAGAAAAATATGGAGGCGATGCAGGCTCATAACAAGCACTTGGAAACTCAGATAGCTCAGATTGCGCAATCAACTGCTCAAAGGTAACCAAGCCACCTTCCATCACAACCCACAACCCCAGTTTATCACAGGCATCACAGAAATCCCCCTAGGGACCATGTCAATGCCATCACCTTGAGGAGTGGAGCTGCTTATGAAGGCCCGAAAATGCCTACTGATGATGTTAATTCTGATGTTTCAGGTGGAGCTAAGAAGACCAGTGATGTGGTGATTGAAGATTTAGAAACAGTTCCAGATAAGGAGGCTGAAGCACCTAAGGAGAAGGTAGATGACACATCGATTGATACCATCCCGAGGTCACAGGTTAGGTTGCCCTTTCCGAACAGGGTGACCAGGAGTAAGAACGATAACCATTTCAGTAAATTTTTAGCTAATGTTAAGAATCTGCAAGTTACTGTTCCATTTACTGATTTGATCACTCAAATTCCTACTTACACTAAATTTTTGAAAGACATTTTGAGCAGGAAACGTGAATTGAGTGTGGTGGAGACCGTAGCACTCACGGAGGAGTGCAGCGCCATATTGCAAAACAAGTCACCACCGAAACTAAAGGACCCGGGAAGTTTTTCTATTCCCTGTAACATTGGCCCTCTGTTTATTGACAAAGCATTATATGATTTAGGAGCCAGTGTTAGTGTTATGCCACTATCTATTTGTAAAAAGCTTAATATGGGTGCTTTAAAGGTTACTAACATTACCTTGCAGATGGCAGATAGGACAGTGAAATACCCTAAAGGTATTTTAGAGGATGTCCCGGTGAGAGTCGGGAAATTCTTTATTCCTGTTGATTTTGTTGTGTTAGATATGGATGAGGATGCTCATATCCCAATCATTCTTGGTAGACCTTTCTTACACACTGCAGGTGCTGTTATCGATGTCAAAAATGGTAGTTTGACCTTGTCTGTAGGGGATGATAAAGTTACCTTTAATCTTAATGCTGCTCTTAAGAGTCCAATGATGGAACAATCATGTTATGTTATCGATGTCATTGATGAGATTGTATTTGATGATATGCCTCGATCTACTACAAAAGATCTTCTGGAGGCCGTTGTTTGTCTTGATGTTGATGCAGGTGAAGGTACAATCGATGCTGATGCTTTAGTCCAGGATCTTACTGGTGAGGAATTGAACTCGGAAGAGAGCCGGAGATTTATTGAGTTACCTCAAGAGGTTTGTTCTGTTAAAGAGGTAACCCAACCTGAGATGAAACCCCTCCCCTCTCACTTGAAATATGCTTTTCTCGATGATAAGAAGTTGTACCCCGTCATTGTTAGTGCTTCTCTTAATGATAATCAATTAAATAAACTTTTATGTGTACTTAAAGCTCATAAGAAAGCTATTGGCTATACTATTGATGATTTGACCGGTATTAGTCCTGATTTTTGTATGCATAGAATTCATTTAGAAGAGGGTCACAAACCTTGTATCCAGGGTCAACGACGTTTGAATCCTAACATGCAGGAGGTAGTGAAGAAGGAAGTTCTTAAACTTCTAGATGCAGGTATTATTTACTCGGTACCTGATTCCCAGTGGGTAAGTCCCTTACAGGTAGTCCCTAAGAAAGGGGGAACAACTGTTGTTCGTAATGAAAAAAAATGAACTAATCCCTACTAGAGCTGTCAAAGGATGGAGGATGTGTATTGATTATAGAAAATTGAATGTTGCAACTAAAAAGGACCATTTCCCCCTTCCTTTTATTGATCAAATGTTGGAAAGATTAGCTAAGAATAAGTATTTCTGTTATCTTGATGGATATTCGGGTTTCTTTCAGATCCCCATCCATCCTGATGATAGGGAGAAAACGACCTTTGCATGTCCTTATGGTACTTTTGCATATCGTAGAATGCCTTTTGGATTATGTAATGCACCTGCCACTTTTCAACGTTGCATGATGAGCATTTTTTATGAATTCATAGAGTCCATTATGGAAGTCTTCATGGATGATTTTAGTGTTTACGGCTCTGATTTTGATTCATGTTTGACTAA
The DNA here is from genome assembly GCA_016808085.1 of Suaeda aralocaspica. Lineage (NCBI taxonomy): Eukaryota > Viridiplantae > Streptophyta > Magnoliopsida > Caryophyllales > Amaranthaceae > Suaeda > Suaeda aralocaspica. Next base: position 332,072 of record PYUH01000678.1, on the reverse strand, counting down.
CTTGACTAAAGTTCTCGAAAGATGTGAATAGGTAAATATGGTTTTAAATTGGGAAAAATGTCATTTCATGGTCAATGAAGGAGTAGTTTTGGGACATTACTCTCCGAACATGGCATTGAGGTGGATAAGGCGAAAATACAGGTAATTGAGCAACTGCCACCTCCAGTGAATGTTAAAGGGGTAAGAAGTTTTTTGGGTCATGCTGGTTTTTATCGCAGGTTTATTAAGGATTTCTGTAAAATTGCGAAACCACTAACTCAATTGCTGTTAAAAGATGCTGAATTTAAATTCACTGATGAGTGTCTTGAGTCCTTTAATATGATCAAAAATGCACTAATTTCGGCACCTATCATACAGTCCCCTGATTGGAATTTACCTTTCGAAATAATGTGTGATGCTAGTGATTTTGCAGTTGGTGCGGTTTTAGGTCAAAGGAGAGATAAAGTCTTGCACGCTATTTATTACGCCAGTAAGACTTTAGATGAAGCTCAAGTTAATTATGCTACCACGGAAAAGGAGATGCTTGCTATAGTTTATGCCTTAGATAAATTTCGTGCTTATCTTGTAGGTTCAAAAGTTATTGTTTATACTGACCATGCAGCTCTTAAATATCTACTTGGGAAGAAGGAAGCCAAACCGAGACTTATTCGGTGGATTTTGCTGCTTCAAGAGTTTGATCTCGAGATTCGTGATAAGAAGGGAGCAGAGAATGTGGTAGCTGACCACTTATCGAGGATACGGTATGATGATGGGGATATCTCTACCCCCATTGACGATTCTTTCCCTGATGAACATTTGTTTGCTGTTTGTGTGAATTCCCCTTGGTTTGCTGATTTCGCTAATTACGTTGTAGGAGGTGTTTTACCTTCTGATTTGACTTATCAGCAGAAAAAGAAATTTTTGCACGATGTTAAGCGGTACTTTTGGGATGATCCTAACTTGTTTCGTGAGTGTGCACATGGTTTATACAGGAAATGTGTTCTGGAATGGGAAGTATATGGTGTCCTTCACCATTTCCATTCATCACCCTATGGAGGTCATGCTGGACCTTCCAAGACGATGTTCAAGGTCCTGGAATCGGGTTTTTATTGGCCCACGATCTTACAGGATGCGAGAGCCTTTATTATGTCTTGTGATTCATGCCAACGAACAGGTAACATCTCACAAAGGCACGAAATGCCTCAAACAGGTATATTGGAAGTTGAGATCTTTGATGTTTGGGGTATTGACTATATGGGACCCTTCCCATCTTCTAATGGAAATCGTTACATATTAGTTGCTGTGGATTATGTCTCTAAATGGGTGGAAGCTCTTGCTACCCCCCATTGTGATTCTAATACGGTTTTGCGGTTGTTTAAGCAGGTCATTTTTCCTAGGTTGGAAGTCCCTAGGGCTGTCATCAGTGATGGGGGAAAGCATTTCCATGAGAAAAGGTTAGATAAGCTGCTGGAAAAGTACGGTGTTTACCACAGAACAGGACTAGCATATCACCCACAGACAAGCGGCCAAGTTGAGGTTTCCAATCGCGAGATCAAGTCTATCCTCGAGAAGACAGTTGCAAAATCGAGAAAGGATTGGACTAACAAGCTCTATGATGCTCTATGGGCGTATAGGACGGCTTTCAAAACTCCAATGGGCACCTCGCCGTTTCGGTTAGTTTATGGTAAAGCATGTCATCTTCCGGTTTAATTAGAATACAAAGCATACTGGGCAGTAAAGGAATTGAATATGGATGCCAAGCTTGCGGGAGAAAAGCGACTTCTTCAACTGAATGAGCTCGATGAATTCCGTTTAGCTGCATACGATAGTGCAAAAATATATAAGGAGAAGACTAAGAGGTGGCATGACAAAAGAATCAAGAGAAGAGAATTTCAAGTTGGTGACAGGGTACTCCTATTTAACTCCTGTCTCAGATTGTTTCCTGGAAAACTGAAGTCCAGGTGGAGCGGTCCTTTTTCGGTTACTATGGTGAGCAAATTCGGGTTCGTTGAAGTCCAAAATGATAAAGGTGAAAAGTTCAAGGTCAACGGACAACGATTGAAGCTCTATTATGAAGGTGATGCGGTTGGATTAGTAGAAGAGGTGCAATTCTACAATCCCGATTCACATTGACCACTCCGGAGCCACGGTCAAGCTAATGACCCTAAACAAGCGCTTCTCGGGAGGCAACCCGAGCTTTCTATCCTTTTTTTAACTCTTTTTTGTGTGCTTTTGGTGTGTTTTAGTTTGTTTTCGTAATTTTTAGTTAGTTGTGTTCTTGTGTTTTTGTGTGCTTTTAGGTGTAGTTGAGTAACTAGAGGCGTTCGGTTGCATTCCGTAGTTAAAAATCTAAGTAAGTGTCAAGGTAAGTGAAAAGAAAATTTTAGAGGAAGGAAAAAGCAAAAGTCGGATGAAATGGGGCAAATGCGGGCGCATAAGAATTTTATGCGGGCACATCTGACCCCCAGAACCCCATAAAATTTTTTGAAAAGGTAAGATGCTGGCACATAAGAAATATATGCGGGCGCATCTCACCTCCATAATGCCAGAAGAGTTGCTGAAAAAGTTTCATGCGGGCGCATGTTACCCCCACTGGCCCCCCAAACTTAATAACCCCTATAGATGCGGGCGCATAAATACCTTATGCGGGCGCATCAAGGCCCGAATTTTTATTTTTTTTATTTTTTTTACTTTCTTTTATTCCCTTTTATTCCTTTTATCTTCTCTTTCCCCCACTTCTCACCTCACATTATCTCCCTCATCTTCCTCAACTTCCATTAAAACCTCACCTTCAAAAATTCCTTTCTCTCTTATCTCACTCAATCTTTCTCCAAATCAACTCAAATTTTAACACAAGCATCCTCTCATCTCCCTCAACAAAACCCCTCAATCAATTTTCGAAAAAAATCTGCAATATGGGGCTAATAGGGGCACGCGAATTTCTGGAAATTTGGGGCGTTTTTTGATTAATTTTGGACTCTTTGGGAGTTTTTTCTACTTTGCTTCTAATTCATCTTCATCTATTAAGGTATAAATCTAACTTTGAGTAAGTTTTGACAAGTTTTCTTGATTTTTCATGGCGTTCACACTATAGGGTTTCTTAGTTACAAATTTTTAGTATGTTTTTCTTGAGTTTTATGCTTGTGTGATGTTAATAATTGCTTGTTTAGTTGTTATTAATTTTCAATTTCAAGTTTATAACTTAGTAAATTCATGCTCTTATTTTAAGTTTGTGAACAATGCTTTAGTTTTTTGAGATGATGATATTGTAGTCTTGACTTGCCAAACTTTTGCCTTAAATTGTGTTGATAATGTCATGGAAGTTTGATTATATTTCCTTTCCATGAGTGTAGTTGTTACTTGGTGAAATATGGTGCTTTGAATTAGTAATTGAGGTTTAGAATGTCGGTAATTGTTGCACTCTTGGTTTCATGAGAATGGTGATTTTACTGGAATTGTGTTGGAACCTTTGGAAATGTGTGGAAACCTTGGATTTTTGTTGAAAAATATTGGTTTTGGTGATTGTTGGTAGCCTCGCGGCTTTTGATTAGATTGATAAAATAGACGGGTCATGCCGAAATTTCCGCTCAAATTGTCTATTTGAAGAATTTTTCACTGCATGAGCTTGCTATGTTATGTTGTTTTGTCAACATTTTCACTATGGTTCTAATGCATCCCTTTTCGATTTTCAGGAACCATGAGCTCTCACAGAACTTCAAGGAAATCACAAAGGACCGAGTCTTCTACCTCGGCTTCTAGAGGCAAACAACCTGCGGGCTCCAGTTCTGGAGACCCCGCACCACCAAACCGCCGCCAACAACAAGCCCGGTTCGAGAGACTGCAAAAGCGGCCCATCCGCTCCACCAGATTCTTTGACCGTAGCACCTGCGATGAGATGGGGATCACTGACCAAGTGGTCCAGATGGCGGATAATATCGGCTGGGGTGCATGGCTTGGAGTCACCATGCCAGGACCTGATGGCGAACCAATGGCCCCACCTACATATCGGGAACTCACCCTGGAGTTCCTTTCTACCTTCCACTTCAGGGTTATTGTACGGAACCCCAGTAACCCGACAGCTCGAACGGGGGTGGTCAGTTTCACAATCTTCGGCACCCATTATGAGCTCACCTTGCAACAGTTCAACGAACACTTCTTCTGGGACCCGGACAACTTGGTTTCTGTAGCTCTCGAGCATAGTTGGTCCAACTACAAGGAGGCTTCTTGGTGGCTCCGTATCACTGACGGCACCACCCCCTATGCCTCATCCACCAGTAAGACCTCGGAGGTTCAGCATGCAGCTCTCCGATACTTCCTCCGCTTCGTTGTCTATTGCCTATTTTCCCGAGGAGAGCTGGGGCAAGTTTATCCAGACGAGCTCCGACTGTTATGGTTAGCTACCGAGGGCTCCCATCTACGAGACCGAGACTACAACTACGGGTTCTTCCTTGCCCGTAGATTTGCTGAGATAGCTGAAGGTGACACAAACACGGGGGTCATTTACTGTGGAGGCATGATTACCTGGCTGGCCTACCAGTTAGGCCACCGAGAGAACTTTGAAGGGTTGCACCCCGTTGAAGAAAACCCGCTGATGGACATTCCCTCCTTGCGGACTGTCGGGTTATGCAGAACATACACCAGAGGCCGGCAGGAACGCTTGGTATGGAATGTCCGGGAACTATCTTGGTGCTACCTTCCTAATGCCTTCACCTCCACCTACTGCCTTGACCACCCCGAAGGCGTGAACCCCTGGAGGATCCCCCCAGACCCTATCCCACTGGTCGAGAGGACGGATGCCGAGAAGAGGGCCCTTAGAATGGCCCAAGTAATGCAGCAGGCGGGGGGTGTCCCTCAGGAGGACATTCCTCAACACCCAACTCTCCCACTCCCACCTCCCCAGGGCGCCTTTGACATGACCCCACTGATGAACCGCCTGGATGAAATGCATGCCTACAACACTCAGCGGTTCGATCAGATCGACCAGCGGTTCGAGCAATACGGACATCGGTTTAACAGATTAGATGATAGTGTCCGCGGTCTCTGAACCGATGTGGATCATCTGCAGCGGGTCCAGTGGAGAGAGCACCTGCACCATGTCGACCAGGGCAACGTGCAGCCATTTCCCAACCACCCTAACTGGCCTCCCCAGTACGACCCCAATGTGGACCCCACCTCCTACCCACTCCACCACTACTACTCCCAGTTTCCACCTTATGGCGGGCCCGGGCAGCAGTAGGACGGTCTGCAGCTCCTATTCCCCTCCCCATTTTTATTGATTATGTATCCCGGGACGGGACAATGTTTGCCTTGGGGGGTGATTAGTTACTCTTGTTTAGGTTGTAATTAGTTGTAAACAGTTTGTTTTTTTTATTTTTTTTTTATTTTTCTTTTTGGACTTGGTTTTGGTTTCTTTTCCCCTGCAGATATGACATTCAGAGCAGGACTAGGACTTCTGATATTGGATTTACGGTTTTGGTTGATTTACATTGGGTTAGATATTCCTAAACTCCGTTCTCCTTTTGCTTGTACTTGTATGTTTTGGGGATAGTTGTTTAGCCTTAGTTTTTTTTTTTCTGCTTTCTAGTGTAGTTTTTATTGCTTTTGTAGGACCGTTACATGGTTTGTACCGTCCCTTAAGGCCGGGAGTTTACATGTAACAAAAAAAAATTGTAATGCTTTCCTAGTTTAATGTAGTTCAGCTTTAAAAAGAGAGTTCTTATTGTGATTGGCTAGCTGCTCATCCCGGTTTTTCGTTAATTTGACTTTTCACTTACCCATTTGCTTAAATTTTCTGAAACTTCATGATTCTTGTATTTGGATGAGTTTACTTATGTGATTTGCCGGACATGACTTAGTCTTAAATTGCTAGCATTCCTTTTGTAATTGTCAACTTTGTCTAACCTTGCTTGGGTCTTGGACTTGAACTGTGTTAGCGGGAGGATTTGAGCCACTTTTGATCTTATAGGCTACATTAAATTGTATTCTTTTCATGTGTGCTTAGTTCCTGGTGCATTTATGATCTTGGGTTTGCCTTTGGACTTTAGTAACTTTCAATTGAGGTTTTGTTGCATGTTGCGCATGATAAGAGGCATTCAATTGTTTTTAGAGCTTTCAGATACATTATTAGGATTTTCATGCTGAACATTTTTTCCCTTGATCCTGTGTTTTCTTAAGCCTATATCCCTCACAAAATTTAACCGCATTACAACCCTTTTTGGCCTCGGTGTTTGATGACATATTGTATGCCCAAGCTTGGCTTGGGGGAGTCACATTGTGGTTTGTTGTGGTTGTTGATCGTTGTGATGGTGTGTTCAGAGGATTAGGTGAAATTGTGAATTTTGATGTGCAGGAGGTTCTATAAGTTTCACATTAAGGCTCTGCGTACCAATGACTGGAATTGTGTTAAAACACATGTGTTGGGTTTCTAAATGTGATTTTGAGCCAGTTATGTACGTGTGATGGTTTGGTCTTAATGGCTAACTATTAAGAGTCGTGAAACTAAAGTGATTTGAAAAAAGAAAGAAGAAGAAAAAAAAGCCATGAAATTGAAAAAAAAAAGGAATCGAAAAAAAAAAAAGAAACCAAGTTGAAATTGAAGTAGATGAATGAAAAGCTCGAATTCAGTTTATATTTGTGCCATTAAATGAAAATAAAGGTGTGAAGTGAATGAAAATTTAAAAGTTTGGTTTGATTCAGTTGGAATTGGATGATGGGAGACATTGATATTATTGAATGGTGTGTTGGTGAGTCGCTGATGTTTTATATGCGTATACCCCGCATTTTCAACCACATTATCCCAAATTTATCTTACCCTTCACCCTAGCCTTACATTACAAGCTTATAAAGTCCTCTTTGATCTTCATGTGCATGCTTTGGTTGATTGTGGAAGAGTCTTTTAGCAAGGTCGTAGAGTATTAATTGCATTTCGAGTCGACTTTAGGATTGAGAGTATACCTTTAAACACTTGCATGAGGTGTGAGATGTGGATTTGGGCTCCTCAAAACTTGCATTTAAACACTTTATTGCGTTTGCATTCCATTTTCTTATGGTTGGGTGGTGAGGGTGAGCTACATTGCTAGATGCTCAATTGTGTGGAGTGACAATCCGTGAGCTATTCTAGTCATCGATTCATTAAACTTGCTTGGTTGGCTTGTTCCTTTTACTTAGGAATTGTGTAGCATTTGACTTGCTTTGATCTTAGTAAACTCGGAAGGATCCTTGATTTGTGATGCATATGTTTTTATGGGGTGAAGTCATTTTGTTATCTTGCTCGGGACGAGCAAAGGCTTGGCTTGGGGGAATTGATATGTGCGGTTTTTAATGTGTTTTTCCCCTTGTTTCGGCCAATTTTATGCCTAGTGGTTGTTATTCTGGCTTTATTTAGCTCATTTGGTGTTCTTTAGCTAATTTGAGTGTTTCGCCAGTTTGATTGATTTCGCGCATTTTAGAGCTTTTTAGTTTGATTTTATCATTTGCGGTTGTTATGCTCGGTTTTGGTGTGTTTTGTAATTTCAGGAACACGGAAACCGAGGCTCGGAACGAAGCCGGGAAGCTTGGACGGGATAAGAATGAAGATGCATGGGAGTGCGTGCCAAAAAGTTATGGAAACAAGTCTTGAAGAAATAAGAAGAAAAGAAAAAAAATAAAGCTTCTGAAGACCCTATGCGCCCGCATGTATTCACCATGCGCCCGCATTTAATGAAGATTTCAGCTTTGGAGGGCTTCTGGGAGGTTGATGCGGGCGCATAAATCTCCTATGCGCCCGCATCAGCCGTTTTTCCGGAACTTTTCTTTTTCTTTTATTTTCTTCGTAGTTAGGCTTTGTAAGTCCAACTTTGGGTACAATAGGCACGACTCTCTAGGCAAAATAACTTATGCTTTTCATAATTTATAATTAGACTTTTAGGTTTTATTATTAAGCACTTTTTCTCTCTCAAATTAATTTGGGAATTAGGGTTTTTGTTCTTAACAATAAATTTCAATTCAATTCAAGTCTTCAATTTGTTCTTCAATTTGGTAATTCTTTTACTTTTATTCTTTTTATTTAGTTTAATTTATGCTTTTTAGTTTCTTTAGTCTAATTAATTTAGTTAATTGTTGATGTTAATTAGTTTAATTGTCAATTACTTCATGAATTCAATTATGAATTTTATAATTATGTTTGCTTTAATTTTCATGTTCATAAGTGAGTAGTCGATTTTCTAGGGTTAGGGAATCCTTGACTAATTAATGGACTAATTAAAGTAGACTGTTTCAATTCCGCAATTAGTAGTCAATTTCCTATTATTGGGTTTTTCGCTTACAATTAAATTGTGCACAGATTTAGTTGTAATTTTGATAATTGTTGAATTTGATGCCGAGAGGTAAAAATACCACAATAAGACCACTGAATAATAGGCGGAATTAGTCTAGGCATGAGCGAGAGCCGCTAGATGAGTTTCGAGGGAGTCTAAATTCGAGAGAATTAGTGAGCCCTAATTTGACGATAATTGTGAGATTGAACGTCTTTGTTAGTGAATCCATTAGTTGTTCTTGGTGACCCGAATGACCCTAGGCTTCATTTATTGGTTTTAATCTTCGTCATTTCCCGTAATTAACTAGTAGTTAGTCAGTAGTTAGTTAGTTAGTCAACATTTCTCGACCAAGGCCCTTTGTACGGTTTAAGCTTTTTAGAACTAATAGAGTTCAATTGCTTCCCTGAGGATTCGATCCTTACTTCCCTAGCTACATTAGTTAGTGCTGTTTGGTTTATTTTTGATAGGTGTACGATAGCCTCATCAGCGGTTTTAAGGCGAAGGGGGTTTTTAGTGTTTGCATGTTGTAGTATTACGTACTGATATGGATGAAGATGATTATGTAGTTGTGGGGGATGATATGGAGCAAGGGTGTGACGAAGTGAGGAAGTTGACAATATGGTTGTAGGTGATGAACAAGACAATGATTACTTTGCCCAAGTTCAGGCTGTGGTTGACGGTGATGATGAAGGTAATAGTTACTTGGGTGATAAAGTAGATCCTCCTCAGCTTGGTCAGTTGTTTAGTACTTAGTTGGAAGTGGAAGGTTTGTTGAAGAAATACGGCAATGCTACTGGTTTTAAATGGTCTAGGAAGCAAGGTGCAGCGTCGAAAGATAAGACACACAGGATAGCTATGACATGGGTTTGCCATTGTTGGGGTGATCCCGATATGAAGACGAAACGATTGGCAAAGAAAAAGGTTCGTGAAATGGAAATTGGAGGACCTAGTTTTCCTCAGGAGGGGAAGTTAAGAAAGCGTAGATCAATAAAATGTCATTGCCTAGTTAAGGTTTAAGCAAGTATGAACAAAAGCAAAAAATAGGAAATTAGGGGTGTAATTCTTGAACATGTGGGTCATACTCCCAAACCAACTGATTCCGAATGGGTTAAAGAGTATAGGATGCAAAGATTTTATACTAATATGCGTCGACAGTTGTTGAATGATACTAGTGTTGGAGTGTCAATTCCAAAGATATTTGATTGTCTAAGTCGTGAAAGAGTGATGTGAATTTTGTTATAGACAAACGCCACTCACACAAAGAAAACTTAGACTTCAAATTTGATAAAGCAACGCACCACAAATCTGAACTTCTAAGGCGAATAATTAGTAGAATTTGATTAAAGCAAAGCACCCTCAAATCCTAAGAACTATCCTCACGTGAGATAAAGCAAAAAGCACCACTCACTTTGACCGAATTTCTCACAAGAAACTCTCAAAATTTTGTTTACTTCGTGAAACAAGGAAAACCGGAAACACTTTGTGTTTAATCTCTCAAATCTGAATTTTATTGATGTATTTTACATCCTATTTATAGGCTAAACATATCACATAATATTTCAGAAATCTAAACATATCCTAACTACCTTAGATATATGGTATAACAAACTAAGATTAGGATAACAAGAAAATCTTATCAAAACCGGATACAATATTTGCACCATATATTTTGTGATCTGATTTCTAGTCTAAATCTTAGATATTTTGCAAATCAAATCTAGTCACCATATTTCCGAATAACAAACTAAGGTTGACCAAGTCAAACAACTTGAAAAACCGTGTTGACAACGTTGCCCACTCTTCCAAAAATCTTTCCAAAATCCCGCCATATAACTTGCTTTGATTCTCGTTGATTTTTGTTGGACTTGCGATTTCAAGAACTTCAAGAAACTCTTCAAGATTCAATCTTTATTTCAAGAAACCTCCATTTTTGTGTTTCTCATGCTTGATTCCATCAACCTTGACTCATAAACTAATCAAGAAAATAACAAAACACCATATGGTAAAACCCTATCAAATGACGTGGGAAGAAAACCCATATAGCTCAACACTTCTAAACTACTAACTATACTTGCTTTACATTTACGTGAATAAGCTTGTGCATGTCACCATGCACACGTAGAAATCCACCCTAGCCAACCCAAGAAGCCTTGTGTCTCCATAAGCCACTAACTCCCCCATGGTTGCATCTTGTTTTCCACCTTCAATCAAACCCAAACCCTCGAAGTTTTGCTCATTGATATGCGTATCATCCTCCTCTTCTTCAAAAGAGTTTGTCCTCAAACCTCGAAGTTGGTCATCAGGAACATAAGGAGCTAAATCACCAATGTTGAAAGTAGCATGGACTCCATATTCTCCTGGTAATTCCAATTTATAAGCATTATCCCCCACTTTACTTATGATCTTGAACGGTCCATCACAACGAGGCATAAGTTTATTCTTCCTTTGATTTGGAAATCTTTCCTTCCTCAAGTGTAACCAAACCAAATCCCCTTCTTTGTAGACATGTTGTGATTTATGTTTGTTTGCTCGTGCCTTGTAAATATCATTAACCTTCTCAATTCGAGCCCTTACTTCTGCATGAAGTTTTTGCATATACTCAACCTTAGTCTTGGCATCTTTGTGTACCAACTCCCCTTTAGGAATACTTACAAAATCAATTGGTAACTTAGGATTAACTCCATAGACAATCTCGAAAGGTGAGTGCTTAGTAGCATAAGTAGGTGACCTATTATAAGCAAATTCAGCATGAGCAAGCTTCAAATCCCAATCTTTTTGTGTCTTACTAACCAAACCACGCAACAAAACCCCTAGTGTTCGATTAGTGACTTCTGTTTGCCCATCTGTTTGAGGATGATAAGATGTGCTAAACAAAAGTTTCGTGCCTATTAGTCTCCAAAGCGACTTCCAAAAGTAGCTCATAAATTTTGTGTCTCTATCACTTACAATAGTCTTTGGAACCCCATGTAACCTTATGATGTCTTTAAAGTATAAATCAGCCACATTCATAGCATCATCTGTCTTGTGACATGGTGTAAAATGAGCCATCTTTGAAAATCTATCAACTACTACCATAATAGCATCTTTTCCCCTTGCTGTCCTTGGTAACCCTACAATGAAATCCATAGAAACATCCTCCCAAGGTCCCTCTGGCACTGGCAATGGAGTATAAAAACCTTGATGAAAGGCTGCCTTTGCCTTTTGACAAGTAGCACATTGAGCAATTATGGCCTCAACATCAACAATCATCTTTGGCCAATAAAAATGTTCTTGCAACATGGTTAGTGTCTTTGTAATGCCAAAATGTCCAGCAATACCTCCTCCATGAGCCTCCCTTACTAGCAACTCACGTATAGAACACTTAGGTATGCACAATAGATTACCTTTAAACAAAAACCCATCATGTAGCACATAGGAACTCATAGAACCCTTTGAAAGTTGCGCCATTATTGGTCCAAAATCACCATCTTGCTCGTAAAATTGTGTTATCAACTCTAATCCAAGCAACTTAAAGTTCAAAACACCAAGCAAAGTATACCTTCTTGACAAAGCATCAGCAACAACATTAGACTTCCCCGTTTTGTACTTTGAAGAGAAGTGAAAAGATTGCAAAAATTCAACCCATTTAGCATGTCTTGGATTCAATTTTTGTTGACCATTAATGTGCTTCAAAGCTTCATGATCAGAATGTAATATGAAGTGATTAGGCCTTAAATAGTGACTCCAATGATCCAAAGCTCTAATAATGGCATAGAACTCCTTGTCATATGTAGAATAGTTCAGTTTAGCACCATTCAACTTCTCACTAAAGTAAGCAATTGGCCTCTTCCCTTGGACTAGAACAGCACCAATTCCAACCCCACTTGCATCCGTCTCTACTTCAAATGGTTTAGAGAAATCTGGTAAGGCTAGTATGGGTGTGTTACAAAGCAACTTCTTAATCAATTCAAAAGCTTCTTGTGCCCCCTTAGTCCACTCAAACTTAGGCTTATCCTTCTTAATGCATTCGGTTATAGGAGCAACAACAGATGAAAAATTCTTCACAAACCTCCTATAGAACGAGGCTAACCCATGAAAAGCACGTACTTCAGTCACGTTCTTTGGTGTTGGCCATGATTTTATAGCTTCCACTTTAGATGGATCAACAGAAACCCCATCTTTGGACACAATATACCCCAAAAACGTCACACTTGGTACCATGAAATAACACTTTTCGAGCTTAGCATAGAGCTTTTGTTCTCGTAATGTCCCAAACACACTCCTTAGATGGCTTAGATGATCATTAACACTCTTGCTATACACCAAAATATCATCTAAATATACCACTACAAACTTACCAATGTATGGCTTTAAGACCTCATTCATCAACCTCATAAACGTACTAGGTGCATTAGTTAACCCAAAAGGCATGACTAACCATTCATAAAGCCCTAGCTTTGTTTTAAAACCTGTTTTCCATTCATCACCTTCCTTCATTCGAATCTGATGATATCCACTCCTTAAATCAATTTTTGAAAATAATTGAGAACCATGTAATTCATCTAGCAAATCATCCAATCTAGGTATAGGAAACCTATACTTGACGGTTATATTGTTAACTGCCCTTGAATCAATACACATTCTCCAAGTCCCATCCTTCTTAGGTACTATTAATGTAGGCACAGCACATGGACTCATGCTCTCTCTCACGTACCCCCTCTCCATTAATTCCTCAATTTGCCTTTGTATCTCCTTTGTCTCCTCTGGATTACATCTATATGCAGGCTTGTTAGGAATTTGAGACCCAGGAATAAGATCAATTTGATGTTCAATTCCACGTATGGGTGGTAATCCTGGTGGCAACTCATTAGGAAACACATCTGAAAACTCATTCAACATAGGATGCAAAACCCTAGGAATCTCTGGGGCTTCATCTTGTACCTCTTTGGCTAACAACATATAAGACATAGAACTTGTTTTCAACTCCCTTTCTAACTCCTTTCCACCCACCAACAAAACACCTTTAGAATTACCCATGCTTGTTTTAGGTTTAGAAATCATCAAGGGTTTTAATGCATATGATTTTTCATTAGGGTTCTTGCGCACAATATAGACATTTGTTCTCCCATTAAACTTCACAAAACGGTCATATTGCCAAGGTCTACCCAATAGTATATGACAAGCATCCATAGGACAAACATCACAAAGTACTTGATCCTCAAATTTACCAATTTTAAACGCAATCAAGGCTTGTTTGTTTACCTTAACATCGCTTGTGTTGCTAAGCCAATGTAGCTTGTATGGTTGAGGATGTATCTTTGTAGGAATTGCGAGCTTTTCCACCAACAACGTAGATACTACATTTGTGCAACTTCCAGTATCTATGATTACATCACAAAGCTTGCCTTGAACATTACACCTTGTGAGAAAAATTTTATCCCTTTGACTCTCCAAAGGTTGTGCACTTTGAGATTGTAATACCCTACGTAACACCAAGGATTGGCCTTGTGTTTCTGGTTGGACTTCCTCCGTTTCTTCCTCCATATTTTCATAATTGGCATACTCTTCCTCTCCCTCATCCCCATACATCTCCTCCTCTTCTTCAAGGCTTTCCCCATCTACCCAATTTCGAGTTGTTGTGACCCTAGCATGAGGACAATCTCTTTGAATGTGACCTTGCCCTTTACACTTGAAACAAACAATGCGTGAATCACTACTTTGGGGCTTTGAAGTTGAACTCTTATCCTTGATGAAGGGTGGTTTAGTAACCTTATCAAAGTTTGGTTTTTGAGGAAAAGTATCACGCTTTTCTTTAGAATCATAGGTTTTGAAGTATGTCTTTGTTTTGCGTGCAACTTGTTTCTCAACCCTTGCTGCCACTCTACAAACTTCATCAAAGGTCCAATAAGGTTGTAATTCGACCTTCTCCCTTATATTTTCATCTAGACCAGCCACAAAACGAGCCACTTTGTGGTCCTCCTTCTCTTCTAAATCACAAATCATGATCAATTTTTCAAACTCCACAATGTATTCATCAACCGTTTTTCTATCTTGTTTTAATGTATGCATCTTGATGAAATTGTTTTGCTCGAAATCTTGAGGAACAAAACGTTTCCTCATCTCCCTTTTTAATTTGGACCATGAAGATATTTTTGATCTACCTTCTTTCCTTCTCTTTCTTTGTAAACCCTCAAGCCATAAACTTGCATAGGAAGTGAGTTTTAATTCCGCCAATTTATAGGACTTATGATCATCATATTCTTTGTAACGAAAAATCCTCTCAACCCTACGAATCCAATCTAGAAATTTTTCAGGATCCATACCTCCATTAAACTCAGGAATTTCGAGTTTAAGATTTCGATCATCATCCCTCATCTTTCCCTTATGTTTGTGCCTTGATCTTGGTTCCTCATCGTCACTAGAACTTGATGAGTATCCCTTTTTTGGTTTACGTACACTCCTCACACTTTCTTGCTCACTTTCACTTGATGATGAGCCCTCCTCTTGTTTAGATTTAGTAGGAGTTTTTTTGGTAGAAGCCATGATGGTTAGGACTTCATCTAAACGAGCCTTTAACTCGTCAATCTCCCCTTGCATACGTAGCTCTTTTGCTTGAGCCAAGCTCAAACCCTTCGTGAATCCTTGTGGATTTTCGTCTCCACCTTCTTGAGCCATGATAATTGATATTGAACACTTGAGATTGAATGAATCTCTCAACGAGAGCACCAAAAGTTGATGTGAATTTTGTTATAGACAAACGCCACTCACACAAAGAAACTTAGACTTCAAATTTGATAAAGCTACGCACCACAAATCTGAACTTCTAAGGCGAATAATTAGTAGAATTTGATTAAAGCAAAGCACCCTCAAATCCTAAGAACTATCCTCACGTGAGATAAAGCAAAAGCACCACTCACTCAATCGAATTTCTCACAAGAAACTCTCAAAATTTTGTTTTCTTCGTGAAACAATAAAAACCGGAAACACTTTGTGTTTAATTACTCAAATCTGAATTTTATTGATGTATTTTACATCCTATTTATAGGCTAAACATATCACATAATATTTCAGAAATCTAAACATATCCTAACTACCTTAGATATATGGTATAACAAACTAAGATTAGGATAACAAGAAAATCTTAACAAAACCGGATACATATCTTTGCACCATATATTTTGTAATCTGATTTCTAGTCTAAATCTTAGATATTTTGCAAATCAAATCTAGCCACCATATTTCCGAATAACAACCCTAGGTTGACCAAGTCAAACAACACAAAATCCCGCGTTGACAACGTTGCCCACAACTTCAAAAATCTTTCAAAAATCCCGCCATATGCATTGCGTTGATTCTCGTTGATTTTTGTTGGACTTCCGATTTCAAGAACTTCAAGAAACTCTTCAAGATTCAATCTTTATTTCAAGAAACCTCCATTTTTGTGTTTCTCATGCTTGATTCCATCAACCTTGACTCATAAACTAATCAAGAAAATAACAAAACACCATATGGTAAAACCCTATCAAATGACGTGGGAAGAAAACCCATATAGCTCAACACTTCTAAACTACTAACTATACTTGCTTTACATTTACGTGAATAAGCTTGTGCATGTCACCATGCACACGTAGAAATCCACCCTAGCCAACCCAAGAAGCCTTGTGTCTCCATAAGCCACTAACTCCCCCAAGGTTGCATCTTGTTTTCCACCTTCAATCAAACCCAAACCCTCGAAGTTTTGCTCATTGATATGCGTATCAAAGAGGAGGAGTGCAGAATATGCCTGTCACCGAGAAGGACATGCGTCATGTTGTGGACAAAGAAAGGAAGCTGCGAATGGAGGGTGGAGATGCAGAAGCACTTATGGTGTACTTTGACAGGATGCAACGGGAAAATAGAAACTTTTATTATGCTCATAGGTTACATGAAGATGGAGTGTTAAAAGATGTAATCTGGGTTGATGCTCGTAGTCAGGTTGCATATGGGGAATTTGGTGATGCTGTTTGTTTCGATACGACATACCTTACTAATCAATATGATTTGCCTTTTGCAAATTTTGTGGGAGTTAATCACCATGGGCAGTTGATAATGTTTGGTTGTGCACTGATTTCAAGTGAGGATTGTGACATATTTCGTTGGGTGTTCTCACATTGGCTTTTGTGTATGAAAGGGTGCGCACCAACCGGGATACTAACTGACCAAGCACCTGCAATGCGTAGGCCTCTTGAGGAGTTGATGCCTAATACACGCCATCGTTGGTGCATTTGGCACATCTTAACCAAGTTGCCACATAAATTCCGGGGTGATGAAAGGTAAATTCTAAAAATTACTGCAATTTTTAGCATTAGTATAATGTTTTTCAACATTACTGCAATGTTCATACATTATCGCATTATGGTCCTTAATCATTATAGCCCTTAATCATTATACAATGTATTTCCTTAGCAGTTCCCTTCTTCATTGTATACCAAACAACATATAACTATGATAGTTATGCTCCTTAATCATTTACGGCTGCCTCGTTCTGACCCTTCAGACCCTACGGTAACTATACCAACTACTAAGTACATTTCTTTTCGTGGATGAATAATACATTCTGACCATTATGCAATCATTTTCGTTATTTATGCCTTCTTACTCATTATTTACAGAAACTATTGAACACCGTAGTTATGCCACTGTCTTGTGTCAGGTATGACGACATCAAAGACGAGTTGTTGAATTGTGTTTATGATTCGTTCACAGTTGCTGAATTTGAAAGTAGATGGGCTCAGGTTATTACAAAATGGGAACTTGGGAACAATGAATGGTTAGACAATTTATTTGAGGAGAGGCATATGGGGGTTCCTTGTTTTATGAGAGATTTTTTTTGGGCTGGAAGGCGAACGACTTAAAGAGTAGAGAGTATGAACTCTTACTTTGACAAATTCATTGTTAGGCATACAAGTTTGTTTCAATTTGGGGACTTGTATAGCGCGGCGGTAAGGAAAAGAGTCAAAGATGAAAATGATGCTGATCAAAGAGATGCATTATGGCGTAGGAAGGTTATGTATGGGATGTTGGTGGAACATACGTTTATCAAAACGTACACCGATAGTAAGTATTTACAAATACAAAAGGAGGTTGAAAGACTATTGCATTGCACTGTTAGAGAGGAAAAAATGGTAGGCGAAAACAAGTACGTCATTGTGTTATCAGATCGTGATTACGTAGTACCCAAGGGACGTAATGATGAGGTTGTAACACAATATTATCGAATGTATTGTGTTACATTTGATAGTGAATCGAAACATGCAACTTGTGATTGCAAGATGTTTGAGACATATAGAATCCTATGTCGCCATGTGATACGTGTATTCGAACATAACTATGTCAAAGTCATACCGGAGAAGTATATCATTCGACGTTAGCGTAGGGATGTAATACGCAAACACTCAAAAATAAATGTGGCTACTTTCGACCCTATGAAAATTGAACAAGTGAAGCGTAATGACTTTATGTGCCAAATCATTAAGCCAATGTTGGATTTGGCAGATGGATTCGATGCTACTAAGGACATTGTTGTAAAGGGGGTAAAGTCTATTAAGAAACAATTAAGACAATGGCACAATGACAATCCTACTGAGCAGAATGTTGTGGGTGATATTGAAGAGCAAATAACTCGTTCTAACGAAACTCCTTTGGACCAGGACACTACAAGACAGTCAATCAAAGATCCACCAGTACCGAAGAGAGGAAGGGGCAGACCTAAGTCGACAAGGTTTAAGGCAATAAGAGAACCAGGGTGGAAAAAGGATAATGAATGCAAGTCCAAAAAATCACCAAGCTCACATTCATGCCCGGACAATTTCTCACCTTCACTGGTAACATTTTCAAATATAATTTATAAGTTTTGTCTTTTTTGGAGTCTATTTTTGTTCAGTCATGTGCTTTTGAATTCATATGCAAAACATGCATTAAATGAGTACAGCAGGTATCCCTGAGTAAATTTGATGTTTTTGTTGTTGCAGGACCAACAACAGACTCCTCCAAATTTTGCGTTTGTGGCTGTTCATACCACCCCACAATCCAAACCACCTCAAAACCCCAAACCAATTAAACCACCCTCTAAGAAACAACTTGCTGTCAAGGTGAACATAACATTTGTCAGTATATTACATTGATGCAGCGGTATTGATGTGGCATGACAAGTCAGCTGCCACGTGTCAGCCTCTGAGTGGACCACGTGTCCCTATTTCTGTTACAAGATGATGACATGGGATTGCCATGTGGCAGTGATGAGTTGGCCATGAGTGGACCCTACACGGCCACGTGTCATCCCACAATTGGACCACGAGTCCTTAAATGCCAGCATGGGATTGCCACGTGGCAGTGATGAGTTCGTCTTGAGTGGGCCCCACACTGCCACGTGTCATCTTCTAACTGGTCCATATGTAATCCTACATTTGCCACATGTCAAGCCCTTATTCGCCAATGGAAAAGAGCTAAAACAAACCATGGGGCCTTAAAAGTTCTCTGCTAAAAGCCCATTAGGCAAATGAAGGAAGGTAATTAAAGAGATGATGACAAGTGTCGCGATCTCATTGTGTAAGAAATTGTACTTGAGGCTATAAATAGTCCACAAAATTCTGATAAAAAGTACACTGAAGATTAAGACAAAAACACTTACTAAAAAGGGAAAACTTCTCTCTAGAACTTCTCTCTAGAATTGTTTACTTGTTGATTATTGTTCACTTACTCTCCTACAAATACTTACTTAAGGATCGGAGGGGGAAATAATCCTACCAGGATTATTGTCCCTTTATTGCAGGTACTTGGAAGGTACGTCAACAAGCAACCAGTCCATTCACGCATCCAGTCTACGTCAGCGAAATCCTCACAGTCCCTACCCACCTCATTGCTTTAGCAACATCATTTGGCGTCGTCTGTGGGGAGGATTTTTAACAATGACTAGAAGTGGAATTCCTACTGAGGATGAGACCAGATACCTAGACCAGACTGGAAATTACCAAACTAGGGAAGGTACTGGCTCACCGAGAAGAACACAAGAACAAGCTGATTTTTGAAACCAACCTGTGACCATGAGTCAGCTCAAGAGTATCTTGGTTGGGTTTCAAGAGAAC
Source organism: Suaeda aralocaspica (assembly GCA_016808085.1). Classification (NCBI taxonomy): domain Eukaryota; kingdom Viridiplantae; phylum Streptophyta; class Magnoliopsida; order Caryophyllales; family Amaranthaceae; genus Suaeda; species Suaeda aralocaspica. Next base: position 312,697 of record PYUH01000678.1, on the reverse strand, counting down.
CTGGCGGAAACTCTACGGGAGTATTCCACCAAGAAAACTCAAGAGAAGGTTGAGACACAACGCCCTTCATCTTCAAAGATGAAAGGTGTGATGATTGAGGAAGGCCAAGGCCAGGAGAGATTGACTTTCCATGAGAAAGTTGAGAAATTGAGAAAGGACCGAACTTTACTGAAAACCCAATGGGGTGCAGTGAAGAGGTACCCTGTTACTCCCAGATTTAAGCCTAAACGGGAGTTGGCAGGTAAGGAAGTTGGATCTAGCAAGACTCAAACTGATGCTAGAGAACTCATTGAGTTCAAGAAAGCCATTGCAAGTGATGCTCGGGAGTATTTGGAGCAAAAGAAATCATCTAGCCGAGATGCAAGAGAATATCTTGATGCCAAGAAAGTGTTTAGTATGGATACAAGAGAGTATCTGAAGGCTAAGAGGTCCTGGAAAGAAAGAAGCCGACCTGGTTCATCTAAAGAATCATCAACTAGGGAGATGACTGACTCCCATCATGTTTCCTTGGAATCAGGAGAACATGCAAGTCTACGAGACTTAATTGACAAGAAGAAAGCTGATAAGACCGATCAGTGCAGAAAAGAACAGATGATCAAATATTGGGAGGATATAGGCAAATCAAATAATCCTTGCCGAGAGTCAACAAAGGCTGTCCATAACCCTACGGGGGTTATTGGACAAACGCCTAATAACACAATGATGGAATGGAAGACACCGTTCTTCATGTCCATCATGATGGCTCCGCGTCCCAATAAGTTTAAAATGCCTCAAATTGAGCCATTTGACGGGGCAACTGATCCGGAGGAGCTTCTGGCTACCTACAAACATTTGATGTACTTTCAGGGTCCAGATGATGTGACCTGGTGCCGATACTTTCCGGCAACCCTGAAAGGAATTGCCCAGAAATGGTTCAATAGCCTCCCTGATCAATCAATCAACAATTTTCATGAATTGAGTACGATCTTTGTACATCATTTCATGGCTAAAAAAAGAGAGAGGAAGACCAGCATGCATCTGGCCAAAATAGTACAAGGAGAAAAGGAGTCTCTAAGAAGTTATGTACAACGATTCAATCTGGAATCTTTGCAAATCCCCGATTTATCTGAAGGTGTGGCCTTCGATAACTTCTTTAGAGGTCTCCGAGACAGAACTTTTAAATTTGATATTGTAAGAAGAAATTGCAAAACGCTGAAAGGAATTCTGGAAGAAGCTGAATGTTTCATTCATGCTCAAGAGCTCTGTGCTTCCACCAGGAAGGACAGAAGGGATGATAGAAAGAGTGAACCACACTCTAAACACAAGGACCAAAAGAAACATGCCACCTGGGCAACTAGGACATCAGGCAAGGGAGGAAACTTCCAAAATAAGAAAAGAAAGTCTAATGATGGTCCTAAGATAGAGTTCACCAAAGATCTCTATTTAGTTTTCAGAGAAATTCGTAATAAAGTTGAGATTGATGATCCACCACCTCTAAGAACTGCCAAGGAAGATAGGGACTCAAGTAAATATTGTCACTTTCACAAAGATACGGGGCATCATACTAATGATTGCTTCAATCTTAAGAGAACCCTTGAATCTCTCGCCATCAAGGGAAAATTTTCACAACACTTGATCAAATCCCAGGACAAGAACTCCAAACAAAAGATGGAATTCAAGGCTAGTGAGCCTAAAGATGGTGCGGAGACTGAAGAGGATGTTGTGTATGTCATCTCCGGTGGGCTTGCAGCTGGCGGACCAACCCTTCGAGGGAATAAAGAGTACTTACGGAGTCTCTCCCGAGAAGGATCACTAGAGATAGGGCATGATGCCAAGGTCAAATTCCCAGAAATTATGATCAGTGATAAAGACCGAGGCAATGTTCGAACACCACATGATGATCCCTTGGTGGTGGAACTGAAAGTGGCCAACATGAGGGTCAAACGAATATTGATAGACACTGGCAGCTCATCTGACATCATTAGTTATGCTTGCCTCAAAAGGTTGAAGTATGACGTGTCTACCTTGGAACCTATCCATCACTCGATTATTGGTTTCGGGGGAGGAGTAATCAACCCTTTGGGTACTGTCTCCCTACCAGTAAGGATAGGGGAAAAGGAATGTGCAAGGAACATGGTCGTCAAGTTCCTGGTGGTCAAAGAACTGTCAGCATACAATATAATTTTGGGACGGCCAACCTTGAACGCCTCCAGGGCAGTAATTGTTACACATCTCATGCTCATGAAGTATGAGTGTAACAATGGAACTGTAGGAACTCTTCGTGGGGATCAACAAATGGCCCGAGAATGTTATATCACCACTCTTAAACCTACTGCTTGGGTTGAAGAAGTGGAAGAGCCAACAAAGAAGAGGAAGACCGAGAGTACGGCTAAAAATGAACTAATGGCCATTCATAATTTGAGCCAAGTAACTCGGCCTCAAGCAGTTGGTGAACACGAAGATTTTGTTCTTGACGAAGCCAAGCATGACCGAACAGTCAAGGTTGGCCAGGCGCTAGACGGCCATGTTGGGGTAGAAATGAGGAAGCTACTCAGAGAGTTCAAGGATGTCTTTACATATGAGGTGGAGGAGATGCCAGGCATTGACCCTAGTATAGCTGTACATAAGCTGAATGTAAAGCTCGATGCTAAGCCAATTCGCCAAAAGAAGAGAAATTTGGGCGAACTTCGCAATAAGGCAGCAGAGGAAGAAGTGAATAAGCTTTTGGAAGCAGGATTCATCAGACCATGCCAGTATCCTGACTGGGTGGCTAACGTAGTCTTGGTTCCAAATCCAAACGGCACCATGAGAATGTGCGTCGATTATACTGATCTTAACAAAGCTTGTCCAAAGGATAGCTTTCCTTTGCCAAAGATTGACCGGTTGGTTGATTCAACGGCAGGGCATGCATTGTTGAGTTTTATGGACGCCTACTCAGGATTTCATCAAATTCCTCTATGGGAGGAAGATGAAGAAAAAACAGCTTTTGTAACTGAGAAGGGTCTATATTGCTATACAAGGATGCCATTCGGTCTTAAAAATGCTCCAGCAACCTTCCGACGTCTGGTAAATAATATTTTCAAACAGCAGTTTGGACGGAACATGGAAGCATACATCGATGACATGATTGTCAAGAGTAAAGAAATGAAAGATCACGTGGCAGACTTAAGAGAGACCTTCGAAACATTAAGGAGATATAAGATGAAATTAAACCCAAAGAACTGTGTTTTTGGGGTAACTTCTGGAAAAAATTTGGGCTTTCTTGTGGATGAACGAGGGATTAAGGTTCTTCCAGACAAAGTCAAGGCTGTGCTGGATATGACCTCTCCTCGGAACGTTAAAGAGGTGCAGAAGCTGACCGGATGGCTAGCTGCTCTTGGTAGATTCCTATCAAGGGCAGGTGATAAATGCCATTATTTCTTTGATACGATCAAAAGAAAGGCAAAGGCAGGCAAGGGCAGTCCTGTGTTCGAATGGACAGAGGAAGCCGAGTCAGCTTTCATTCATTTGAAAGAGCACCTACATACTCTCCCAAGATTAATCAATCCCACTGAAAGAGAAACTTTATTTATTTATTTAGCGGTATCAGACCATGCACTCTCAGCCGTTCTGTTAGCTAAGAGAAATGGGGTCTAATATCCGGTATACTTTGTGAGTCACGTACTCCAAAATGCTGAGATCAGATACACTCTGATTGAAAAGTTTGGACTCACATTATTCATGGCCAGCCGGAAGTTGAGGCCCTATTTTCTTTCTCATGAAATCATTGTGTACACTGATCAACCGCTCAAAAAAGCCCTGTCCAAGGAAACTTCCGGGAGAATGCTCAAGTGGGCTCTAGAAATGGACTCATTTGACATCACCTTCGAACCAAGGAAAGCTATTAAGGGCCAAGCTTTCGCCGATTTTATAGTTGAAATGACAAGGCCGCCTATGGAAAAACCAAGTATTGATCACTGGACCTTATATGTTGATGGCTCATCCACTCAGAATGGATGTGGGGCAGGTATTATTCGTAAGTCACCTGAGGGTGACATCTACGAATATGCCATGAGATTTAAATTTCAAACATCAAATAATGAGGCTGAGTACGAGGCATTGATTGCCGGAGTCAAACTATGCCGAGCTGCTGGGGCAAAAAAGATAGAAGCAAGATCAGACTCTCAGCTTATTGTGAGCCAATACTTGGGCGACTATGAGGCTAGAGATGCTAGCATGGCCAAATATTTGAATATACTTCAAGAGGAAGTCAAAGGACTGGACAAGTTTGAAATCATGCAGATTCCAAGGTCTGAGAATAATCAAGCTGATGCTCTTTCTAAGTTAGCAAGCTTTGCAGTTGGTGAGAATCCCCGAACAGTATTCTGGGAAATTAAAGAGAAAAGAAGCATAGAGGAGATGGAGGTTAACTTCATCAGCCGAGGAAGCTCTTGGATGGATGAGATTATTGACTAAAAAACCAATGGAACCTTGCCAAATGACCCACAACAAGCAAAATATGTGAAAGCTAGAGATGCATGGTTTGTTTTATGGCAGGGGCAGTTATACAAGAAGTCTTTTACTCATCCACTACTAAAGTGCATCACCCCAGAAAAAGGAAAGGAGGTTCTTGAAGATATCCATGAGGGGTTTTGTGGCTCTCATATAGGGGGAAGAGCGCTGGCAGAAAAGGCACTAAGAACTGGGTATTACTGGCCTAGTCTGAGACATGACGCAATGACCTATGTCAAAAGATGTAAGAAGTGTCAGCTGTTCAGTAATTTACCACAAAATCCAGCCAATAACTTGAACCCAATTTTGAGCCCAATACCTTTTGCTAAGTGGGGAATGGACATTCTTGGTCCATATCCACAAGCATCACGACAAAGGAAGTATGTCTTGGTTGCAGTGGACTACTTTACCAAATGGGTAGAGGCAGAGCTAATGAGAAGTATTAAACATGGGGATGTCAAATGGTTTATTTGGAAAAATATAATAACAAGGTTTGGGGTACCTCAGTCAATAGTGTTCGATAATGGTCCTTAGTTTGAGACTCCGCAGTTAAGAGTATGGGTAGAAGATCAAGGCATCTCAGCTCATTTTGCCTCAGTTGGCTATCCACAAGCCAATGGACAAGTGGAGGCCTTCAACAAGATCATCAGCACGGGAATGAAGAAAAAGCTGAATGCTGCTAAAGGTTTATGGGTGGACGAATTGTACAATGTCCTCTGGTCTATCAGGACAACAACAAAGAATTCCACAAGGGAAACCCCATTTATGCTTGTGTATGGATCGGAAGCAGTTCTCCCCATCGAAATGTGTGAGCCTACCCAAAGAATTATGTTATATGATGAAGGGGCTAACTGGGAAATGATGAAGGCCACCTTGGACATGTTACCTGAAGTTAGAGGCAATGCTCTACTTAGGCAAGAAGTGTACAAGCTGAAAATGGCAAGAGAACATAACAAGAGGGTAAGTCATAGGCCAATAAAGTTAGGGGATCTTGTGCTGAGGAAGATGAAGTCAATTGGGAGAGCTGATGAGCAGGGCAAACTTACTCCTAATTGGGAAGGTCCATACAAGATAATTGAAGTATTGAGAGATGGAACCTATCGCTTACAAACTATGGATGGATATGAAGTACCCATAACATGGAATGCAAATAATCTGAAAAAATATTATTTATAAACTTGGTTTCAAGAAGCCATAGTGTAAGGCCATGTGCCCACCTATTTGATCCACGTTGATCAATGGGAAAGAAATTTCATGTTGTACTAAATTGGCTACGGGCCGCAATTAATGAAATTTCTTCTTCCTCTAATGTTCGCCTCTATATATCAAGTTTACACCTGTTTAAATAGATGCTGACTTCAGCACTCAAGGGCACAGCCCCACACTTAACTATGAGTTAAAACTTGCTTAACAGTTTTGAAAGCAATAAGGGCAGGATCCCGAAAAATTAACCACCGGTTAATACTTGGAGAAAAAAGTAATACGAGACTTTTTATCTCCCTTAGGTGATTACGGATCACCAAATCGACTTTAAAGGCCCAAGATTCGGTCTTAAGTTGAAAATTCTTACTATAAACAAACTAATAACAATCTCGATCCCTATGTTTAGGGGCAATCAATATGGTTGATTGATTCATCACCTCGTCACCTCTAAAGAGAAATAAATCAATCAAAGTCTAAAGTTTGTAAACACAGGGATCTTATTGTTACCGGATGTGCCAAAAATGGGTTTAAGCACATTCAATTAGGTCACCCAAAAAGGGGACCAAACACCGGATGTGCCAAATATGGGTTTGAACACATTCGATTAGGTCACTAAAAGGGGACCGAGTCAAATAATAGAAACACCAAGTTTGGCACATCCGGCGTCATCAAGTATGACGCATCCAGCGTCAATAAAGTACAACGCATCCGGCGTCAAGACACCTAAAAAGGTTAAGTCTACCAACAAAAATCACTAACTACGGCACATCCGGTGTCATGTGATTATGCCGGATATGTCAAAATATACTGTAAACACTTAACAAATATTTGGTTCATCTAAAATTCCCTAAGTCAAAGTTAAATCTCAATGTATATTTATAGGGGTTATGACTGGTGGGTGAAATCTTTAAAAGGGATTTCTAAAAATTCCTAAGTCCTCTAAAATCTCTAAGTTAAAACACTTAGAAATATTTCTAAGTAAAAACACTTAGAAATATATAAGATGACTTAGAAGTTTCTAAGTCAAGGTTGAATCTCAATGTATATTTCAATGCCAAATCAGAACAACTTATACTTTAAATCTCTAAGTGATTTATAGTCTAAAATTTAATGACCAATGTTCAATGGTTCATGATTTGTGTTTTTAAGAAAATTATGTCTTATGAAGTCTAAGGGTTATGAGTAATAAAACCTACAAATATTTCTAAGTAAAAACACTTAGAAATATTTCTAAGTAAAAACACTTACAAATATTTCTAAGTAAAAACACTTAGAAATATAAAACATGCTTTCCAAATANCAATGTTCAATGGTTCATGATTTGTGTTTTTAAGAAAATTATGTCTTATGAAGTCTAAGGGTTATGAGTAATAAAACCTACAAAAATTTCTAAGTAAAAACACTTAGAAATATATAAGGGGCTTTATAAATAAATTGTAACCACCATTGAGAAATTGCAACAAAAATAAACAAAGTAAAGGATGGATTGATAAAAGTATGCTTAAAAGCATAAATGTATAATACAATTGGTTTAAAAAAAACCAATGTTGAATAAAATGTTAAAAGATTGTACAATACAATAAGTTGAAAATTGAAAAAGAAAAAAATCAAGGAGCAGTTGATGCCGGATGCTCTATGGTAGTGGATGCAGTGGTGTCTGCTCCTGCTCCATCTTTCTCCTTGTCCTCCTCTTCATCTCCGGCTTCCACCTCTTCGTCCTCGGCGTCAGAGGGGCAGAAGGAGCTGGGACGAGTGTCCCCACATAATTTGGCTAGGTGAGCCCTTGTTGCATAATCCAGTCTTTTTTCAAAGTACTGGAAGGGGACATATTCCTCGAGGCCGAGTGTCCAGACCTCCGCAATCCTTTGTCTGGTAGATTCTTTACCTTCCAGATATTTTTGGACTGCCAATTGTCCGGCTTGGTTAAGTTCTTCTTCTTTCTTTTTTTCAACCTCTTCAAGCCGGACGTTAGCTTCTTTTAGTTGCTCTGTTAAAGCAGCAACCTTCTTTTCAGCCTCTTCCGCCCTTAACTCGGCGTCCCTCTTGTCAGAGGCCATCTGCTCAAAGTCCGCTTCTTTTTGAGCTCCTCCAACTCGGTCCATAGCTTCATGTTCCTCTTAGCCATGAACAAGTTCTGCTCTTTGGCCTGTCCCAAAGAAGCAGACAGCTCATTCACAACATATGAATTTTGAGCTTGGATTTTGCGGACTTGTTCACTTAAGTAAGACTCGCAGATGGTTTGCATTCGAGCCGCCTTTACCCTCTCTTTTTTGGTTTGAGAAACCAATTTATGTAAGTATTGAAGCCGAAAGATGATCTGTCAAAAGAAAAATCCACAAGTTAGCAAAAATCCACTAAGTAATAAAGTGGCAGAATTAAAGAAGCAATTGAAAGCTAATAACAAAAGAAAGCATAATAAATAACTTACTTCAATACAACTGTTGAAACATGGACCTAGCTGTCCATCAAGGATGCTCCTTAATGACTCCTTGTACTCTTTGTCTCCACAGCGGAGAACCACTCTGACCAACTCCTTCTTGTAGTTGGAGTCGAAGGTCTTAGAGGTAGAAGGGATGTCACCTTCCTCGTCTAGGAAGTCCTTCTCCGAGTCAGCCACATCTGTAGTGGGAAATAGAATAATTATAGCCCGAGGGTCTCTAGGAGATGTAATAGAGTCTCCAGAACGAGTACTCAAGACGGATGTAACAATGTTACGAGCAAACTTAATACCTGTGGCCATAGCTGAGTCTAGAAACTCCAGGGGCATGTTCTCCCTAATGGCCTCCTGCATTCTGGCCATCGGATCCTTATCTGGTGGAGGAAGATCGTTTGGATCCTGGAGGGAGGGATCATGATCAGTTCCTCCAATGGTTCGGCCAGCGCGCCTGGCCTCATCTTGTTCGACCGGATCCATTAGGCCGGTCTCAGTTTCGTAGGGATTGTCAAAGACAGGGTCCCTTTGAAGGCTGCTGGTCGTCCTGCCAGCCTTCTCCTTTCTTTTATAGGGAACTTCCTTCGATGAAGGACTTTCCCCAACCGGCTTATTTGGGGTCGAAGCCGGGGACGATTCAGTACTGGCCAGCGACGCTGTCCTTTTCTTTTTGGGTTGGGGGTTGATGGAGAGTGGAGTCGAACTCTCCTTCCTTTTCGTTTTGGTAGGGAGAGCTTTAAGCTTCTCCTTACCCTTGTCTTTTTTCTCTTTACCCAGCACTGAAGGCCGGGTATCTCTGGTCGACTGCAAAATTACAAAGATAATTCAGTAAATTATATTCCACACAAAACCATTAACATCACAAATAAGTAAAACTTGTAAGAAAAATAAGTTGTGGAAACTACAAAAAACAGTTCATGCCGAGTGTGCCAAATTTGCATTAACACACCCTCAACTTGGTGACACAAGTCTTTAGCCATATCTACACATTCGGTGACACAAGTCATGACCGAATGTGCCAAAACAGCATTAACATGTGTTTAACTCGGTCAAAGTTCTAAATGACCGAGTGGTGTCCACGTGGAAGCAGATTCGACACATTCGGCCTCAATAAAAGATATCGAATGTGCCAAATCTCCAGGTAAACACACAAAACTCGGCCTACTATCACTTAACCAAGTGCACCCTTATGAGGGAATATTTGACACACTCGGCATCAGAAATGACACCGAATGTGCCAAAACTGCACTTTCACACGTTCAACTCGGCCTCATAATTGCTGACCGAGTTGAATGACACGCAAGCATAATTTGACACATTCGGTGTCATTAGTTGACACTGAATGTGCCGAACTGTTTTAAAATCAAATCTTGTTCGGCTTTAGAAACAAGGCCGAATTACATTTTAAAAAAAATAATATTAATAACAACAAAGAAGAAAATATGAATAAAAGCAATAACAAAAATCAACAGTAACAAATACACAATGATAAACAATAAGCAACATGTAAAATATTGGGCTTTGTAAAAGGAAACACTTATGTCTTTTAAATTTGTAAAAAACTTAAGACCAAAGAAAGGTTGACACATTCGGTATCATGTGATGATACCGAATGTGCCAAAACTAGGTTCACTTGTTTTGCATTCGGCCTTCGTTAGGGAGACCGAATGCAATCGTAGTGAAATGAAATTTGGCACACCCGGCATCATACGATGACACCGAATGTGCCAAATCCTGGTTTACCCTTGTTATATCCGGCCTTATTGGAGGAGACCGAATATAATCATGGGGTTATATATTTTGGCACTNTATAATTTTTGGCACTTCCGGTGTCAAAACAAAGACACCGGATGTATCCAGTACTTATTGTCAGTAAGGAATTACAATAATACAAACACAGAAAACAACAGAAAATTTTAAGTAGATAAAGGACGAATCTAATTCCGAAGCGATAAAATTTGACACACCCGGCGTCTGATAAGAACACCGGGTGTGTTACATAGTTTTTCAAAAGCATAAAATAATTTCCAAGTATAATGTACCCGGCTTCAATAAGAATGTTATGATTACAAGTTAAATTATTACAAAGTATAATAACTTTAAGTTACATTGTTAAAAATAAAAAAAAAATAATAAATAAATAAATAAATAAATAAATAAATAATTAATAAAAGAGAAGCCGAATGAAATGAGGGTGACAGGACTTTTGGCAAGTCCGGTATCTATACCTCCGTAGTCTGCCTCTTCTGAAGAGGCGTCTTCTCTTTTGATTGTGCAAGACGACGAAGGAATTCAGCTTGGTCCATCTTGCCTTTTTTCTCGTTGGGTAGTTCGTTTAATGCTTTTTCTGCAAAATAAGACCGAATTACTTACACTTAACAAATTCAATCATAAAACAACGCAAAAAAAAAAAAAAACAGAGAGAGAGAGAAAAGGTAACCTACCAGCATTACCACCATACACTAACCCACAAGCTTCAAGAAACTTGTGGTCAGTGAAAAGAAATTTGAAAGGAATCCATTTGGAGGGAATCTCATAAGTCATCCCTTTCCATTTAGCTGTTGTTTTTCTAAATAAATCTAAAATGGCTAAGTCATTATTATTTAGTTTGGGTGGGTTGGTCACTTTGCCTTTAAATTTAGGACTTAAGTTCCACTTACTCATCCTAGCTACAAAATCAGGGTCCTCATACTTAATGAAGACAAAATCCCCTCGCCAAGAGGTAGCCTTAATAGACTTCTCAATCGCAGTGATATAATCGTCATCATTAACCAAAGTAAACCAGCCTTGTTTACATCCGGCAGCCTTAGTTAATTTATGCATATGTACAAAGGCTGCCGAAGAGGGTCTAAGATTGTTCAATTTACAAGTGGCAGCATAAGTTACAATATGATGCCATGAATTTGGAGTTAACTGACATAAACCTAAGTCATAACAGTTAAGAAGATTTAAAAAGAAAGGAAGAAATGGAATTGAAACGCCCATGTCTATCATAGACATATAGATGCCGAAGCATCCCTCTGGGGCACTAAGAAGAGAATCCCCCTTCTTAGGAAGAATAAGTTGAAAGCTTTTGTGGTTAATAAAAGAATTACCATAAAGGACAATGTTAATGTCCTTTATGGCCTCCCATCTCACCAAAGCAGTCTCTGGTGTGGGATAGGTGGTGGGTTTACGTGGAGGTGCAGTGACCTCGTTAGCAGAGTCAGTAGCCGAGTGTCCTGATTCGGCTTTGTTTGCATATCTCTCCATCTCTTCAATGGAGTCTGTCGGGTCCTTACTTGTGAATATCGTTGAAGCAGTTTGTTTTGTTCTTGCCATGTCCTCCTGCACAGGAAGGAATGGAAGATTCGATGACCCCAATGAAGAAAGAATATTTGGGGCTATAGAATATTGGGAGCCAGGTGATGAACCCTGACCCACTCCTACTTGTTTATTACTAGGAACAATCAAAAATTGAGTATNAATTGAGTACAAGCATTAAGAGGAGAAGACGAACTAGAAGACATGATAGAATAATTAAAGAAAAACAAAATGAAACCGGATCAGGTAATAGTTACCTGAGTAAAGAAGTTGCTAGGTTAAAGATCTGAATACATTATCCACTGACTGAAGCTTCGCCTGAAATCGCCTAAACTCATCGGAAATCGCTTTTGGGAAATTCTTAAAAATTCTACTGATTTCTCTTACTACTTTCTCTCTCTAGAAAAATTCACAAATGTTAAAATGTGAAAAATGATTTTACCTCACACCTCTATTTAAAGAAGAAGGGTGAGGGTAAAAAGGGGGGAAAATTTGAAACCCTCCAATTCCCCCCCCCCCCCNNNNCCCCCCCCCCCCAAATGTAAATGGGCCTGCACAGTAAGGCCCAAGTCTGATTAAATCAGATGGGTAATGAATTATGGATTCATCAGCCCATCTGAGGGGCAATTAATGTGGCATGACAAGTCAGCTGCCACGTGTCAGCCTCTGGGTGGACCACGTGTCCCTATTTCTGTTACAAGATGATGACATGGGATTGCCACGTGGCAGTGATGAGTCGGCAATGAGTGGACCCTACACGGCCACGTGTCATCCCACAATTGGACCACGAGTCCTTAAATGCCAGCATGGGATTGCCACGTGGCAGTGATGAGTTCGCCTTGAGTGGGCCCCACACTGCCACGTGTCATCTTCTAACTAGTCCATATGTAATCCTACATTTGCCACATGTCAAGCCCTTATTCGCCAATGGAAAAGAGCTAAAACAAACCATGGGGCCTTAAAAGTTGTCTGCTAAAAACCCATTAGCCAAATGAAGGAAGGTAATTAAAGAGATGATGACAAGTGTCGCGATCTCATTGGGTAAGAAATTGTACTTAAGGCTATAAATAGTCCACAAAAATCTGATAAAAAGTACACTGAAGATTAAGACAAAAACACTTACTAAAAAGGGAAAACTTCTCTCTAGAACTTCTCTCTAGAATTGTTTACTTGTTGATTATTGTTCACTTACTCTCCTACAAATACTTAAGCATCAGAGGGGGAAATAATCCTACGAGGATTATTGTCCCTTTATTGCAGGTACTTGGAGGGTACGTCAACAGGCAACCAGTCCATTCACGCATCCAGTCTGCGTCAGCGAAATCCTCACAGTCCCTACCCCACCTCATTGCTTTAGCAACAACAGGTATGGTGTTTATCTAGATGCCCTAACTATTTGCATTGTATTATGTCTTCTTCTTTGTCTGTTTACTAGGAACTCCACCAATTTCGGTTACCACAAAGTCAACTCCATCTCGTCTTTCAAAGCTCGAGGTGAAGTCGTAGGACCATGTGAAACCACATAGAAGCAAAAAAATTTTCCTTTGTTAATAGATTATGTATACATTTTACATTGGTTGAACAATTTAGTGTATAAAATTTATTTATAACCTTTCATTTTCACATGTAGTGCACCCCTAAAGCTACATGTTCAACACCTCGGAATTGTAATTCACCTGCAGTGGCACGTTCTGCTTCCAAACCTCCTAAATGTGATAAAAAAAAAAAAACAAAGAACCTCACAAAGCTTCAGGTAAAAAGGGACTTCACATTTACATATTAACTTTACGATTTTTTCTTTATTAATTACGGTAACTTGTTATTTTTATCATTTTACCATTCAAGAGATACGAAGGCAAAAGGCGACTTCATTTGCTAAAAATATGGAAGACCCAGCTACTTTTATTGATTCACAAGACAACCTCCTGAATTGTCATTGTCTAAGTTTCGACCACGAACATCTGGCCCAGTCATAGTTGAATTTGTAGGTTTCCCTACTCATTACCATTATCATTCTAACCCTATTTGTTTGCCTTATTTGTATGAACCTTAATTAGGCGATACTAGTGAATTAAAAACACAAGTTAATCATTGCTCATTCATTGTCGTCCTACTTGAGTTATGTAGTTATTGTTTCAGAAGTATCTTTTTTTGTAACCATGTGACAAACACATTGGTTGAAACTCATAAAACTTTTACAAACCAAATTTTTCAACACATTGGTTGTAAGGAGAATCGAGTAAATAATTTTTCTGTAAACTCCTACAATGAAACTCATCACCCCTCTTTTCAACAACCCCAATTCAGAAGTAAATTTTTCTGTAACCATATCTCTTGTTAACCCTTTGAAACAATGCACTGACAAATATAGCCAATTCAACCAAGTTGCCTTAATTTACTATTATATGGCCATATTCATTTGGAGATTTGTCTAATGTTTCGTGGTTGCATAGTTGCTTTATCAATATATGTTGCTTGGTTACTTGCTTCGCAGAATGAAAAACTGAAAGGGCATGCAGTTCCTATGTTATTCATGTTCACTGCATTCTGGCTGGTGCATTGTCACTCTATTACAGTTACTTTTATCATCGTACTCTGTTCATCATTGGTGTCATTTGTTACTTACATGTTTTGTCAATTTTAATAACAATTAAGTTATTTAATTTCAGGAATATGTTCGCAGCAACTTTCTTTATTCCACTTGTCCAACATGATTTCCTGGGAATGGTACCGTATTCAGTGACATTGGCGCTAAGAACAGGGTATTTGCGATTGAAATTCGAAGTTGTTGTATGTAACTATGTACGTAATTCGATTCAAAGCATACTATGTACAACACAGTATTAATGATGTACGGGCCTTACTTTATTGTTTGCCCTAAATTTATTATTGGGCCTAAATCTGTTAATGGTTATTATTTCATTGGGCCGTAATTTTTTTCGTTAGGTTATGACCAGGCCTGCCATACTAACTTCACCGCTAACGGGCCTAAATCTAATGTTGGCCCATAATATATTATTGGTTATTATTTCAATGGGCCATAATTTTTTTCTTTAGTTTATGACCAGGTCTGCCATATTAAGTTCAGCACTAACTGCCCTTCATCTAATGTTGGGCCTAAATATATTATTACATTATGAACTGACTAATAAAAGTACTCATACTTGTTAGCCTAATTGAGCCTAATAAAACTGCTCATATACATGTACATGAGGCATCATTATTACTGGGCCTAAAAAACAAAAACAATTCACAACATAGTAGGTTTTCATAACCAAGTTCATAATTCATAACATAGTCCTTTTACATGGTTCAAGCCCATTGTAAAGGCAATAATATACATCACACAAAAGTCCATACATGGTTAAAGGCTATTCTAAAGGCAATGTACATTACACAAAAGTCCATATGAGTTCCTTGCAATCATTACCAATTGATTTCCCCTTTGACCATGAATAATTTACGTAATTCTTAAACCAATTGATCCTACTAACTAACATACTCCAAAATGACCGCGTTTTACAAAATAAGTAGACCATAAAACGACGAATATTTATGATGGTAATGATTGTAAATACCTTACCTTCGAACCTTCCTTTTCATCTCATATTAAACATCTAGTGTTTCTAACACGGTGTATATGTCATCCTCGTTCGACAGCAAATCATCACTAATCATTCCTTTTCTTTTAATTTTGAACCCATTGGCCGCAAGATCAAACATCGATGGGTGTCGCCCTATTTGCTCCACTATTATCTCATACAAGTCGTACATCGGGCGATCCACAGGAACTATTATCTTAACAGGAACTTGATGGTTTGTCACATTTTTCACATTGAGCACTTTGAATCTTGAATCAAAATTCATGAAAGGGCGCTACAAAGTACAAACAGAAGCCATCACAGTTAATGTTACAATTATACAGTTTTCGTTATTATCATTGAAGCTTATGCAAATAAAATTTCCCATTATATCATTATTAAATCATATAATGTTGCCTTATCATTTGAAGTGCTCCTGTTTCCATGTTTCACACTACATAGCTTTACTTGTCTCATAATTTCATGCTCAGTAATAAAAACAAAGTTACCTACATTTACTTCTATCAACTTAGTGTAAATTATCAAGTAATTCGTAAGTATACTAATAACAACTTACAGTTCCATGAACGGTAACTTCTGACGTCCTTTTAAGCCTCACTTCACTAGCCGTAAACTCGGGTGCTTCCTTCCCAGAGTTGACATGAACGCATAGACCATCAACTGGGTATTTGAACATATCAGCTACGAAATGGTAAAGGTACTTGAACTTAGATTTTCCAGTCACGAAATATGTAACACCATTATCACCTGGGTTGTGACTTCTGACCTTTATAGTCACTAAACCGTCGTCGTTTTTAGTAGACACCACTGTTGCAACCATTGGGAAACCAAGACGGCATCCACTACTCATCTGTGGAACAATGGCTAGGTGGTCACTGTTGACTGAACCCACCTCTTCATGATGAGGTGACGATGATTCATCTGAATCATCATCGCTTATGATGACGACATCATTGTGGAGTTCATTTTTGGATGTGGGAAGCTTGGGAGCTTCTTCACATTTGCCATTATGAGGGCAACTATGGTGTAATGGAGACAGTTGTATCTTCTTCCTCCTAAAATACTTCTTAATTGTTAGTGAAGATGATGCGAAGCACTGTTTGGTTGGGGTGTTGAGTTTTGCTTTTTTATTGGGTGACATTGTTAGATGAAGGAGAGGGAAGCAACAGAAACTTCAAATTCATATGAAATTTAATGTATATGAAAAGGATTACAACCGGTTGATCGAGTGGAGAAGGAGTGTGTAGTAACCTATTTATAAGGGTAAGTACAAAGGGTTTGTACAAAGGGTAAGTAACCTTAGTAGCAGTATATGCATTAAATGCAGCCAACTACTTCATGTTGACAAAGGCTTTTGGCGCCACATTATTCCCGCTTCACTGCTTAAGAGAGTTCACATTTGTTGGTGTGTTTTAACTTGATTATATGTAGTTACTGTTAAGGCCCAAGTGGTTCTAGGATGGGCCCAACAAAAGCATTGCCCTGCAAGGGTTTTAGTATGCTGCCCATAAAAGTAGTAGTTTCCCCATATAACCATTTCACCACGGAAATAGTGTTTACCGCTATTGTAATTTAAGTTAGTCCTTGTACCCATATTATGCCGTATGAAATTTACAATGACGAAGTAATTCCCATGTAACCTATGACATTATCGAGTACATAATTTTTAAAATTTTAGATAAATTCTCCACGTTAATTAATTTACAGATACAAGTGCATTCCTTTTGAATTAATTTTTAACTATTGGTGTGAATGGCTCACAACAAAAAAGTTCATTCGTTTTTGACTAATTTTGAATAAAGAACGTTCAATCTCTTGTGCATACAATTTTGATTACACATCGTGTAAATCATTGTTAATTGCTTTTGTTATTTAATTATTATGTTTGAGTAGTATTAATCTAGGGTTGAGTTAAACCCTAATATGAATTATATGCTATGATTTAATTCAATTCCCCAATTTAATTAGTTTGTTATTCATCTTTGTTAGGGTTGGCTTGATTATCAATATATAACTAGAAATAATACTTGTTGAATGTGATTAGGTTTGCAATGAAAGTTGGTTCTTGATCAATTTTAGAACCCTGATCAAAAGTAAGTTTTATTGACATAAAAATAGTGAATATCACTTATATTCAACATAATTGTACTTTATATATCACTTATTAATCAAACAACGATAGATCCAAATCTCCATTACTTCTAATTATATGGGAAACACACTATACAAAAATAATATCAAAATTGGTTGACAAAAATGATATACATGTATGTGGACATGTAACGTGTCACTGAGTGTTACGAATTAGAGGTACTCATATATATTGTTGGAGTGTCGAATAAGGGGTATTAAAATATATATATTCTTGGGGGAAGCAAGACAATGAACCAAGTAATACAGTACACCACATCATTACACTGCAACATGTAGAAGAAGTAGGTACTAGGTGTTCATTGCCCTATGCAAACCTACCACTATACTTCTACAATTATTGCTGACTTTTGTATTACTATAAAATTCTTGGTCGAAGGAATTTTTCCCTTATGACCTTATGAAGTGTCTTTACCCAATGGTTTCATGATTTGACCACACAATAGCAAATTTATATGGACTGTATCTTCACATAACCTTTGGTGTACCAGATTTTGTGGACATATATTTGTTTACCAAATTTGTGTATCATCATCTACATTACACTTACGAACATGGCCTAATATTACCAAATTGATGGAAAAAAAGGCTTATCGGATGATAATTTGGGTCACTAACCAACAACTAAATAATAGTAACAGCAATAATTATAATAATAATAAAAGTACTACCAATGATAATAATAGTAACAACAGCATAAATAATACTTTGCACTAATAATAATTATTTGGGTGACTAAACAAGTAGTAAATTTCAGTAATAATAACTATTATAATAATAATTATTATATTAAATATTACAATGACTTTCCGAGACTTTAGTTTCGGCTTATACTTGAGTACTGGGCGTAGGCATCAATTTCAATGAAGTCCTTTTCACCGTTGTTGATTAAACGGAAATAAGCGTATAAGGGTGCATTCACTTATGATTACAATGGGCTATCGGGATTAGTCGTTGTTGACAAAAGGACTGACATGATTAAGAATTAAGTAAAAAATACCAATGACAATGACTTTCCGAGACTTTAGTTTCGGCTTATAGTTGAGTACTGGGAGTAGGCATCAATTTCGATGAAGTTCTTTTCACCATTGTTGATTAAACGGAAATAAGCGCGTAAGGGCGCATTCACTTATGATTACAATGGGTTATCGGGATTAGTCGTTGTTGATAAAAGGAGTGACATGATTAAGAATTAAGTAAAAAATACCAATGACAATGACTTTCCGAGACTTTAGTTTCGGCTTATAGTTGAGTACTGGGTGTAGGCACCAATTTCGATGAAGTCCTTTTCACTATTGCTGATTAAACGGAAATAAGCGCATAAGGGTGCATTCACTTATGATTACAATGAGTTATCGAGATTAGTCGATGTTGACAAAAGGACTGAGATGCTTAAGAATTAAGTAAAAAATACCAATGACAATGACTTTCCGACACTTTAGTTTCGGCTTATAGTTGAGTACTGGGCGTAGGCATCAATTTCGATGAAGTCCTTTTTACCGTTGTTGATTAAACAGAAATAAGTGCCTAAGGGTGCATTCCAATTACTTATCGGGATTAGTCACTATTGACAAAAGGACTGAGCTCAGCAAAAAACTAAGTAGACAAACCAACTACTACGCTTAAGCACGGATCGGATCTCCGAGTTGAAATGTTGGGAAATCAAAATTTCTTATATATAGGATTTTGAAATATACTTATGGTCGGTTTCAATCAGCTTATAATCACTTCAGCTCCGTTCAATTCATTTCATTTCAGTTCAGCTGTTCTTTTATTTTGCTAATTATTATTTTACCTAATTAATTTGTTCCTAATATTATTATACCACATAAGTGGATTACCATTCACAAAAACTATGAAGATGTATTACTGGTTTTTATTTCATAAAATATAAACTACCAATAACGTTTTTTTTTTGTTTAAAAATTATTAGTAGATTAATATCAAAATTATTACTATGTACTCTATAGTTAAAAATCATTAATAATGCATAGTTAAAAAGTAATAGTCATAGTCAATCCATAAAATTCATAATTAAAAAAATCACTAATCATAAGTAAAACTCAATAATCAATAGTTAAAAATAAATAATCGTTAATCAATAGTTAAAAATAAATAATCAATAATCCATAATTAAATATCATTAATCCATAATAAAAACTTTCAGTTCAGTTCAAGTCAGCTCTAATCAATTCAGTTCGACTACAATACAACTTTACCAAGTGTGGCTAGCCAATTTTGTCGATCAGTGTCTTGTACAGTTGTATGTAGTATTTTATTTATTTTGTTTTTATCTTATTTTATTTTTGATTGGTTACAATTGATTTTATATTGGCTTTAGACAAGATCTTACTATTAGCATATATCCAGTCCAATTAAAGTCCAAATGCTCCATAGTAGAATAGAATATTAAGTTAAGAGAATCCCCAAATTAATTTCAAACACTTGGAAGTAGTGAGACTCGAATCCGCATCCACTTAAAGTTACGCGGTGGGTCAACGTCTTATCAAACACATATTTGCAACAAGGGCTCATTTCTTATGAGAGTTTTTTAGTTCAAATGTTCCAACTCATATAATATCTAAATTATATACAGTTTAAATAAAATGTACAATGTATACATGCGGATCAAATGTGTTAATGTGATGATTATAATTAGCATATGGTAAAGAAATGGAGAATTTTAAGTACGCTTGGCAGCTTATACTACCACACGTTTCATTGCTTAACTTACAGAATTATTGGTGGTTTTGAAAAAATTAACAACATACATGAGATATTATGATAAAATGGAATTATGCACCGAATCACTATCATACTAGATGTTTTTTTGGTGGTCGTTTTAAAAAAAAAAAAAAAGTCAAATTGAAATCTAACAATAAACCACTATAATGTTTAGTGTTTTTTTAGTGGCTGTTTTAAACATACCTACATATATATAATATTTTTTTTTTACCGTTGACTTGCTTTTATTAGCAAATGTAGGTAATCTAACAAAAACTTTGAAATCTTTGATTTTTAGCTATATATTAGAGGGTTAGGTCAATGGCTTGTACCATAAGGCTAATTAGTTTGAAATTTCAGACCCTTTTTATATCTTTTATTTAATTCAACTTTTTAATACAAGTTATTAGTTTGTTGTACAATTAAGATTGTTAGGTATTTGACTTGTTATAAGTAATATTCATAAATTTGAAAGTTCTATGTTCATATTCCAACAAAATGATCCATACTATGTTATTGAAGATGTTATATATTTGACTTGTTATAACTAATAGGTAACCATAACACTTCTTAAAAATAACCACCATTGTTTATATAACTATATAAGTAACCACACTATTAAGTAACAAGTAAATGACAATTATTAGTAAGTACTTAGCTATAACTCTCCAAAAAAGTAACTATCATCATTCAATTATGTAGCCACGATTTTAATAACAAATAACCTCAACCTAATAAATAGATAAGTAACCATCATTGCTTAGTCAAGTAAGTTTAAATAAGTAACCATGCATTATATTATTAGGTATCCCTCAGGTATTACTAATGCTTCACCATCACTTTATTATTTAGTAACCATTAAACTTTTAATATAACTATTAACCATCAATGTTTAAAAAAGTAACGTATAAGTAAGTAAAACTCGATTTTTAAATACATAATTAATAATAACCTCTGTATTTTTAAGAATAAACCATAGATCATTATTCAAATAAATCATTTCATAAGTACCTTTCTTATACGACTATGAATGATAGCGTATGATAATCGGCTTGACCTTATTTTATAAAACGAGGTCTTAATAATTTAGAATTGATATAAAATCAATTTTTTTATGACGATTATTGAAATACACAATTAAGAATGGAGTGTGCTTATACTTAACATATAATTTTGAGGACCAGGCGAACCAAAAGTTTGAAGTTATTGTTAAAGTTCAGAAATCATTATCACTAAAGCGTTACTACTTTCCAATTTGGTCAATTAATGAAATTCCGTAGCAGTAGGACTGAGTTGAAATTCCGAGGGTAGGAGTGAGTTGACGATTTCAAAGTAGAATTCATAAATGTCACATTTGAGCATCATATTTTAACTTTTACTCCATCAATATGTGATTATGCGTAGCCATTACGAGTCGAGTACTGATATGTAGCAACTGAAAAACGACAAAGGTAGTAAAACATGTAAAAGTTGCTAATATTATAAAACATGACCAATAATACCGTGAAATTGAGATGGAGCACAAAATTTTGCAACGAAAAACAGGGGAGGGAAATTGAAATTCAAACCAAAAGTTGTAATTCTATATAAAGGCAGTTGCAACTACTTCAACCTACGACTTTAACAGAACCGACACAAAACTGAAACCCCGCATCAACATCTAAAACCCCAAAAACCCATAATGCTTACTTCGGCAATCTACCATGAAAACACCATAGCTATGGCACCGTTGGTGGCTATGTATTTCACTAAACCACAAAATTCCAACAGTACCACCGATAGCACCAATCTGACCTTCTTCAAAGACGACATTAACCTTATTTTCTCAAAAGTTATTAAACCAACCAAATTAAGAAGGGATGTTCTAGAAGAAGATGGTAACACCTGGAGGTTAGAGGAGATGAAGATGGTGGATGACGATGGTCAGTTAAGACCAGCACATCTACCAGATGGTCTACTGTTTTCAGGATAGTAGACGACCAAAATAGCATGCATATCATACCTCCTTTTCTATCAAATTTCCCAAAACCGGAATTAGATGTTTCAAATCCAGTTTATACTATGGGTAACATTCCGGTCAGAATTTGTTTTGCCTCTTACACCGACGCATTCCAAGTGAATCCGTTCTTCTGTAACCTACAAGTAGCAAGCATAAAAGTATTCCACAACGTATTAGAAGAACGGGAACAACAGTCAATGGAAATTGATAAGGGTCGTCGCCGATATCATGACATTCGTATTAAGCCGATATACTTCATCAATTACTGTGCAAACCCTACTCCCCTCAGAAAGGGTACTCGAATCCTTTACCGGAATGGACGAGGAGTGGCCAGAGGTAGTTTTCTTAAAAACTTTCAACTACTATATTCAACATACGAACCCCAAGTTTATGTATTCACTGAGTCAAGAATTTCTGGAAAAAAAACCTGAAATTGGTAACAACATCGTTGGGTGAAAATTTGGGACATTTGAGCTTTGGTGATTTTGATTTACAAGGATGTGTGGCAGTCATTTACAACAAGAATGAGGTCAATACATTGGATTACAACAACACATTCGATCGCGATGTATGGGTTGCGTCTATCTTCATTACAGTAAGTTATTGTTGTAGTTTTGATGCACATTTGAATAAGGATAACAGGAGGAACAATTCAATGGTTTACTAGTTTTGTATGTTAATAATTACCTTACTACTTGTGTGTTGTGTTTGCAGGGCATTAAAAAGAGTATCGTCGGAAATCCAAATTGTGGTTAGATGTTTTCAACTTCTATATCGAAAGCTCAAAGTTTAGTATAAGCTGTCGCCATCAGTTATGTGACTAACTGTACTTCGCATTCATATATAATTAAGGATAAATGTTGTTAGGTATTGTTATCGGATCGTTAACGTATGTAGTTAATTTAATTTAGAAATTTGTACTTTTTGTGGTGGTGAAACTTCAGGTCATCGCCCATCATCTGTACTACTTTAGAATGTTTGTGTAGTTGCGATGTTTTAACCGCCAGATAATGGTGGTATTGTAAGCTGTTGGTCCAAAGTATCTACTGTTTGTGACTCTGCTTAGTTTGGAGCGTTGAATATATTAAGTGGAAATTTTTTTTTTTAAAAAATAAATGTTCTAGCTGTGAAATCAGCAATAAACAGTTGCCAAAGGGGTGTACAAAGTTTTGTTCAACAATGGTTGTGCAAAGTTGTTGCATATAAGATCATAAGTAACGACTATACAAATTGGCAAATGACAAGTCACAAGTACCTTAAAAAAGAACCACAAAACACGTTCACATTCATTTACATACAGTATTGTGTGATATGAACAATGGTACATGACATTGTGCATATATTTTAAAATTAGATACGAATACAAAAATGATATCGACAAAAGAAATGGAAATAAACGGGAAAAAAAATAAACAATTACACGGTAATGCGTCCTCCAATGATAACCCTAATAACAAACTTATAAATCCCTTAAATCATAATTTGCATCTAAGTTCCGTTGTAGTTATGGCTATTTTTTCAAGTTTAATTTTGCAATAAAGGATTCAATTTCTTAACCAAACCCAATGAATAGTAAACAACAGGCCATACACCATAAATTCAGTGACAACCCATATACTAATATAATATAGTAAGTACACCTTTTCCACAAAAAACTTTAAACTACGTACCCATAAAACTTACATCCAGTTGCAGCCCAATAAATGAAGCCCAAACAGAACAACAAATTATATTAAACCCCAAAAACACCAAAAGGACTTAGTTCAGGCCTGCTTTACGTAAAAGACAATGATATACCCCAATGTCCTTTCATCCAAAAATAACAAAACAAACTTTAGTCCACAATCCACAGTCCAGTACAAATCAGTTAAGAAACTAAATACAATAAGTATCTAAATAAAGCCACACTCTCTACCGCTTCAAACTGTCCACTGCATATCCCCAAAATGGCTCCTACCCTAAGCAACACACCTGCAGTATACGGTAACATAACTTACGTCTATGATATCCAATCGTGAATAATAAAAAAATAATGAATGATACATAGAAGTCCAGACAAATGCACCCCATCCAACCAAATGGATCCATACATGACAACCGACAAAAACAAACCACCTGAAGTACAAAACCATTTATATGGTCATAAAAGGCACCACTTTACTTGACAATTGGTAAGTCTACAAAGAAGTGGTCCATCTATAATTTAAATCAATATACATTCCTAAAGTTGTATGATGGTGAATTGATGATGACAACAATACCTTTCAAAAAACTATGATCTTTAGCCACAAAATTCTAGATTACACATAGTCACAAAGTTTCAATTCAATCATATTTTTCCAACTAAATATGCTAACAGAAAAATCTAAATTTCAAATTTCTTTCACTTCCTTAGATATCTTTCCACTAATCAATCAAATACAAACATCCAAAATAAAATTCAATCCTATAAAATGAGCATACCCAGGAAGTTTATGTGGATCATCCAAAATTGAGCAACAAACACCCAATTACCCACAAAACAATTCCATGATACAAGTCAAATTTCCACTTTACGAGATCATACAAAAACTGAACAAGTCTATAATCAACAATCAAAGTCAAAATCAAATAAAATGGACAAAATGGAACAGAAAATTACACAATTAATTAACATGAAGATACTAAAATCCATTAAATTTGCAACAAAAATCAAAAACCCAGATTCTAAATAATCAAAATAAGTCCATAATCAATATATAACAGTCATAATCAAGTAAATTGGAAAAAATAAGTACATTGTTCAGGAGGTTTGTTTTTGTGGGTTGTCGTGTATGGCGATTTGAGGTCAGACATTGTGTATGTACAAGTTTCGCTAGCAAAAACAACATGGGTTGTATACCAAGCTCAACACACCCAAACTCAGACAAAATAAACCACTAAAAGGATTCTACTACACTTTAATAGCCTATTATCAAAATTTTAACACCAATCTGTACTCAATTTTCAACAACAATAACACCTTGGTTCATTTACAGAGCTACTTAGCCAACTGTATTTCATTTGAAGTTTTGGAAAGCTTTAAAGGAATTTTGACTGCAACAATTTATAGAGGGATACAAAATTGTGCAACAGACATTCAAATTTTGACTGCAACTCATACAAATGTAAACTATCACACTTTTAATTCGAAAAACCAAAACCATAACTTATGGAAATTCACTTCACTTCAACATCACTAATTCAATCCACTATAAAATCAAATTCACATCAATTCAACATCACTAATTCAATGCACTATAATATGGAATTCACATTACACAAACCCTAGAACAATGTTAATCATAACACCAAATTGATAACAAACAACAAATTCAAAGTCACATTATAATAAACCAGTTAACGTCAGAAATTGTTACCCAGGTCATTCAGACAAAGTTAAATACTCCGGGGTACCCTTCACCCTATTGTTGTTTGCACATTCAATAACAACTTCACGACGCTCTAGAAATTCCGCTTCATTCGCTATATCAATATGTGGATCAACAGGTTCTTCCTTGACTTCCAATAATATCAAAGGGTTTTGAGTGGGCATGTCAACGACCATGGATTCATGTTTGCTTTTACCCCTACGAACACTTCGCCTCTGCTTTTGCATAGTAACAACCTTAATTTCAGATCTGGAGTCATTTACAATTCTTGGACGAAGGTTTTATCTCGTGTTGTATCTCAATCTTCTACGCTCTTTCGACGCCATTGTTGTAAATTGGAAAGTATGGAAAGAAATTGAAACGACAGAAGTTGATAATAGAGGAGAGAGGAATTTATAGCAAAATCTTGAAACATGTGAAGTGACAGAAAACTGACAAATTGAAAACATATTGAAAACGGCTTCCGTCACAAATACAAAACGCCCTTCCTAATAATAGATTACCAAAATACCCTTTTACATACAAAATGACGGAATTACCCTTTTAGGTGTTTGGTAAAAAGCTAAAACTTTTATTTTTGAAATAAATATTAATTCATTAATAAAGAGTCATACGACATCTACAATAGAGATTAGAACTAACAAATACAAATCAATCTTAATTGAATAATACTCAAATTGAACAAAACTACGATCGTTGTATATAAGATCTGACAATAATGAATACCCTCTTCCACATCGCTGTTCTATGCAACCTTCAACGAGGGGGTCTTTCGATCTGTTGTAATTTTGAATTTGAGTAAAATTTGACCCAATTGATTGTAGTCGTAGAATCAACATCTGTTGCAACCCCATACAAATCTTCATTAACAAATTATATCTTCCACTAAAAATAAAACCTAACCCCAAACTCTCACAAGGAGACATAAAACCCAAAATATGGGTAGGTAATTAAAACCCAATATATGGGTAGTAAAACTCCCTATTAGGGGGAGAATGAAGATTTATTATTGACATAAACAAGAAAAATGAGTGCAAAGAGGAAAAAGAGGGGCTTACCGTCGGCCGAATAGGCTGGTGGTAGCCCCTACATCTGAAAAACTAGGGTTTTAGAGAGAAGAAAAGAGGAGAAGGGTACGAAAATAAGTTTCCCATTTCCCAAGGAAGCACGAGTGTCCAACACTTTAAAGTTTAAACCCAACTCGCTCATCTCCCATCCTCTCTCACACACCCAACTCAAATAACTCATAACAAACCTTGAGATCCCAATATTCCATCATCAATGGCGTCTCCAGATCTGTTATTCAACCTCCGCAACAATTTTTACTTAGGAGCATACCAATCCGCCATTAACAACAGTGACATTCCAAATCTTCCTTATGATGATGCTATTGATCGTGATTGTCTTGTTTACAGATCTTACATTGCACTTGGCAGTCATCAACTTGTTATTTCTGAAATTGATTCGTCTGCTGCTACCCCTCTTCAAGCTATCAAACTCCTTGCTCTTTATCTATCTGCACCTCAAGATAAGGTTTCCCCCTTCTTAGATCTTCTTTTTTTTTTTTTTTTTTTTTTTTTTTTTTTACGTGTTTTGGTTGTATGAATGATTTCTTGATCCTTGTGGATCACTTATGATAAGGCGTATGATTTCTTGTTCTTGTAATGTTATCTGTAAGTTGTGAATTTATCACAGAATTATTGGATTTTTATCATTAGTTGTATTTTGCTGCCAATTTCATGAAATTGGGTTTGCTGATTGCGTATGGTTTCAGGGATCGTCGATTTCGAGTTTGAGATTGGCGTATGATCATTCCGTATTATGTTGTATCAAAGATTTCTTGATTTTATTGCAATTTGATTTATGTAGATCATTTTATGGCGTGGCGTGTGATTAAGCTTTCCGTGATAATGTCGTGATCTTACATTAGTTGCATTGTAGTATTGTATTTTAAATTAGTGAATTTTAAAGTTTTCGCAAATTTATTGGATTTTTATCATTAGTTTAGAGCATGGATTTAATTTTTACTGTCAATTTGCCATTTTGCAGATATTTCTTGTTCTTATGTTGTATTACTATTTCTGTTCAAAATAAAATGCAAAGATTTGATATAAAGTAGAGAGAAAAAGTGTTTGATCATTGCATTTCATTTGAAAAGAGGTAGCATTATGTTTTCTTTTTTACTGTGTATATGTAATCTGTAGATTTTGAAGTTATCCTATAATTTTGATCATTAGTTTAGGGAATGGATTTAATTTTACTGTCAATTGAGTTGGGATTCAATTTGTGTAAAACATTCATGAGGTGGCTTATGATTATATGTGTAATCAGTAAATTTTGAAGTTTTCGTAGAATTATTGGACATTTTATTATTAATGCAGAGAATGGATTTAATTTTTACTATCATTAAATGGAATTGGATTTGTTAATTGTGTATATGGTTTTCAGGAATCGTCAATTTCGAGTTTGAAAGAGTGGTTGGCTGATCCTGCAATTGGGAACTTACCGACATTGAGGCTTGTTGCTGGTATCATATTCATGCATGAGCAAGACTACAGCGAGGCATTGAAGTATACACATGCTGCAGGGACCATGGAATTGTTAGTTCTATTTCATTTATAAAACAATTGTCATCAAAATTTTTATAGGTTTAGTTGGTTTTTCTGAGCTAGAATTGACGATTAAAATGATTGCTTCTCTAGTTTCAGTATATGTGAAATTGAACTTTTCTGTTTAGATGTGTTTGGTTTAAATTTGTAAAATACTGTGGATCATGGGATTTGTCCTTTTCATCCATTATCTGGACTTCTTTGAATGTAGTTCTATACTGTATTTCTGAACTTATAGGCTGCTGTATAAGTCAGTGTTACTTAATTTGAGCCATCTCAAAAGCTTTATATCTTCTCTTTCTTTCCGGGTTGTGTAAAGGTTGTTTTCTTGTAATCTGATGCTTGCTGCAAACTCTTACAGGTATGCATTGAATGTCCAAATATATCTGAAGATGTATCGATCAGAGCATGCAGAGAAACAGCTAAGGATCATGCAACAGATTGACGAGGATCACACATTGACCCAACTTGCTAATGCTTGGCTAAATTTAGCAGTGGTAAATGCAGCTGTACTTCCTGCTCTTCTACCTGACTTGACTCTGAATATATTTGTTTTTGGTGGTAAAGATAAATTTTCATTGTGGACAGGGAGGTTCCAAGATACAGGAAGCATATCTGATCTTCCAGGATTTCTCAGAGAAGTATTCTATGACTGGATTGATCCTCAATGGCAAGGCTGTCTGCTGCATGCATATGGGAAACTTTGATGAAGCTGAATCGCTGTTACTTGAAGCTTTGAATAAGGTAAAATGTAGGAACATGAAGGGTGTTGCTTATTGTGAGGTCAAAACAGCGCATTTAGTAATTATATATTTTAGATACAAAGTTAAAATGTTGGATAATTGGGACAACTTAAAATTTCTATTCTATAGAAACACGAACAAATTGGACAGTATTAGTACTATTACTGCATTATATGTGATCAAAATGTACTTCAGTGTTGCGTTTTTGCTCCTAATTCTACTAATAGTCCGATGCTTCCCTCTAAAGTCATTCACTCGTTCCTTGAACAACAACAAAAAGAACAACTGGTTGTCTAGACATGAATCAATATGAGGAGTTGCAAAAGTAATTTGCAGAAATCCTTTTCCTCCAATCTTCTCTATTTGACACTAATATTCTTCAAGTCCTAACACCCTCACGTCTCCATTAACAACCCTCATTCAAGTTTGTTGTGGTCTTCCTCTACCTCTCCTTCGTCTCTCTTGTTGCCACCCTTCCAACCTCTTTACCAGAGCGTTACTCGGTCTCGTCTTATTTACCTAATCATTTTAGCCAATTTTCCCTCATTTTATCTTTGATGGAAGCAACCCCCACCTTCCTCCCAATTGTCCGGTTCCGTATTTTGACCTTTTGTATATGCCATACATTGAACGTAGCATACACATCTCTGTCACACTCATTTTATGGTGGTGGTAGTACTTCAAAGCGCAACATTAGTTCCCATAAAACAATGCTGGTCTAATAGCTGTGCGGTAAAATGTTCCCTTCAATTTGTTCGGCATACCTTGATCACTTAAAAAACTAGAAGCTCCCTTCCAACCAATCATCTAAATAATTTGGGCAGACTTTTATCTTCTCAAAGACTTGGGATGAATAATGCAAGATCATTCTTTGTAAGCCATTTGCATTTTTCATTTCAACTTTATGCACATCAGACCAGCTGCTGTTGTTAGGAGTTGATGTTGAGCTTTAGGAGCTTACTTCGCCTTGTAATTAAATGCGTGAGTCATTCTTTCCTGATGACTTCCAATGGAACCAGGTCAATTCAGACCTGTTTTGCCTCAAAAAACCTTGCAAAGATTGCTTTGGTGTAACCCAGGTTGGTACGGTTAGCCTTTTAAGGTTAAAAAATGGCTTTATTTGTCATACAAATTTCTGTTTACCACAGGCTTGATGATCTCTTGATAAGAGTTCTAAGAATATGCACCTAAAGATCAACTAAGAGCTAGACTCATTTTTGTACTTTGGTTGTCTCCTATGGTTTTGCAACTTCTAAAGAATATTGCAATAATGATTTGCACATTTGAAACTCAACCCGTCAATGTTTTTGCTACTTCTCCTTTTGATACACTATTCTGATAGAGTCCTAGGTAGCGTTAATCATGGTTTTAGAGTAGAAGCTATTGTATTAGCGTAAACCATGGCCGTGGTTTAGTTGGCTGGATTTCATTCTAGCTGTTGAGACATTCGTGCCTTTTAAGTATTGTTGACGTAAAAGAAATTTTTGGGGTATTTACATTAATATGATTAATATTAGTATAGTGAGAGATAGCCAATACTTGTAATTCGTTATCTCTAAGATACTATATGTATTTAACTCAATTTGTTTAAGCACAACTCTTGAAAATTAGAAGTTTTTGACATTCCAACTTGTGTCTGATCTAGGATGCAAAGGATGCCGAAACATTGTCAAATTTGGTTGTGTGCTGTCTTCATCTAAACAAACCAACAACCCGGTACTTGAGGTAATGTTTTGCAGAGTAGCCTGCTGTATATGAGTATGCTTGATCTTTTCTTTATAATCTTATTTCTATTTAATATAGTTTACTGTGTCTACGTAGTATAATATGTATGCAACTATCATAATATGCATTGTAGCCCTGTCGCATATGAAACCATTTTCTTTTATGGATTGTCATTTTTCTTACTGATCTGCTGTAAAAGCTCTTATGTGTTGTACTTCGTTCGTATGTTAGACTTAGCTATGGCTAGGAGAAAGTTAGAAGCTGATCTTCCAGTTGTGGGGCTAAGGATTCTAGGACTTCTGTTGCTACCCTACAGCCTACCAGCTTGAACGAACCCTTAACTTTATATCGTTTTTGTCAATGCTGAGTGGAAAACGGTGAAACATTGTAACTGCAGTTCCTCTGACCTTTTTCGGAGATATGTTTATCGTGCTATCCAAGTTCATGGAACTATGGAACTGTCTTTGACTAATTGTGTGTCAACCTTGTTTAAGTAAGTGCCTTAGCAGCTCTGCTAATGTGAATTATAGAGAATAATGTTACTCTGTGTGCTTGAGTTAGCAAGATATTGGCTCACAAGTACACGTGGGTGTCGAATTGTCAATGTAATGACATGTGTCCTGGCTGAAACAAAATCAAAATCAAGAGAAAATTGTGACCATAAGAGAATTGCAACTAGAGATTCTGAACAACTGTTAGGCACAAGAGAATTTTAGATGCATTAAGAGTAGTTTATAAGATGTAAACAAACTACTACTAATGAATTGATAATATGAACTACCACACCAAGGCAAACACTTTGAGATTCCCTTTGCCAGTGTTTATAGCATGTAAATTATGAATCACACAGGTAGGTTTTGCAGCACATTTTTAGTGAATTTTGATTTTCCTCATAGCTACTAGAAAACATTTAGCTAAAAAATATCTGCTGTTTGAAGTTTTATAACGGTACATTCCAGTGGAGGAGGTGAGAAGAATCTTTTAGGCTCTCTTGTTTTGGGGGAAAATACTTTCCTAGAAAATGATTTTCCAACATTTACCCATTTTCCTTTGTTTTTTTGGTGAAGTGTAGAAATCAATTTTCTCATAGGTATGCCACATTTTCCTTCATATTCCCTGATATTCTATTCCTCTCCTTACATCTTTCTCCCCCTTCGACCAGTCTATCCCCCTCGGTGCATACAACTTTGTATACATCCTCATAAAAACTTTCAACGTTTAGAATTTTACTCAGTTTTATATGGTCAATGTTCAAATTTTAGTCAAGATGTTCACCTCCCAAACTATAATCTAAATACTTATTTTTCCTTTCCCTTTTTTTGTTATTTTTATTTTTTTGTTTCAAAACCTTCATTAGTCTAAATCTACTCTTGATGTTCAGTTTTCCATGGTCAGTGTTCATAATTTTACTTCGGATATTCACTTCCCAAATTAAACTATAATCTAAATATTTTATTTCTTAGTGAAAACTTTCAGAAGTGCTCAATGAAAACTAAACATTGCATTTCAAAAAGCTGAACATGTCTAAGCTAAGTGAACATGATCTGTATTAGGTGATTAGAATAGCTCCTTACCTAAAAATAGATGCTAATGAAAATACTTCTCGATTTGCTCAATACGTATTTTCGTTTTTTGTTATTGAATTTAGAAGAGATTAGCTCTCAACTTTATTCAATTGTTGGTGTTTGATTAATGAAAGATTTGCTCTTAGATTAATTAAACTTATGCTTGTGAAACCCTCACGAAAATCCCTCACTTTAAAACCTCACGTTTTTGTGAAAGCAAGAACAACAAGTCTAAACTTGAAACTCTATTGAAAATTGTATTAAAACTTAAACTGATTTGTTACAATGTAATTGAGGCTATTTATAGTCATAATCATCAACTAAATCCTAACAAACATCTAACAACCCCTAACAAACTTTAAACAAATCAGAAAACCCCCAACAAACCAAGAAAACACGCCCCCCATCTATTCTTATCCAATTACAGATAAGCATGAACACACCCTTCCCTTTTGGCCGAATATTCCAATAATGATCAAATTTAACCAACTAACTAACAAACTAACACACAAGATAAACATCAAAGATCCTCACAAAAAACACAGACAACATTGGTTGCCCAAGATTCTTGAAAAACGCATCCAAGCTAGCCACGCCAATTTATACGTTTTCTTGATTTTTCCTTCATTCTTCAAAAATTCTTCCAAGATTCAATCTTTTAATCAATAAACCTTCAAATGTGCATTTCCCATGTCTTTTAAAGGATTATGATGTAAAACACTCTACCAAGACTCAAAATAAAAATGCCTAAAATGAGAAAAACCTTAGCAAATGCAGTGGGAAAAAAAAACCCATAGGCAAGACCAACTTATTCCCCAAAACCACCATCTTTCCAAGACATGTGTGTCTTCACCCTTGGACCTAAGAAATGTAACAATGACATTGTTAATAATTAAGACCATGCCATTCCAAAGATCTCAAACCTTGATGACTCAAGTTCTTTTCGTGAGATTCACCCTCAATTGATCTTGAACTTGTTTCTGGTTCAGAACATTCCATTTTAATTAACTTATATTAATTACTTGATAATTGCATTTATTGCTTAAGAATCATATATATAATTTAAATGTTGTTTTGATGTGAGGCCTCTAAAACCCAAATGGAGGCCTTTCATTAATTCAACAATTTATTTTTTATTTTTTATTTTTTTAAATGGAAGTTACCATACATTAAAAAAAACTACCCTTTTTTGTTTTCCAACCAAAAAAAGAAACAAAAAAATAGAAATTAATTTTAGGGATGCTTCATTATCACTTTAACGATTAAAAATGTGAATGAAAATAAAAATCATACTTTTTTGCATCTTATTGCTGATTAAATTTCTAATGCAATTTTTTGAAGATTGAATTGCCGAAGTGAATTAAAATGCTTATAATACAACCGTATTTTCCAAATTATTGTAATTGTAAATTTATAATATTAATTATTTAAGCATTTTCTTAATTTTTTATGTACATTTTGCTATCCCATGTACTAATACGCCCTAAATTTTATATTCATTTGTATTCAACGATACATTATAATTATCCCGTGGAGTTGCACGAGTTGGCCTCTCATTAATTTTCTTTTTTTTTTTTTTATTTTAAATGGAAGTTATCTTACCTTAAAAAAACTACCTTTTTTTATTTAATTGTTTTCCCACCAAAAAAAAATTAGAAATTAATCTTATGGATGTTTCATTATCACTTTACCGGTTAAAGAACGTATCATATTTTTGCATCTTATGCTAATTAATTGTCCAACTCAATGTTTCTAAAGATTGAATTGCCGAAGTTCATCAAAAGACTTATAATACAACCGTATTTTCCAAATTATTATGATATTATTGTAATTGTAAATTTGTAATACCAATTTTTTATACATTCTATTAATTTTTGATGTATATTTTAATTATCTCATGTACTAATAGACCCTAAATTTTATCTTCATTTATATTCAACCATACCATTATAATAATCCCATGCAGTTGCACAAGTACACTCTAGTATATATAACTAAAATTATTATTTAAAAATAGAATATTATTTAAAATCAAGTAAAATGCTAATAAACATTAATCTTAAAAACCTGAACATTGCCCATTGAAAATTGAACATTGTACATAAATATATGAACATCGTCCCGGGAGCACAGTTTGTTGTATGCTCCGAGTGCATATTAGATATTACCCTCCCCTTTTCCTTTCAGTTTCCTTTTGCTCTTTATTCTACCAAAACAAACAGATGAAAACTTCTTTTACAATTTTATTGTCCAATAAAAATTATTTTTCTTAGAAAATTATTTTCCATAAAAAGTGTTTTCCGTCAAAACAAACGGAGCCTTATGATATATTCTTTTCACCTATTTTTTGCTTGTATATGTAAAAATAAGTTTAGTTTAGATAGGGTAAAGCTATATTAACTTTGAATAAGAAGACAAGGAAAATAAGGTTTGACTAAGGTACTACTAATAAGGTCAAATAAATTTTGATATGGTCTGATTAGAATATTTAGGCCTTGTTCTCCTCAACTTATTTTTGCTGATATGAACTTATTTTTACTGATCTGAACTTATTTTTGCTGAACTGAACTTATTTTTGTTGAAATCATTAACAATTTATTCAGGATTGAAACTAATTTTTTCTGAACTGGACTTATTTTTGCTGAACAAAATTTATTTTTGCTGAAAATAAGTAAAAATAAGACGAGGAGAACAGGGTCTTAGTTTTGATGAATTCAAATAACTTCATATAGTTAGATAAGCAAATACAAACTGAAAAGACCCAAAACCTTAGTGTTCCTCCACTGATTAGACCGACCTGTTCTTGTCAACCCATCATAATCAATGCAGTATGTTTACAATTTGGAATCTTTGTAAGATATGTTTATAAATTGAATTGCTGTGGATTTTTTTTACAATTTATTCAATTGAGTTTTTTAATGCAACACAATAGTATTCAAATCTTTTCAATGTTAGGTTCCATAATTTGCAGCTTATATTGTATTTGTTAACTTCTGCAGTCAGTTGAAGGTTATGCACCCAGAGCATATGTTTGTGAAACGGTTGTCTACTGCAGAAGAAAGTTTTGAGAGGGCAGTTCAGTCTGTTGCTTAAGGAAGCTAATCTATTACTTCATATTTTACTGATTCGATCTATCAGTTTATACTTTTTATGAAATTAGTTTGTATTTCATATACTCCAAATTGTACTTCTTCAACTACATTTCAACATGAGCTCTTCCAATTTGCTGGGACATGAATCAAAATAGCAAAATTGTAATGGCAGGTTTATATGTTGTGTAAGGACAAACTTTTGGATTTGTTGTTTTGTTGCCTAACGTCCTTTTAATTTTGGAAAATTAATTAGGAAAAATTACTTTAATAATCCTACCTTTTACAAATTTGAAAATAATAGTTCCACATTTTCATTATTTAACAATACTTTCACCTTTATACCCTATTTTCTTTTATTAGTCCTTTTTCTAGGAGACTTGAATTTCAGGTTACCTTATTTCATTTTGTTTTTTTGTTGTTTTATTTAATTAATAAAAGATTTATATTGAAAAAAAAAATTACAATTAATATCAACATAACAATTTTTTTCCCATTTCTTTCATCTTCCTTCTTTCCTCCTTCCATGATTGCCTACCTTAAACCACTACCACTGACATCACCTCCCAATTGCACCCCACCACCAAAATTGCCGGATATGTTCCATAGCCACCAATCAAAACCCATCAACACGTACTTGAACCATAACCATCAACACCACTAAAACCCCACTTAAACCACCACTAACCAATAAACAATCAATCGAACACAAAAAAACAAGCCAATCGAGCCATAGCCCCATCAAAGACCACCACTAACCTGCAATCCAATCTAATTTTAACCACCACTAGGGGTGTGCAAGAAAACCCGGCTCGGAATACCCGGCTTGATACCCGCACTACCCAATCATTAAAAACGGGTAATTTTTGGGCTAATAACAATTGTTTTACAAGTCGGGTACCCGAAAATTTTCGGGGCGGGTACGGATAACAAAATTTGTTGTTCCGGGTACTCGATACCCGGTTCAATTTTTACATTTTCATCTTCCTAATTTTTTTAGTTTAGCTTTGTTATTGTAATTTTTTTGGTTTAGCTTTGTAGTAATTGTTACTCCCATCTTTTATGTAGCTTTGATTTTTCTATTTTTTCTTTTCTCTTTATTTTTAATATTTTTGCTTTTATGATTTTTTTCTTTTTCATTTTACTAATTTACTATTTTCTATGTCTTAGTAATGGACTATATTGCCTCTTTATTATTATGAAGTGATGTACTATGTATTTTATGTTTTTTCTATGTTCATTTTGCTCTCACTCTTGTTAAAAAAAAAGAACAAGTTTGTAATTTGAAGTAGGAGCATAAATATTCTAATTTGTCCAACTATACTTTACTTGAAAAAATAGTAGGAAAATAAAATTGCGGGTACCCGCTTACCCGACCCACTTATTTCGGGTACCCGATATGCGAGTACCTGAAATTTTCAGTAGATCTTGAGTAGTAAAATTCACTAACCGCAAAGTCGGGTACCCGAACTTGCGGGTACCCGCTTTTGCACACCCCTAACCACTACTAACCAATAAACACATAATTTGAATGTCCAATCGAAACCCAATCAATCCCAAATCTGAACACAAAAAACTTAAAATCTCATAACAGAAACCCATATTTGAACAAAACAATTTAAAACAATAAAACCCACGCTCTGAAATTTGAAGTCAATGTTCCTGGAAATGTTGAGGCAATCTATCATGCAAGTAATTAATAATCACTTCCAACGTCATTAGATCAATATATAGGATGATGCACTTAATGGTTCTGTTTGGTCCATGAGGGAGGAGAGAGAGGAGTAAGGACAAGATACTCAAAGGGGTGCGAGATAGTCAAGGAGGGAGGTGGGGTTTGATTTTATTTTTAATTTTTTGGGTTTATTTTATTTTATTTCATTTTTTATTAAAAAACACTACTCCAATTAGCTAATTTCTGCCATGTATGTAGGTTACCTGCTAAATAAGTTCCTAGCTAGTTAGGGACCATTAAAAAAAATATGGTATAAATGTGAGATTGTTGTGAGATAATCGAAAAGTGGGACTGCTATTTTCAAATTTGTAAAAGGTGAGATTATTATAAGCAATTTTTCCAATTTAATGTAATTAATTGCAACTTTGGGTTTTATTTTAAATATATATATCTAACCTGCTAGATGTTCAAATATATAAGGCTAAACTATAGTGTTTGATGAGCAAAGCTCATTGAAGTTACTCCCTCATTAGCTAGTAGCTACATTTTGCATTTTTGATACTATTCACATTATAATTTTGAATTACTTTTGTGTATTATGTGTAAAATCATAGGGTTTTTTTTTTAAATTTTATTTTTGTCTCAATTTATACTTTTCAAATATATAAAATTTTATTATGAATAACTGAAGTTATTAACTTTTGAATGTGAAAAAGTAAATTTAACAAGTAATTTGGAATGAATAGAGTATTTATTTATTGATTTAGTGATGAGGAAAAGGTGGGTTCACCCAAATCATCCTTACGGGGTCAACATAAGGCTTGACAAAATTAGTAATTTAAGAATTACTTGGCAACATGTGTCGGGACCAAAATGAGAAAATATGAGGTAAATGTGATACTAAAAATAGATAATAAAAAAGTGGGTCCAAAATGAACGAAATGAGCAAAGGTAAGATTATTCCTATAAATTTTCCCATCAAAAAAATGCACTTCGAATAATTTTATCTTGAAAGCAAGAAGAAAGAGGAGGAATATGAAGGAAAAGAACAATACATGAAAACAAAAAGAGTAATAAGAAAGAAAATGGGAGCCAACAGAAAAATGCGTAGAGAGAGAGAGAGAGAGAATAATGTCCGAGAATAATGTGCCAAGGCAATTAGTTTAAATTTGTATTTTATATGAACTAGTCACATAATTATTTATAGTTGTGGCCACTCATATATGAGAGTTTGCCTACTTATTAAGTGTCCAATAAGCAAAGACCCATTTAATTTGCTTAATTTGGAAAGCTAGTATAATATCCTTTTCAAAAGTCTCACACTTTATTTACTTTCAATACATGTATATCGAAAACCAAAATTAGAGGGAGCCCTTTAGTTTTATTTTATTTGTTTTTAGTTTAATTTGTGTTTGAATAGTTTTTGCTCCTTTGAAGAGAGTATTATTTCTTCCTTGTGCGATGACAAAGCAAATTTTAGATCTACAATTACAACCATTGTTTCATATTTAATTTAGGACTACAACATATTGAAAGACCCCCCCCCCCCTCGTTGAAGGTTGTATGCAATAGCGATGTGGAAGAGGGTATTATAAGATGTTAGATCTACTAAACATGATTGTAGTTTTGCAGATTTTAAATTTTATTTGTAAACTATTGTTATATACTTATATATATGCTCTTTTTGGTGTTTATTGTAGATATCGTATAACTATTTCATTAAAGAATTAATTATACTTTCAAAAATATTGAAAACCACAAGTTTCTACAAAACCGTGAAAATAGCATAAAAGAAAAAGAAAAAGAA
This sequence comes from Suaeda aralocaspica, assembly GCA_016808085.1. NCBI lineage: Eukaryota > Viridiplantae > Streptophyta > Magnoliopsida > Caryophyllales > Amaranthaceae > Suaeda > Suaeda aralocaspica. The sequence continues at coordinate 274,191 of PYUH01000678.1, read as the reverse complement.
AAGAAAAACCGGGATACATATGAGGTTTGTAGGGGTACATATTAAGAGTTGCTTCCGTTAATTATGTTGGGAAAAGTACTAATTCCACACATATAGCTATAATTTTACATATTCCCTAATTCTCTCCACGTCATCGCATTTTAAGACTTTATATCATAGTTATATATGACTATAATATATAGTTTGTGAAATTTCAAAAATAAAGGGTTATTATATTTATTTATAAAGGTTTTATGAGGTTTAAATAAATTAATTTTACGAGGTTTGATTCAAAAATTAATAATTATTTCCAACAGAGGTTTTGAATATTTATTTTATTTTCCAAAAAAAAGCAAAAAATATTTTTGGCTTTATTCCTTAAGAATTTCGGACCTTATTAGTCCATTTTGAGGATCTTCAAAAGTAATGGGCTAAGCCCAAATATTTTCTTGACATAAATTATTTTTATAAATTAATTAAAATAGATATTTTACAAATATTTTGTCATCAAAAATAAATATTTTCGGCATTTTTAAAGATTTCAATAACCACCTAATATTTATCCAACTACCAAATTTTATCTTTTTCCAAATCATATCTTTTGTAGAGATTTGATCTAAACAAAACTGTATCTTTTCCTCCCCAGCTTCGCCAAAAATTTGAGGTCTATTATGGCCTATAATAATTTGTCTCTCAAAATCGCATTGCAAAAGTGATGTGGATTTTAAGTGGTACTCGCAAATATCACTCAAAACTCACATGAATGTCAATTAAATCCCCACTTCTGGACGAATTTAATTGATGGTTAATTAATTGGATCACTCCAGAAACTAATTAATTTGGTTCTAAATTCGATCTCCACTCTTGAATCACGAATTTATGGAAGTAACTTGAACAATCAACTCCTTAATTGCACAAGAAAACACACGAAATTTTATTTATTGATTTCAATCACAAAAAGACTTATGTTGTTACATGGAATTCTTAGGCTATTTATAGTACAAAATATCCTAACAACCTTATAACAACTCTAACAAACTTAGACAACTAACAAACAAAGGATAAAAAATGCCAAGTTGATCCACTTGTGCATATCCACACATGAAAATCCACTCGCACACACACCACTTGCACAACTTGATTTTATCTGGTCATCAACTTGCGCAAATCCTAACTAACTATGATTTATTCTAACAAACTATCTAAAAACCACATAAACAAAACAAAATCTTCAATTTTATCCATTAGAGCCATGCCAAAATGAAGCCTAAGACCATCTTTGAGATCGTTAAAACTTGCGCTAAGCACAACGTTGCATTTTCTTGAATTTTCCAAGAGTTGCTTCAATCTTTCAAGAACTCTTCCAAGAATGAACCATTAAATCAAGAAACCTTCCAAGAATGAATCGTTTAATCAAGAACCTTTCAAGAAACATTGAAAACCCGCAAAACAACAACCACAAGCACAAATCCAAAATCCCCTATTGAAGGCCCCAAATCGAATTGAATTCCATTAATATTACCAATATGCACAATAACTATATTATTATCAAAAACCTAAAATATAAAGCAAAAGATCAACATAAAAACTATTTGCCTCCATTAAGCAACACAACCACAACAACAAGCCAAGCTCTCCTTCAATTAGTTCAAAACTATAATAAACCAGAATTTGGGAGAAGAAGATTGAGGAGGGAATTAGAGGAGAACAATGATAAGAAGAGTAAGAAGAGAGATGAGAGTCATTACATCTTCCATGAGGAGGAAAAAGGCGAGAAGAAGAGTGAGGAGAGAAGAGAGATGAGAGGATGAGAGTGAATTAGAAATGAGGATATGATAAGATAGGGACACGTTTCAATTTCTATCCTTTTTCTATAGTCCCAATGTTTGAAATGGAGTATTAATATTGTGTTTTATAAAAACAATATTAATAGCTAGTCACCTATTAGTATCGTTTTTTAGAGAAACGATACTAATTGGTGTCTTGTTAGTATCATTTTTGACAGAAACAATACTAATAGAGATATGTTAGTATCGTTTACATAAAAAACGATAATAGTAGGGTGCTATTTGTATCGTTTTCTGTAGAAATGGTACTAATAGGTCATTACTAGTAGCCAATTAAATGGAAGTCAATTAAATTGTAATGATTAAAGAAAGTAAACGGTCAACCACATAAACATTAAAATAAAATGAAAGAAAAGAAAACAAATAAGGTTACTAGTTAATTAGGTTATCAATAACTTAGTTCACAAATGAAAAATCATGTTCAAAATTGGGTCTGAAAATAAAAAAATTCGATTTTTTATTAAATGACCGTCCAAATTATAGACCTAATTGCGAAATACCACCTTTTAAAAAACATTTAGGAAAATTGCGAAATACCACCTTTAAAAGAATTGCGAATTGCCCCCTCAAAGTAATTTTTTTTTGCGAAATACCACCAACTGCTACTTTTTGGTGTTGACTATTGATTTTCGGTCTTTGACCAACTATTTCTACCCCAATCCCTTCTTCTCCCCCTCCCATTTCACTAATCAATGTTGGGGCCCGGCCGATGCCCCAGGTATACAGTTTAGTGCACGTGTGAAAATTAATTGTGCATAAAACATGATTTGTATCCATCACTATTGATTTATTGCGTGTGATTTATTTATTTATGTATTGCAATAAAGAGACGTATAACATGTCATAGGTCAATGGTTAACTTATTTATATTTGACTTTGAGATCGTGAGTTCAAATCTCATACACTCATACTTCTTTTAAATACGTGACAACGTGGCGTGTAGACATTCTTCAAGACGCTTTTTAATATATTATATAGATACCTTATTTCCCTTTTAACAAAAAGATAAAAAACTAATCATGTTCCTTTTTCACACCTTTTCTCACCATGCCTTCTCTTCTTCCCATTATTTTTGCTCCTCCTCTCCCTCCCCAATAATCAACAACAATAACTCAATGTATTAACCTTCCTCTCTCTTAGTCAATTAATTTAATCCAACACAATTCCTCAACGAATAAACCTTTCTAGTTGGTTCCAAAATGACCACAAATCCTAGTAAAACCACAAAAATGAAATATTAAAGAAGACCAAATTTCAATGATTAAAGAAGAGTTGTATTTGTTTAATTGAAGAAATAATTGAGGTAGAATAATGAATTAGGAGTGCACATATAAACAAAATCACTAACAAAACCCTAATTGCATGAGCCAAAACCGAAAATTGTATGTCAATGCTGTAAAGTAAGTTAGGGGTTGTACTTTGCAAAAAAAAAAAAAAAAAGCTGTTATAGAAAACAGGGTTTAATAGAGAGTATTTGTGGGAGAGAATAAAGTCTACCTTATTATTCAGTACCAAAGTATATCTATATATATACAAGCATTAAGGGTTTCCTATAGAGTAAACCCTAGTATCTAGAATGTTCTAGATTATAACAAAGGGGTATAATGGACATCCACAAAATAACAATATTTTATAACACTCCCCCTTGGATGTCCATTATAAAGCAAATATACATCATTCTATAATGCGCGTGCGCAATGCTGCCTCATTAAAAACCTTAACAGGAAAACCCAATGGGAAAAACCATAGCTAAGGGAAAAAGAGTACCGCATTGACTCCCCCTCATGATATCATCCGTTGAGATCCTTGAGACGACGCGACCCAATTTGATGAACTAATTTCTTGAATGTAGCAGTCGGAAGCGCCTTGGTAAATAAATCTGCTAAATTTTCGCTTGAACGAATGTGTTGGACACTAATCTCACTATTCTTCTGAAGGTCATGGGTGAAGAAAAACTTTGGTGAAATGTGCTTGGTTCTGTCACCTTTGATGTACCCTTTCTTTAGATGTACAATATAGGCTGGATTGTCTTCATATAAAATATTCGGATATTGTTTTCCACGCAATAGACCACAATCTTTTTGTATGTGCTGAATAATGGATCTTAGCCATACAGATTCTCGACTAGCCTCATGAATTGATAAAATTTCTGCATGGTTATATGAGGTAGTAGCAATGGTTTGTTTCATAGAACACCAAGAAATTTCGGTACCACCATATGTAAATACATATCCAGTTTATGATTGAGCAACATGAGGATCTGATAAATATCCTGCATCTGCAAAACCAACTAATTCTCCTTTGGAGGTGTTAGAAAAGAACAAACCTTTATCTTTCGTACCTTGTAGATAGCGAAATATATGCTTAACCCCATTCCAATGCCTTCGGGTAGGACATGAGCTAAACCTTGCTAATAGATTAATAGAGAATGATATGTCGGGTCTTGTGTGACTAGCAAGATACATCAATGTTCCAATTGCACTTAGATATGGTACTTCAGGACTAAGAATCTCTTCATCATTTTCCCGAGGGCGAAAAGGATCTTTATCAACATCTAGTGATCTTACAACCATTGGGCTAGTTAACGGATGTGCTTTGTCCATATAGAATCTTCTAAGCATCTTGTCTGTGTATGTAGTTTTATGCCCAAGGATTCCTTCTTTTAGGTGCTCAATTTGTAGCCCTAAACAAAATTTTGTCTTACCAAGATCTTTCATTTCAAACTCATTTTTCAAGTGTTCCACTGTTACTGAAATCTCTTTTGGAGTTCCAATGATACTCAAATCATCAACATAGACAGCAATAATCACAAAACCTGACCCAAATTTCTTTAAGAAAATACAAGGGCTAATAGGGTCATTTTTATAATTTTCTTTCAACAAATATTCACTAAGGCGATTGTACCACATACGCCCTGATTTTTTCAATCCATAAAGGGATCTATTTAACTTAATACAATGTTGTTCTCGAGAACACGAACCAGTTGCTTCAGGCAACTTGAAACCTTCCGGGAGTTTCATGTATACATCAAGTGAGCCGTATAAGTAAGATGTTACAACATCCATTAACGAAGCGAAAAGTCTAGTATAGACGTGGGTTCTTTATCCTGCGCCCTTCGGGACACTACTTGACTCTAAAGACGCTGAGCCCTGTGGGCGATATTCAGTCTTCGAAACTGAGCCTGTAAGGCTCAGCTATGCCGCCTTTGAGTCTATCGACGGCTGCTTAGTCTTTCGATACTGAGCCCTACGGGCGATATGAAGCTCTGCCGCCTCTGAGTCTATCGACGGCTGCTCAGACTTCGATTATGTGCCCTACGGGCTCAGTTATGTCGCTCCTTCCGTATATTAATAGAAGATATTGGTAATGAACTGGTCCTTACTGACTCGAACAAGAATTTCGATTTTTCGTAAATCAAGTCCATGTCTTACTGCCAGACTAATTAAGAATCTGAAAGTAGTTGCATCCACCACATGAATATGTCTCCTCAAAATCAATACCAGGTCTTTGTGAGAATCCTTGTGCAACTAAAAGTGCTTTGTGTCTCACAATTTCACCCTTTTCATTTCTTTTCCACACAAAGACCCATTTATATCCCACTGGTTTTACACCTTCAGGTATACGAACTACTGGCCCAAATACTTCTCTCTTTGCAAGTGATTTTAATTCTGCATCAATTGCTTCTTTCCAATTTTGGCCAATCATCTCTTTTCCTACATTCTTCGATGGACTTAGGCTCATGATCCTCTTTTTCATTCATAACATCAAGTGCTACATTATATGCAAAAACATCATCGACGTCGATTTCATTTCGGTTCCAAGTTATTCTAGACATGACATAATCTGTTGAGATCTCTTCATTTTCAGGTACCTGAGGTTCTTCTAGAACATTATAATCTGTCATGTCTATGGTCTCTTTTGGAGATCCTTCATTTGTTGCTTCCTCAATCTGGCCATTACTTATCATTGCTCCTTTTCTTTTCCAAGGATTCTTATCTTTAGAACCAACTAGTCTACCACGCTTCAGGCGTGCCTTAGACTCATGAGATTGTCCTTCAGGGACATCAATCTTGATAGGAGCATTTACAGCTGGTATATGTGACTTAGTTACTCTATTTAGGTCAGTAAATGCGTCTGGCAATTGATTTGCTAAGCTTTGTAAATTAATTATCTTTTGAACTTCCAATTAACATTGTTTAGTGTGAGGATCAAGGTGATTTAATGATGATTCATTCCAACTAATTTCTTTTTTCCAGCTGCTTGTTCTCTCCCCCTAATGCTGGGAAAACTAACTCGTGAAAGTGACAATCTGCAAAACGAGCACTAAATAGATTCCCTGTTAATGGCTCTAGGTATCTAATTATTGATGGGTGATTCAAACCCGACATATATGCCCAGCCTCCTTTGAGGACCCATCTTAGAGCGTTGTGATGGAGAAATTGGAACATACACAGCACATCCAAAAGTTCTTAGATGGGAGATATCTGGTTCCTGACCACAAACCAATTGTGATGGGGAGAACTTATGTTTACTGGTTGGCCTGATGTGAATTAGTGCTGCAGCATGTAAAATAGCATGTCCCCAACCAGAAATCGGTAGATCCGACTTCATAAGTAATGGTCTAACAATCAATTGAAGACGTTTAATTAGTGATTCTGCAAGACCATTTTGTGTATGAACATGTGCTACAGGATGTTCAACATTAATTCTAATAGCCATACAATAATCATTAAAAGCCTGTGAAGTAAATTTACCAGCATTATCCAGACGTATATTCTTAATAGGGAAATCTGGAAATCGTGCTCGTAATCTTATCAATTGAGCAAGTAACCTCGCAAACGCCAGGTTGCGGGTTGATAGTAAGGACACATGTGACCATCTAGTCGATGCATCGATTAAAATCATAAAATATCTAAATGGTCCACATAGTGGATGTGTTGGTCCACATATGTCTCCTTGTATACGTTCAAGGATAGAAATAGATTCATAATTTATTTTCGCTGGTGATGGCCTAATTATTAACTTACCTTGGGAGCAAGCAGCACAAGAATAATCATTTTGAAGAATCTTCTGGCTCTTCAAAGAATGTCCATGTGAATTTTCAATTATTTTTCGCATCATTGATGAACCGGGTTGCCTAACCGGTCATGCCAAACTATGAAGCTATCTGTAAAATTCTGGTTTACAATAGCATATGTCTCAATAACATTAATCTTTGTGTAGTACAAACCAGTGGAGAGTGCAGATAATCTCTCCAAAACATGCTTAGTGCCTTGGGTTATACTCGTAGTTTGAAGGAATTCATTATTTCCTTCACTTATTGTCTCAATATGGTATCCCTTTTGACAGATATCTTTAAAACTCAATAAATTTCTTTGAGACTTAGGGGAGTACAAAGCATCAATAATTTCGAATTTTGTTCCCATAGGCATCAATATAGTTGCTCTTCCGGAGCCTTCAATAATGTTTGTACTACCGGATATAGTATTCACACTTATATTATTCATCATCAATTGAGAAAAATATCTCTTATTTTTAAGTATTGTATGAGTAGTTGCACTATCTGCTAGACATATTTCTTCACCATTTATTGTTAATTGAGCTTGGAAAGCATTATTCATGTTCTTCAAATAAAATAATAGAAAGTAAATAACATATCCTAAAATATCCAAACATTCAAAATAACTAAAATAAGATTAAAGTAACAAAGTCTTAAAGCATGCACAAAATAAACTACTGTACTATCAAGTTCATGCATAAATTAACAAAACCAAAGTAAATAACACAAATTATTCTAGCTAAATTATGAATGTAAGCTACTAAATCTTTATTTGCTAATAGACATAATTGTCTTTCATCTCTACCTCTATAATGGCCACGACTTCTTCCGCGGCCACGATTTCCACCACGATCACTGCTACCGGTAGGGTCTCTATTGCTAATTCGTATCCCGTTGTGAGATGTAACATTCACTTCAGGGAATGGAGTAGAGCCAGTTGGCCATGATTCATGAATTTTCAATAAAAGGTCATCATTTTGTTCAGCCACTAGAAGATAAGATATCAATTGTGAACATTTTTTTTTTAAATCCTTTTCACGATATTGTTTACTCAATAAGAGATTATCCTTGTGAAAAGTGGTATATGTCTTTTCCAACATATCCTCATAAGTTATTTTTTTTTCCCCATATAATTTGAGTTTAGAAGTGATTCTGAACATGGCTAAGTTATATTCACTTACTGATTTAAAATCTTGTAATCTTAAATTTAGCCATTCATAACGAGCTTGAGGGAGGATAACGTTTTTCTGGTGGTCATACCTTTCCTTTAAATTATTCCAAAGCACCATTGAGTCTTTCATAGTTAAATATTCAGTCTTAAGGGCATCATGAAGGTGATGGCGAAGGAATATCACAGATTTAGCTTTGTCTTGACTGTTTTCTTGATTTCCTATTTTGATAGTTTTTCCAATACCTTTTGCATCTAGATGAATTTCAGCATCCAATACCCAAGACAAATAATTCTTTCCAGTAATATCAAGAGCCGCAAATTCAAGTTATGCTAAGTTTGACATGATACACTATACAAAATTATATTAGATATTAGGGCCTAACATGTACAATATACAATTGAGACTGAGCATTACAATACTGTATATAACGTTTGCACGTAAAACTAATATAATATGTGACTGTGGCGAGAAGAAAATTGGAATAAATCACAATAGTCATTGAATTTATCATATCACTAACACAAAAATAAATCAAATTATGTCACTCTTTTACAAAATGAAATAACAATCAACCATTCTATCTATCTATCTATCTATCTATCTATCTATCTATCTATCTATCTATCTATCTATCTATCTATCTATCTATCTATCATTATTATTATTTATCTATTTATTATTATTATTATTATTATTATTATTATTATTATTTCTCTACTCTACTCTTTCTTCTATACTAATACGTCAATCTTCAAACATATTTTGCAGCATGGTTATGGAAGGTAATCCAAACCCCAAAGCAAATGCTTAATCTCGATAAGAGTTTAAAAAGGGCTAAATATTACCTAATGCCTTCCCATTCACTTTTATCTATAAACACAATGTGGTAAGTTATGGGAGAACCACATTATAATCAGTTTTGACACTAGCTAAGTCAAGACTACCAGATACCTAGCAGAGGGTAAAGAAAAAATATATATATTTATGATATGGTAAGTAGATGATCCAAAAAGTTATGTTTCACATTAATTAACCTAGTAATACCCGACGCAATAAAAACATATCTTTTCAAGATTTTAACTTGCTCCTCCTGTTTAAAAAAAATAATCACAACTAGCCAATATAGAGGCCTTATGCACATCAACGATAATAAACAATGAACTGTTCGAAAATTAAACACGTAGCATGTATTTAATAGAACAATGATATATGTACGAGGATATATATAGAATACTTGACAATAAATGATATCAAAATACCAGGATATATGTATGAGAATACTTGAAAATGATCAATAATGCATGTATATATATAGCATAATGAAGATCTGGTCTTTCCAACGAAAAGCAAACAAATAATACATATTTATCATCTCAAGGCAAATAAATCACCATGATTCACAACAATGCATGAATCCAAAGTTATTTAAACGACAAACGAAAAACAAAAAGAATAAATCTAAAAACAACTTTGTTACTTTAATTAGGGAGGAAAATAGCATAACGTATCTTGGTAGAAGTTTTTGATCTAATTGATTCAGTATAACAATTGTGCTGATAACGTGTTATAGAAAACATGGTTTAATAAAGAGTATTTGTCGGAGAGAATAAAATCTACCTTATTATTTAGTACCAAAGTATATCTATATATATACAAGCATTAAGGGTTTCTTGTAGAGTAAATCCTAGTATCCAGAATGTTCTAGATTATACCAAAAGGGTATAATGGACATCCACAAAATAACAATATTTTATAACAAAAGCTACTTTAAGGTGGTAGCTCACAAAATAATTCTACTTTAAGGTGGTAGTTCGCAATTTTTTTTTTCAATGCTATTTTGCAAAAAGAGTTTTTAAAAGGTCTTATCTCCCATGTTTTCCAAAATAACATAATAGGAGAGAATATCCAATCAATCATTATCATAATTATAATTATAAGAGATATTCTATATGGTACCATCCTAGAATTGACTTTTCCATATGGTACCACTGAATACACTTTTATTCCACATGTTACCACTATAGTATTATATTCTCTATTGTAATATTCGCCATTTTATTTTGCATTTTTTCAAGTTTCGTGTCATATAAATCGTCCGGTTAAAATGTTTTAAGAAAATATTTAGGCTCTCAAAAGCTGAATACTCAAATTGATATAGAAATTGGCTCAAAGCAGTTTAAAATGTCTCGGTTTTAACATGCAAAAAAAAAAATGCATATTTCAATTTGTTATTGCACAAAAATGTCAAGCTATGGTTTTAGAGGTCATTTTGATCTCTATACATTAACCGATAAATATTTAATTAGTTAAAAAAGGATTACAAATACCTTACATTAAACTTTTACTTATTTTTATTTATTTTTGGTGTAAATGAGGGAAAGGAACCCATGTAAATAGAAAGAGAAAAAACAAAAACAAACGGAAACCTAATAACAAATAAAAGCAAAGCACTACTTCAAAATCATCCGTGGCCACGCAACACCTTGGTTATCTTCATTGAGTATCTTGCACAGCTCATACGGAGCTTCACCAATTGCTAACGTGGAACCTTGCTACACCCCTTGATTAGCTAGCCAATTAACAGCCCGGTTAGCTTCTCTATAGCAGTGGGTAATAGTGATAATCCATCTTGGTATTGCTTCACAATTTGCATTTGCGGTCCTGAATTTGGATGTTTGGAGTTAAGGATTTGGATGCATGCCTTGTTATCAACTCTAAAATCTAGCATTTTGAATTCCTTTTCCCAAAACAATTGCAACCATTTCAACAACGCCAAAAATCCAACTCTCATTGAAGTACAACGTCCATAGTAAGCCACAAAATATCCTATAATTTTACCACAGTGATCTCTCAGAATGCCACCCCCACTAGCAGGACCAGGACACCCTTTCATAGCCCTTTCTGTATTAAGAGCTATCCAACCATAAGCAGGGGCATTCCATTTGCCCATGATTTCTTGCTTCATGTTTTGCGCAATAACCATGTTAATCTCCCTTTCTAAGGCAGCTTTAGTCTCTTGGACTTTTATTAAGATGAATTTAACATTATCTTTTGGTATTTCATCATCTCTACCAAAGATCAGTTGATTTTGCCATTTCCAGGTCCACCAAACATTGAGCGCAAATACCATTGGCCAAAAATTATCATCCTCAACCATGAGATTGTATTTTACCCATTTTTGGATGTCGTTTTCAGTGAAGAAGTTCCTTCGTTAGATTTCATGAAAATGAAGCCAAGTTTGTAGTCTCACAAAAGATGAATTGTGGATTCCTTCTCATGACGGCATATAGCACAACTTGGATCATTACTTAATCCCCGCTTCACTCTGTTTTCGTTACTTAAGATTCGATCATGCATTAGGATCCATAAGAAAAACCTAACACGAATTAGGACTTGAGCTCTCTACACCCATCTCCATGCCTCATTATTAAGTTGATCCTCCTCCTGTCTAATGATTTTTAGCGCCGATTTTATGGTGAATCCATCACTGTTAGCACTGTTCCAAAACAACGAATCTTCTATCTCATTGTTTGGCGTCAGTTCATGTAATTGAACAAGTTTTAGAACACTTAAAGGAAGATATTCAGCAAATTTCTCCCACTTCCATCCACTGGTTTCATTCCACATCTCCTCTACCGTGGCACCTAAACAATGTGATGGGACTTCTTTCACAGCCAAATCAATTAGTGGTCTATTAGTATCCCATTTATGATCCCAAAATAGTGTTGATTTACCATTCCCAACAACACTTTAAATCCCTTCTCTTAGAGCTCTTGCATTCTCAACTGACCCTTTCCATAGGTTAGAACAATTTTGCTTGCTTGAAACATATCAATATCAAATCTTCCTTGGAAATACTTATCTCTAACCACTCTAGACCATAGCGTGGTAGATTTAGAGAAAAGTCTCCAACCTAGCTTCGTTAATAAAGCGGCATTAGATTGTCTCATAGATCGAAATCCTAATCCCCCTTGCATCTTCAGTTTTTTAAGTGTTTCCCACGAAACTAGGTGTATTTTCCTCTTGTCTTCATCACCTCCCCAAATGAAACTTCTAGTTTTTTTATCCAACTCATCAAACGTGGCTTTGGGAATCTTAGCAGTTTGCATTGAATACAAGGCCATTGTTGAGAGAGTTGATTGGGCTAGAGTTGAGCGATCTGCAAGTGAAAGAAATTTAAATTTCTAACCAGTAAGCTTCCTGCCAACCTTTTCACATAAACGGTGAAAGGTTTCTTTGGTGATTTTGCCATGTATGGAAGGCATTCCAAGGTAAAACCAAGATCTCTTGTGCTTGACATGTCCAACGAGTTGAATATGAGTTGTCGCGTTTGATACTCTGTGTTCATCGAGAAGTGAACTCAAGATTTTGAGAAACTAACTTTCTCTCTAGAAGCATCACAAAAACTATCCAAGACTAGGGCATGCTCTATAGATGCTTCGCTAAGAATGAAAATATCACCCGCAAAGAACAAGTTCGATAATTGGGGCCCTCTCTTGCTCACTTGAATTGGCTTCCGTTCGCCTCTAAGAATTGCTTCCTCGATTACTTGGTTTAACCTTTCCATGAACATGACAAATATGTATGGGAAAAGTGGACCACCTTGTCGATGCCTCTTGACGGAGTTAAAGCCTCAGTAGGCTCACAATTCCACAACACTGTTAGTGAAGTGGTTGTAAAGCATTCCATAATTACATTGATCATTGGACGAGGCAATTTCATTTCTATGAGAGTGTAAAGAATAAACCCACCTTAATCTGTCATAAGTCTTTTCTAGATCAATCTTGATTGTCATATATCCTTGTTTCCCTTGTTTGCTGCGCATTGAATGAAGCACTTGCTGGAAAATTACCGTGTTATCAGTGATTTGTCTTCCAAGGACTTAACTATATTGAGTGGGTGCTATATACCGAGGAAGAATAGGTTTGATTTGCTGAACCAGAACCTTGGTAATCATCTAATATGCCACATTACACAAACTTATTGGGCGAAATTGGTTTGCATAAGTTGAATGATGTGAATGTCGTTATAAACAAACGCCACTCACACAAAGATAAACTTAGAGCACAAATTTGATAAAGCTACGCACCACAAATTTGAAGTTCTAAGGCGAATAATTAATAGAATTTGATTAAAGCCAAGCACCCTCAAATCCTAAAACTATCCTCACGTGAGATAAAGCACAAAGCACCACTCACTCAATCGAATTTCTCACAAGAAACCCTCAAAATTTGTTTACTTCGTGAAACAAAAGAAAACCGGAAACAACTTGTGTTTAATTACTCAAATCTGAATTTTATTGATGTATTTTACATCCTATTTATAGGCTAAACATATCACATAATATTTCAGAAATCTAAACATATCCTAACTACCTTAGATATATGGTATAACAAACTAAGATTAGGATAACAAGAAAATCTTAACAAACCGGATACATATCTTTGCACCATATATTTTGTAATCTGATTTCTAGTCTAAATCTTAGATATTTTGCAAATCAAATCTAACCACCATATATCCGAATAACAACCCTAGGTTGACCAAGTCAAACAACACAAAATCCCGGGAACATCAAGCATGAGAAACACAAAATGGAGGTTTCTTGAATAAAGATTGAATCTTGAAGAGTTTCTTGAAGGTCTTGAAATCGGAAGTCCAACAAATAACGAGAATCAACGCAATGCATATGGCGGGATTTTTGAAAGATTTTTGAAGTTGTGGGCAACGTTGTCAACCGGGATTTTGGTTGTTTGACTTGGTCAACCTAGGGTTGTTATTCGGATATATGGTGGTTGATTTGATTTGCAAAATATCTAAGATTTAGACTAGAAATCAGATTACAAAATATATGGTGCAAAGATATGTATCCGGTTTGTAGATTTTCTTGTTATCCTAATCTTAGTTTGTTTATACCATGTATCTAAGGTAGTTAGGATATGTTTAGATTTCGAAATATTATGTGATATGTTTAGCCTATAAATAGGATGTAAAATAAATCATAAATTCAGATTTGAGTAATTAAACACAAGTTGTTTCCGGTTTTCTTTGTTTACGAAGTAAACAAATTTTGAGGGTTTCTTGTGAGAATTCGATTGAGTGAGTGGTGTTGCTTTGGTTTATCTCACGTGAGGATAGTTTTAGGATTTGAGGGTGCTTGGCTTTAATCAAATTCTATTAATTATTCGCCTTAGAACTTCAAATTTGTGGGTGCGTAGCTTTATCAAATTTGTGCTCTAAGTTTATCTTTGTGTGAGTGGCGTTTGTTTATAACGACTTCACATCAATTTTGGTGGGCTCTCGTTGAGAGATTCATTCAATCGCAGTTTTTCAAATCCAATATCAGGGATCAAGAAGGTGGAGGACGAAAAATCCACAAGGATTCACGAAGGGTTTGAGCTTGGCCAAGCAAAAGGCTACGTTATGCAAGGAGAGATTGACGAGTAAAGCTCGTTAGATGAAGTCCTAACCATTATGGCTCTCTACCAAGAAACTCTTACAAATCTAAACAAGAGGAGGTCATCATCAGTGAAAGTGAGGCAAGGAAAGTGAAGGAGTGTACGTAAACCAAAAAGGGATACTCATTCAAGGTTCTAGTGATGATGAGGAACCAAGATCAAGGCAAAAAACACTAATGGGAAAGATGAGGGAGGGATGAGATCGAAATATTAAACTCGAAATTCCTGGAATTTAATGGAGGTAGGTATGGGATCCTGAAAATTTCTAGATTGGATTCGTTAGGGGGCCACGAGAGGGGTAGTGAAAAAGAATTGAGGATGATCAGAAGTCGAGAATAGTCGGGCGGAAGAAAAAGAACGGCCTAGGCAAGTGAGGGCAGGGAGGGGGGACAAAGAAATGAGACAGGAAAGAGGTAGAGAAAAAAGAGGCGGCAGGAGGACACGCCAAATGAAAAGCTCGGCCGAGCAGGATCCCTGGAAAAGGGGTGGGGGATCGGAAAGAGGATGCGTGTCGCGAAAAAAAAAAGGTAAGCACGATGCAGGCCAGTGAAAAAAACTGATAGAAAACAAGCTCTGTTTATTTGGATGCAATACAATGGGGAAGTAGTTTGAAAAATGAATCATGATTTGTGAGTTAGAGAGAAGGAGGACCAAAAAACAGTGGCTCGTTTGTGGCTGCGTCTAGATGGAAAATATAAGGGAGAAGGTCGAATTACAACCTTATTGGACCTTGATGAAGTTTGTATAGCTAGTCGGCAGCAAGGGTGTGAGAAACAGGTGCACGCAAAACAAAGACATACTTCAAAACCTATGTTCTAAAGAAAAGCGTGTGATAACTGTTACCTCAAAACCCAAAACTTTGATAAGGTTACTAAACCACCCTTCATCAAGGATAAGGTTCATCTTCAAAGCCCCCAAAGTGGTGATTCACGCATTGGTGTGTTTCAAGTGTAAAGGGCAAGGTCACATTCAAAGAGAATTGCCTCATGCCAGGGTTACAACATACTCGGAAATTGGGTAGGGTCGTGGGGAGGCCTTTGAAGAAGAGGAGGAGATGTTGGGGATGAGGGGAGATGAAGAGTTATGGCAATGATGAAAATATGGAGGAAGACACGGAAGGAAGTCCAAACAGAACACAAGGACATCCTTGGTGGTACCATAGGTATTACAATCTCAAAGCCTGCACAAACCTTTGGAGAGTCAAGGGATAAAAATTTTTCTCACAAGGTTGTAAATGTTCAAGGCAAGCTGTATGTAATCCTAGATACTGGAAGTTGCACAACTGTAGTATCTACGTTGTTGGTGGAAAAGCTAGCCAATTCTGACAAAGATACATTCTCAACCATACCACGTACATGGGCTTAAGCAACACAAAGTGATGTAAGCGTAAACAAACAAAGCCTTGATTGCGTTTTAAAATTGGTTAAATTTGAGATCAAGTACTTGGTGATGCTCTGTCCTAATGGAGCTTGTCACATATTATGGGTAATTTAGACCTTGGCAATTATGATCGTTTTGTGAAGCTTTAATGGTCGAGGACACAATGTTATATTGTGCGTAAGAAACCATTAAGGAAAAATCATATGACATGTAAAAACCTGATGATTTCTAAACCCTAAAACAAGACAGCATGGGTAATTCTAAAGGTGTGCTGTTGGGAGGTGCAGATAAGGAAAGGTTTAGAAAGGGGTTGAAAAACAAGTTCTAGGTCTATATGTTGTTAGGCCAAGAGGTACAAGATGAAGCCCCAGAGATTCCTTAGGGTTTTGCTCATATGTTGATCATGAGTTTTCAGATGTGGTTTACCTAATGAGTTGCAAAAAGGATACCAAACAAATAAGGAGGGACTTGAAACATAAAATGATCTTATTCCTGGTTTTTCAAAAGAAAATTTTTTTTCCTAACAAGGCCTGCATATAGATGAATTCCAAGAAGAGGACAAAGGAGATACAAAGGCAAATCGAGGAATTAATGGAAGGGGATACGTGAGAGAGGAGAGCATGAGTCCATTGTGCTGTGCGACATTAATTAGTACCTAAGAAGGATCCTGGGCACAGGTGGAGGACAGGAGGTTATTGATGTGATGAAGAGGAAGTTAACAAATATAAACGGTTCTCAAGTATAGGTTTCCTATACACTAGATTGGGATGATTTGATAGGGAATTACATGGTCTCAATATTTTCAAAGTTTGATTTGAGGAGTGGAATCTCAGATTAGAAGGAAGGAAGGTGATGATGGACAACAGGTTTTAAACAAAATATGGCTTTATGATGGTTAGTCATTGCTTTGGGTTAACTAATGCAACTTAGTACGTTTATGAGAGTGATGAATGAGGCTATTAAAGCCATTACATGGTAAATTTGTATGGTATATTTAGATGATATTTTGGGTTTTTATAGCAAGAGTGTAAATGATCATCTAAGTCATCTAAGGAAGTGGCC
>PYUH01000678.1:152574-257209 GCA_016808085.1 Suaeda aralocaspica | reverse complement strand
CTTGATTCCATCAACCTTGACTCATAAACTAATCAAGAAAATAACAAAACACCATATGGTAAAACCCTATCAAATGACGTGGGAAGAAAACCCATATAGCTCAACACTTCTAAACTACTAACTATACTTGCTTTACATTTACGTGAATAAGCTTGTGCATGTCACCATGCACACGTAAAAATCCACCCTAGTCAACCCAAGAAGCCTTGTGTCTCCATAAGCCACTAACTCCCCCAAGGTTGCTTCTTGTTTTCCACCTTCAATCAAACCCAAACCCTCGAAGTTTTGCTCATTGATATGCGTATCATTGAAGCATCTAGCTTTGGGATTAGAACAAAAAAGGTATCATTGAGGGTAGGAGGCAAGCCCGGCCCTGTCCATTCAGAGCATTTAACACCATCTTGCAAACACTTGGTGCCACCAAATCCTAATATATATATATATATATTTTAAAAAAAAAAGAGGGCTTTAAAACCATCCGGTCCCGCAGCTTTTAGGGAACCCATCATCTTAATCACCTCCTGCACTTCACTGCTAGTAAAACTGAAAAAGATTTTGAGGAAGGTCATATGGGCCTTGATGCTCTTCCTCTATAAATTATTCACGAATGTGGTTCATAACAAAACTCTTCACTTCATTCTTATCATCCAGCCATACGTCCTCGTTGTTCTTGATTGCAACAATACGATTTCGCCATCTCCTAACAATATGCTAAGGTGGAAATATGAGGTGTTTCTATCTCCGTCTCGTATCCAATCAGCTCTTGATTTTTGATACCATAAAAGCTCTTCTTGATATAAAACTTCGACTAACTCCTTTCTCAATTTAGATTCGAACTTAATTAATCCTCGTTCACTAAAGGCTGTCATTTTTGGAAAATTATCGATAATCAAGTGTTTTGAAACGAAAAATAAAATAAAGTATGTAATTGAATAAGGACCATATAGGAAAGGTTTTGGAGGATTTTTCATCTTAAAAATTTGGTTTAGAGTTGTTGTAGAATTTACTCAATGAGGTTTTTTATTAGTTTCGATTTTTCCCTTGTAGGAGGCTTCGAACTAAGCGATTTCTAGGAGTAGGGGCGGATAACCATTATAATACAAGGTACGTAAGTACAAGGAGCGGTTTCATGTTCATAGTATCATGCTTAGGAGTTGTTCATGTTATTCTTAAGTTCATGGTTCATGTTAGAATTCTTGAGATAGTTAAGAAATAAGTGTTGTTTGATCTTCTTGACATGTTAATTGTTGTCAAAAGTTGTTTATGCACGATGACATGAATATTCCTATTCTTGAAAGGTTTCGATCATGATAATATTTATTGCGTTTCAAAATATTTTCATAATATTGATCAAATTAACTAATTATGGAAGTTAAGGGATTTCTTGTCATGTTTATATATATATATATAGTATATATTTACTTGCCATTCATTAACATGTAATTCAAGAAGGAATGTTTAATTTGTGAAGTTACTCACATGATTAGTAGGAAGGAGTATTTATTGAGAAAATAACCTTAATCCACTCACAGTTTAATGTGTGGCCAAGAAAGGAAAGTTAATCCACTCGCAGTGTAATGTGTGGACAAGAAAAATAAGTTAAGGAAACAAATAATATGATCACTAATTAATAACATGATATATGTTTTATTGTGTTATATTGCTATGTATGTATGTTTTTGCATGTGAGTCATAACAAGTTACCAAATTGGTACTCACGTAAAGTGAAAGAGGATTCGCACCAAAACTCTTGGAACCTATATACCTTGAGTATGGACAATGAGGGGAGTCGTATAAATAGTGATCTATGACTTCTAGTCGGGGTACAAGACGTTGTACCTAAATGCGCTGGAATTCCGTCATTTCATGTGGCATAGGTAATACCTTCTTGGATTTGTTCCTAAGTTGGTGCCTAATGGGCAAATGTTATAGGAGGAACCCGTTCGATGCGAAATTCAAAGTAATGATAAGTTAATTAATAAAAGAAAAGTGAGTCAAGTGTCACAGGTAATGGTATTTGAAAGGTAAGTTGTGTGTTTATTTTCATGCTCTTGCCTAGGATTATTCATGTTAATGTGTGATACAAAACAAAGTGATAACTTCGAAGGTTTGATAATGGCTTCTAAAAATGATGCAAGTATGGGGGAAATAATGGCTTATGGAGATTCAAGGCTTTTGGGATCATCAAAGACATCATCATGGGTGTGTATGGTGACACATGAATTTACTTGACCATTTGAAGCAAATGAAAGAATGGCGGCATTAGGAGAATAACATGGTTTTTGCCTATGAATTTTCTCCCACTTCAGTTGATAGGGTTTTTCTCATTTTAGGCTTTTATTGTTTTGAGTCTAGTGGAGCATTATGCATCATATTCTATCTAAAGGTCGAGGAAAATACGTTTTTGAAGGTTTCTTGATTAAAAGATCGAATCTTGTAGAGTTTCTTGAAGATTTACACATTTTCTTGGAAAATGAGCAAAAACGAGCGAACTAGTGTGGCGTGTTTTTGTGTCAAACTTCATGGTTGTTGGGAAACATGATTTTCAGAGAATCTTGGGTGGATTTTGCTGGGTAATCTTGTTTAGCAAGGTCTTAGGAAGTTTTTTAGGTTATTTTTTTGCTTAGATATACTTTGTTAGCAAGATAAGAATGACATGCAGTGCTGATGTGGCAATCTTATCTTGTGAGTCATGTGTGTGTTGGACGATTTTTCCCTTGTTTGTTCGTGTATATTAGCTTACTTTTGTTAGGATTTTGTTGATGATTATGCCTATAAATAATCTCAACATTAATTTGTAAAATTTTGATTAGAGAATTTAATAAACATTATTGTTTAAGTTTTATTTGTTTTCTACAAAACAAACACAAAACCGAAGGTGTGAGAATTTTCGAGTGTGAGGAAAATTCGAGCATATTAAGAGCTGGTGTTCAGGCTTTAGACTCTTGTGATGATAATTTTAAGAATTGAGGGTGCATAGCTTTAATCAATTCAAAAAATTATTCGACCTAGATCATTTTTCTTGGTGCCTTGCTTTAGAGAAAACCGAACTAGTTTTCTATCCTTGTGTGGTTGGCGATTTTCTATCATTAATCACATCAAATTTTGGTGCTTTCATTGAGAGGAAATTAATCCTCAAGGTTATTGCATAGTCTCATTGTTGAAACAAGTGCAATCATGTCAACTGATGAAGTGAATACTCCTAAGATTACTACTGAAGGATTGCGCAAAGACATAGAGGAGTTAAAGGCTATTTTTGAGGCTACCATGACGGATTTTGCTGAAAAATTGAAGTCACCTAGCAAATCCAAGGATGGAAGCAAAGGGGAGTCGAATTCTAGTTTTGATGATGAGCAATCAAGCTCAAGAAATGCACGCAAACCAAGAAAGAGGTACTCATTAAGTTCTAGCAATGACGAACCTATGAGTAGACGCAAAAAGAAGGATAGGCCTAAGGATGATGATCGAAATCTTAAACTAGATATTCCTGAATTCAGTGGGAGTTTGGATCCTGAAAAGTTCCTGGATTGGCTAAGAAGAATTGAACGAATTTTCAAATACAAGGAGTATGATGATCGAAAATCATATAAGGTTGCAGAACTAAAGTTAACTAGCTTAGCTAGTTTATGGATGGAAGGTATTCAAAGGAAAAGGAAGAAGGATGGGAAGTGTAAAGTATCTACTTGGACAAAACTGAAGAAGGAGATGAGGAGATGTTTTGTTCCTCAGGATTACGAGCAAGGCAATTTTATAAAGATGCATACTTTGAATCAAAATCGAAAATCAGTTGAAGAATATACATCTGAATTCCTCAACTTGATTACCATCTGCGATCTAGAAGAAAAAGAGGATCATCAAGTTGCTCGTTATGTTGCAGCTATAGATGAAAGAATAAGAGAAAAGGTGGAATTACAACCATACTGGACTTTTGATGAAGTTTGCAAGGTTGCATCTAGGTTTGAGAAGCAATTTTCGAAAAAAACAGTTACTTTTTCGAAACCCTTTGTGAAGAAAGAAGGTGCCGTTGTTCCTTATAAACAAAATTTCGATTCCACTTTTAAGCCTCCTCTATATATCAAGGATAAAGGATCTTCTACTAAACCTCCAAACCCTGATCAACGTACATGCTTCAAGTGCAAAAGTCAAGGTCATATTCAGAAAGATTGTCCACATTCAAGAGTTCACAATACTCGAAATTGGTCAGATGATGTAGAATTTGATGAAGAGGAGAATGAACGTCAACAACAAGAAGATGGCGTGAGTTATGGCACACAGGGAGAGGATATTGAAGAGATTACTCCTGAAGTGGATGGCCAGAGTTTAGTTCTACAAAGGGTTTTGCAATCCAAAGTTGTGACACCTACAAAGAACTAGAGGGATAAGATTTTCATCACCAGGTGCAATGTTCTAGGAAGGTTGTGTGATCTAATCATTGATTCAGGTAGTTGCACTAATGTGGTCTCTACTGTATTGATAAACAAACTGGAGATTCCTACCGCTGAACATCCTTAGCCTTACAAGTTACATTGGCTCAGTAACACAAGTGATGTCAAGGTGAATAAACAAGCGCTGGTTAATTTTAAGATTGGATATTTCGATGATCAAGTGCTTTGTGATTTATGTCCTATGGATGTGTACCATATATTGCTTGGAAGACCATGGCAGTATGATAGATTTGTACAGTTTGATGGTAGAGCAAATATATACATCATTAGAAAGCAGGCACAAGGTAAACCAGTTGCGTTGAAACCTTTATAAGGCTCGAAATTTTCGAAAGATATGAGCAATAAAAAGGGTGTTTTGTTGATTGATGAGAAAGTCATGGAGCAAGAGGTGAAGAATTGTAAGAAGTTCTATGTGTTGATGGCTAAGGAAGTGTAAGAGAAAGCAACGAGCATCCCTCGTGAGTTACGCCCCTTATTCCACGAATTTCAAGATATATTTCCTGATGAATTGCCACCGGGGTTACCGCCCATTAGAGGAATTTAACATCAGATTGATCTGGTTCCTGGAGCTCAGATTCCTAATAAACCAGCTTACAACGTCAGATTGAAGAATTAATGGCAAGAGGGTATGTCAGGGAGAGTATGAGTCCATGTGCAGTACCAACATTGTTTGTTCCTAAGAAGCATGGATCATGGAGAATGTGCATTGATTCTGGAGCTGCGAATAACATCACCACCAAATACAGGTGTCCTATTCCTCGTTTAGATGATTTATTGGATGAATTGTTTGGCTCACAAGTGTTTACTATGATTGATTTGAGGAGTGGTTATCATCAAAGTTGAATGAAAGAGGGTGATGAATGGAAAACAAGATTTAAAACTAAACTAGGACCCCATGAATGGTTAGTTATGCCTTTTGGTCTTACTAATGCTCCTAGTACTTTTATGAAATTGATGAATGAAGTTTTGAAGCCTTTCATTAGAAAGTTTGTGGTTGTCTACTTGGATGATATACTGGTGTACAGTGCAAGTATAGAAGATCATCTGCAGCATCTAAGAGAAGTGTTCGAAACTTTGAGGAAGCAGAAGTTATATGCTAAGCTCGAAAAGTGCTCGTTCATGCTTACTAGTGTGACGTTTCTAGGCTACATCGTTTCTAAAGATGGTGTTTCAGTTGATCCTTCGAAAGTAGAAACTATTAAATCATGTCTAGTTCCGAAATCTGTGACTGAGGTGTGTGCTTTCCATGGTTTAGCTTCTTTCTATAGAAGATTTGTGAAAAATTTCTTTTCTGTAGTAGCTCCTATGACCGAGAGTATTAAGAAGAATAAGGAGAAGTTTGAATGGACAAAAGATGCGCAAAAGACATTCGAATTGGTGAAGAAGTAGCTTTGTCAAGCTCCTAATTTAGCCTTACTAGACTTTTCGAAACCTTTTGAAGTTGAGACAGATGCTAGTGGCGTGGGAATTGGTGCAGTTTTGGTTTAAGGTAAGCGACCTATAGCTTATTTCAGTGAGACATTGAATGGAGCAAGATTGAACTACTCTACCTATGACAAGAAATTCTATGCTATTGTTCGAGCATTGGATCACTGGAGTCATTATCTGCGACCAAGTCACTTTATATTGCATTCTGATCATGAGGCTCTGAAGCATATCAATGCCCAACATAAACTCAATCCAAGACATGCTAAGTGGGTTGACTTTTTGCAATCTTTTCACTTTTCATCAAAGTATAAAGAAGGCAAATCTAATGTGGTTGCTGATGCTCTATCAAGGAGGTATGCTTTAATTGGTGTTCTTAATTTCAAATTGCTTGGTTTGGAGTTAATTACACAATATTACGAGCAAGATGGAGATTTTGGTCCTATATATTCACAAATTACGAAGGGGTCGATGGGGTCTTATGTGCTACATGATGGATTCTTATTCAAAGGGAAACTACTTTGTATCCCTAAGTGTAGTATTTGTGAATTGCTCGTCAGAGAGGCACATGGGGGTGGCATTGCAGGTCATTTTAGCATTACAAAAACATTGACAATGTTGCAGGAACATTTCTATTGGCCTAGAATGATTGTAGATGTTGATGCAGTTATCTCACAGTGTGCTGTTTGTTAAAAAGCAAAGGCATCCTTCCATTAGGGATTCTACACACCATTTCCTGTGCCAGAAGCCCCTTGGGAAAATATTTATGTGGATTTTATAGTTGGTTTGCCTAGAACTGCAAGGCAAAAGGATGCTATAATGGTTGTGGTTGACAGGTTTTCAAAGATGGCTCATTTCATACCTTGTCATAAGACTGATGATCCTGTGAATATTGCAGAGTTGTATTTTTGAGACATTGTTAGGTTACATGGGGTGCCGAACACAATTGTCAGTGATAGAGACACAAAATTCATGATTTATTTCTGGAAATCCTTGTGGCCTTTGATAGGAACGAAACTGCTCTTCAGTACTTCTTATCATCCACACACAGATGGTCAAACTTAGGTCACAGATAGAACATTAGGGGTCCTACTTCGTGGATTGGTAAGCAAGACACAAAAGGATTAGGACTTGAAGTTAGCTCATGCAGAGTTTGCTTATAATCGTTCACCTACATATCCAACTAAGCATTCACCTTTTGAAGTTGTTTATGGAGTTAATCCCAAGCTACCCATTGATTTCGTGGCTATTCCCAAAGGTGAGCTCGTTCATAAAGATGCTTTAGCTAAAATTGAATACATGCAGAAGTTACATGCACATGTTAGAGCAAGAATTGAGCATGTGAATAATTTCTACAAGAAAAGAGCTAACACAAACAAAGTTAAACACAAATACAAGGAAGGTGATTTAGTATGGTTATATCTAAGGAAGGAAAGATTTCCTAATGAAAGGAAAAACAAGCTAATGCCTAGGTGTGATGGACCATTCAAAATCGCGAGCAAGATAGGGGACAATGCATATAAACTCGAATTGCCAGGAGAATATGGTGTTTATGCTACATTAAACATTGGTGATTTATCTCCTTATGTTCCTGATGATCAACTTCGAGGTTTGAGGACAAACTCTTTTGAATAAAAGGAGGATGATACGAAACAAAGTGATAACTTTGAAGGTTTGATAATGGCTTCTAAAAATGATGCAACTATGGGGGAAATAATGGCTTATGGAGATTCAAGGCTTTTGGGATCTTGAAAGACATCATCATGGGTGTGTATGGTGACACACGAATTTACTTGATCATTTGAAGCAAAGGAAAGAATGGCGGAATTAGGGGAATAAGATGGTTTTTGCCTATGAGTTTTCTCCCACTTCAATTAATAGGGTTTTTCTCATTTCAGGCTGTTATTGTTTTGAGTCTAGTGGAGCATTATGCATCATATTCTAAGGGTCTAGGAAAATACATTTTTGAAGATTTCTTGATTAAAAGATCGAATCTTGAAGAGTTTCTTGAAGATTACACATTTTCTTGGAAAATGCGCAAAAACGAGCGAACTAGTGTGGCGTGTTTTTGCGTCAAACTTCATGGTTGTTGGGCAACGTGATTTTCTGACAATCTTGGGTGGATTTTGCTGGATAATCTTATTTAGAAAGGTCTTAGAAAGTTTGTTAGGATATTTTTTTGTTTAGATATAGTTTGTTAGCAAGATAAGAATGACTTGAAGTGCTGATGTGGCAATCTTATCTTGTGAGTCATGTGTGTGTGTGTGGGACGATTTTTCCCTTGTTTGTTCATGTATTTTAGCTTACTTTTGTTAGGATTTTGTTGATGATTATGCCTATAAATAATCTCAACATTAGTTTGTAAAATTCAGATTAGAGAATTCAATAAACATTATTGTTTAAGTTTTATTTGTTTTCTACATAACAAACACAAAACGGAAGGTGTGAGAATTTTCGAGTGTGAGTAAAATTCGAGCATATTGAGAGTTGTTGTTCAGGGTTTAGACTCTTGTGAGGATAATTTTAAGAATTCAGGGTGCATAGCTTTAACCAATTTACAAAAATATTCGACCTACATCGTTTTTCTTGGTGCTTTGCCTTAGAGAAAACAGAACTAGTTTTCTATCCTTTTGTGGTTCGTGATTTTCTATCATTAATCACATCAATGTGTTGCATAGTTATTTGTATTTATGGACTCAACTTTGCTGATTAAGTGTTTTTGTGTGCATGGCATTGCCTTTATCTTGGCCCTATAATGACTGTACCCATTTCGATGGCGACTAGTAGACTAAAATGAAGGGAAAGCTAAAGGTACTGAAGGGCATACTCAAATGATGTTGGGATTGAGTGATGAGTGTTCTCGTTTAGTTTTTCCTAGTTAACTCATTTAGTTGCATATGCTTTTATATTTATAATAAGTATCTATAATTGTTGTTATGTTGGACTAATGTTCGTTTTCAAGTTTAAATTATGTTGGTTTTAAGGGCCAAACATTGGTTCCAAGTTGTAAGTTTTATTTAAAGTTTTGATTATTTGGTTTCAAGTTTGACTTTAATTGTTTTTGAAAAGTAGGAGTCTTCCACTGTAGTACTTTGATAATTGCCTTAGCTGTTATTACGGTGGCGGTAATACTTTGGTAATTCTTATTTTAGTAGTTAATTAGGTGAAAAAATATGTTTCAAATGAAAGAAATTTCAAGGATGCATGTTACAAAGTGGTTACCAGAGCCTTGTTTTTGAAAATAGAAATAATTTATTTAATTATTTTGGGTAGGTTTCCTTTTCAGGGAAAGAGTCTTCAGGATAAAAGTTTCTCTTTCTAGAAATTATGTAAGTGATTAATTATTAATTTAATTAATTATTTAAATATTTTTTTATTACTTTATTAATTAGTTAATTAATTATTTTAAACATTTCCTGTTTAGGAAATTTTTGAAAAATAAATTTCTAATTTTAGAAGGTTACTAAAAAATGAAAAGTTTCAAAAATAATAGTAATTTCCAAAAATAGAAAGTTTTGAAAAAGAAAAAGTTTTGTTTGTTCATATGTGCAGGTATGTAAGGAATTAAGGTATGTTTGTATGCGTTATTGCTTTAATAACATGTGGTGAGTTTGGGTAGGAAGATTTGGGCATGTAGGATAGATTTTAATTCTTCCTCCATGCATTTATTAAGTGCTTTAGTTGATTGTTATTTTTGTTGTGGCTAGCTATGTGTAGCAAGATTGTTTGTTAGCCATCGAATCTTTCCTTTGGTAGAACTGCTTGTTTTGTTTTATGGGAAGGGCTTTCGTAGTTTCTAAATATGTTCTTTCAGGAGGATATTGATCGTATCTCTTAGTAAGGATACATAAATGGGGAATATGGAGAACGAAGATATTGAGGAACTGTTTTAGTACGCTAGGAAGATTCGTCTTATAGGTCGTACGTGAGTGAAGCTCTTGGTAAGGAGTGTGACCAGCCTGAGTTGCTTACTGAACCACCAACCCTACTTGGAGATAGTGGCCACGGTTGATGACTTTTAATTGAAGGGAGGGGTTCCCAATTATGCAAGGTATAGGATATCTGCAAGAGTACAACTTTCATAGGTAGCAAGCGTTTAAGAATTCTAATCCTAGTTTTATACCATCTCGTTTTCATGTTTGAAGTACTCAACATGGTGCTACTATAGCTAAGGAAGAGTCAAGCTCAGTTTCTTCGGGTCACGAGTCAGGGGATAGTCCATTTTTCGAGATCGAGGAGCCATACCTTATTATTTTAGTGTCCATAGTTTTAGTATCTAACTCTAGAATGGAGGAGGATGAGAGTGGACCACAAGCGGATGTTAATGGCAAGAATTATGTTGTTTCTTTTGATTGGTGTGATAGTGTTAATGTTTAAGGATCATGTTATGATAGAATTCGAGATGTTTTAGTTTTTCTCCATGTTACGATATAAGGATTTTTAAACCTCTTCGTTTATCTTCTTTCATTTGAGGATAAGTTGGCCAAGACTGTTTCTTGAGACCTTTAATATGAGTTAAGTGTGCTAAGCTATTCTCTGAGTTGAATAAAGCAAGTTGCTTCTTTAAGATGTTCCATTAGCTTAAGTGGAAATTCAAGGGAAAATTTTTCTTTTTATTATATGCTTTTATTTTGAATAATGGTTGTGAAAGCAATCAAGATAAATTGCAGTAATTGACTTTGGGGAAAGCAATTTCCTTTGATGCTGAATTAAAGCTATGATGTGTTGAAGGTTCAAGTCTTTCCTTTAGTATGTTTTTTATTATTGGGTTAGACTGTGTCTTGACAAGAAAGTCTTTCCACTTTAGGAGAAGGAGAATGTCTCAAAACAGTGATTCGCTTAATGAGGTTTTAAGGCAACTAGCCTACATAGCTCAACAGTTAGTTGCAAGGCGTCTTTCTATAGAGGTTCAATTGCAAATAGCTAGGCAGCTGTTTGAGACGCTCAACGAGCTTTATGGGTTAGCCGCACACCTCTGTGATTTAGAGAAAAAGAAAAACGAGATACTAAAGGAGATTAATACAAAGGAGAAAAGGAAGAATGGTGGAGGAAGCTCTAATCATCATGGTAGTCATGATGAATCTAAGAAGCCTCGCATCAATACAAATTTTCAAGAGTGTACGGGGAATTTTGGTAAGCTTGAGAACATCAATGTTTTTAGGCGGCAGTCCGCATGCCAAAAAGGTAGAGTTTATTTCTTCAAAAAGTGTCCTAATAACCACCCGAGAAAAGATTGTGAGGGAAATCCGGTTACTTATCACTTGTGCAATAAGTTAGGGCATCGGGGGTACGAATGCCTCTGGAAAATTAAGGGAAAGGAAAGTCAAGGAGGCCAATTCAAGGGTAATTCTTCAGGAAGGCCATAAAGAGGTTTCCAAGGAAACATAGGAGGGAGAGCACGACAACAAAATGGAAACAAGAGTGGTAATGGCAATGGAGGAGGTCAAGCTAAGGTGTCTAGCATCGGAAAGCTCAATGTCAACGAAGAGGTGATCACTGGTACTTTCTCTATTCATTCTATTCATGTTAAATTTTATTCGGTTCCGGTGCAACGTGTTCTTTCGTGCCTACTAGGGTTTGTAAACATTACTTCTTAGGAAAAGTAGATATAATAGATATGCCTATACTGATTTCGTTTCGAAAAGTAGGGCAATGTTCTAAAAGTTACTTGGATGTACCGATTTTGATCGAAGAAGTGGAATATAAGGCTAACTTGTTTGGGTTTGAGTTAGGTGATTTGGAGGTCTTTCTAGGAATGAATTGGTTTAGTGACTATGTGGACGAAATCGTGTGCAGGCCACTGAAAATGTGCATCAGTAAAGAAGAGTAAGAAGGTGAGCTATTGGATGTCGGGAAGACCGAAGCACAATGAGATTGTGTCAATGATGCGATTTTTTAGTTACGAAAAAAAAGGGGGATTTTCAATTTAATCCTTTAGTCTGAGGGATGTGGATTATATTGAGTCTTCTAAGGCAGAGGATATCGAGGTAGTGAAGGATTTTCTAGATGTATTTCCAGATTAGGTTCCGGGAATGTCGCCGAAGTGAGAAATCGATTACACTATAGACTTAGTGACGGGAACCGCACCCATCTTAAGGAACCATACAGGAGAAGGGTTACATTAGGCCTAGTGTGTCGCCTTGGGGAGCGCCATTGTTGTTTGTAAAGAAGAAAAAAATAGGATTATGAGACTGTGTATTGATTATAGAGAGTTAAATAAGGTGACGATTAGGACCAAATATCCTTTGCCAAGAATCGATGACTTGTTTGATCAATTGAAAGGGGGAAATCATGTTTTTGATGACAATTTGAGGTCAGGATACCATCAATTGAGGATTGCTGGCGAGGACATACCAAGGACGACTTTTAGTACGAAGTATGGGCATACGAGTTCTCTGTGATGACATTTGGGTTGACTAGCGATTTTCATGGACATGACAAATTGAGTTTTTCAGCGGTTTTTGGACAAGTTTGTGATCGTGTTCATCGATGATATTTTGATGTATTCGAAAAGTAATAAACATCATGTAGAATATCTAAGGACTATTTTGTCAACGCTTAAGGAATATAAATTGCATGCCATGTTCTTGAAGTGAGAATTTCGGATGGAGAGTCGCATGTTAAGACATTTTGTGTCAAAAGAGGGAGTTGAAGTGGATCTAGCAAAAATTGAGGAAGTGAAGGAAATAACCTACGCCTAAGAACGTGCTGGATGTGTGAAGTTTCTTGGTTTTAACATGATATTATAGGAGGTTCGTGAAGTAATTTTCGAAAATTGTGAAACCTACGACATCGTTGATGGATACGGGTTGTAATTTTGGTTGAAACAATAAATGTGAGGAAGCATTTCAAACTTCAAGGAGTGTTTAACAACGACTGCAGTGTTGACTTTACCAGATGGGAGTGATTCCTATGACGTGTATAGTGATGCTTCTAAGAATTGTTTGAGTTGTGTGCTTATGCGAAACGGAAAGGCAATTGCATACTCTTCAAGTCAGTTGAAACCATACGAAGTAAAATATCTCACTAACTATCTTGAACTCGCGGCAATCGTCTTCACATTGAAAATTTAATGGGGAGACACAAAAAAATCGTATGGGGTAAAGTGTAAAATCTATATTGATCACAAGATCTTGAAGTACTTTTCACTCAAAAAGATCTAAATATGCGTCAAAGGAGACAACTTGAGTTGATCAATGATTATGACTTAAGCATACAATATCGTGAAGGAAGGGTTGTTCTAAGTTGTAAAACGAAGCATGGAGTAAATTCTCTAGTACTTGCTAACGGATTATGTAGAGAAATGGAGAAGTTGAACATGGAAATATTGAAGGAGGAAACAATAAAAGGAATGCTTTGTAACCTTAGCATCTAAACAATGGTTTTCCAGGAGATAAAGGAGAGCTAGGATAGAGACGTAAAGTTAGGAAGAATAAAGGAGAAATTGAAAACAAGAAAGGCAACGAATTTCAGAATTTATGAAGATTGGAGTGTAAGATATAAAGTAAGGTAGTGTGTACCACAAAATTGTGAAGAGTTGAAAAGGCAAATCATGGGGAAAGGTCATAATACATCATACTTGGTCCACCCTAGAGGTGACAAATTGTATAAAGATTTGAAAAAGGTGTATTGGTGGCATAGAATAAAAAAATGAGGTGGCTAAATTTGTGAGTAAGTGTCTTACATGTGATCAGGTGAAATTTGAACATCAAAGGCCACAACGAAAAAGCGCAACCACTCGAGATCCCATGATGGAAATGGGATTACATCTCGATGGATTTTGTTACTTAGTTGCCAAAGTCGAAGAACAATGGTGATACAATCTAGTTCTGATGGATAGGCTTACCAAATCGGCTGTGTTATACTGATGAAGGAGACTTGGAAAATGGAGCAACTTGCGAGTGCTTACATAAAGCATGTTATCAGATTACATGGAGACCCAAAATACATTGTGTCAGATAGGGATTCTAGGTTTCTTTCAAGATTATGAAAAAGTGTTTAGGAGAATTTTGGTACTACATTCAAGATGAGTACTGCTTTCCATCCAGCAACCGATGGTGATCTATATCTTATGTTCAAACTAAGGGCTTAAACTTAAGATAGATTAATTTTAAAGAACTTCGTGAATTGGAACACTCACAATCAACGAAACTCACAAACTTAGGTTAGATTGGAACACTCAACAATCTAGTTCTAAGGTTGTTTTAATCTTTGTGAGAACACTCAATCACAAATACTAAAACTATGGTGAATATTTTGAAGCTTCTAACTCTCAAAACACTCGAAATCCTTTTTGTAATTTTGGGTGAAACTCTCACACAAAAT
Organism: Suaeda aralocaspica; assembly: GCA_016808085.1. NCBI lineage: Eukaryota > Viridiplantae > Streptophyta > Magnoliopsida > Caryophyllales > Amaranthaceae > Suaeda > Suaeda aralocaspica. The sequence goes on along the minus strand of PYUH01000678.1, from coordinate 243,014 downwards.
AACGCATTACAAGTATGAACAATAATCAAAATCTTAATTTTATTGAATAAAACATGGGTATTTATAGTACAAATACCTTAGGTCTCCTAAACAACCTTGGTTAAACTCTCCTAAATTATCTAGGAAATAAAACAACTCCTAAAGACACACTAATCCTAGTAAATTCGCCCCCTCACAAGATAAACATACAACTTGATAAGTATGCCACCTCATTATTGCAAGTTGATCTTATCTTGCCTAACAAACTCTAACAAATTACCTAATCAAGAAAATATCCTAACGACTTATCTAAATAACTAATTAACAAGATAATCATCAGATTTTAAACTAGAAATTACAGGATAACTCGTTGCCCAAGAACTTGGAAAAATAGCAAAATACTCGCTAATTTGGACGCCAATTTATACTCGTCAAGTGTTTGAACGCCAACTTACACTTGCCAATGTTGAACGCCAACTTACACTTGCCAATGTTGAACGACAACTTATAAACCTTCCTTTCCAAGTGTTGAACGCCAAGTAATTAACCTTGAACGCCAAATGAACGCCACGCCAAGTGAACGCCTAGTGGCGTGTGGCCTTATTCAAGCATGAGTGTTATGCAACAATGACCATGAGCTAATCCAAAGCCATGTAGCCCAAATGAACGCCACCCTTGAATCTCAGAACGACTTAGAATCAACTCTTTCTTGTCAATGCTTGAATCTGCTTCCTGATCATCCTCCCTTTCTTCAAAAGGAATTGTCCTCAATTCTTGAATCTGCGTATCATCCAAGTAAGGAGTTAAATCCCCTATGTTAAAGGTACTAGCCACGCCATACTCTTCTCCAATGTCAATCTTGTAAGCATTATCACCATACTTCTCTAAGATTTTAAAAGGACCCTCACCTCTAGGCATGAGTTTGTGTTTGCGTTTTCCTAGAAACCTCTCCTTTCTAAGATGAACCCAAACCAAATCACCTGGATTGAATGTCTTATACTTGCGTTTCTTATTTGCTGTTTTCTTGTACATCTCATTTACTTTTTCAATTCTCGCTTTTACTTGTTTATGCAACTTCAACATGTTCTCAGCTTGCTTCTTTGCATCTTCATGGATATACTCGTTTTTAGGAATAGCAATCAAATCAATAGGGACATAAGGATTGATACCATAAAGTACTTCAAAAGGTGAATGTTGAGTAGCATAGGTAGGTGTCCTATTGTACGCAAATTCTGCATGACTTAGCTTCACATCCCAATCTTTGCCAGTTTTACTCACAAGTCCCCTAAGTAATGAACCAATTGTTCTATTAGTGACCTCAGTTTGTCCATCAGTTTGTGGATGATGAGAAGTGCTGAACAACAACTTTGTGCCAATCAATTTCCATAAACCCTTCCAAAAGTAACTAAGAAACTTGCTATCACGATCGGAAACAATGGTTTTAGGAACCCCATGCAATCGAACAATCTCCTTAAAATATAAATAAGCCACTCCTATAGCATCCTCAGTTTTGTGACAAGCAATAAAGTGCGCCATCTTTGAAAACCTATCAACCACAACCATGATTGAATCCTTACCCCTTTGTGTTCTTGGCAAAGCAACAATAAAGTCCATGCTCACATCCTCCCAAGGCCTTTCTGGAACAGGTAGTGGAGTGTATAATCCCTTATGAAACGTGCTTTTTGACCGTTGACAAGTACCACAACGAGCTAGAATTGCGTGCACATCTCCCACCATCTTTGGCCAGTAGAAGTGTTCTTGTAACAATTCAACTGTTTTGTTGATGCCAAAGTGTCCTGCAAGACCCCCTCCATGAGCTTCACGAACCAACAACTCCCTTATAGCACACTTAGGGATACAAAGTTTGTTTTTTTTTTAATAGAAAACCATCAACCAAGTTGTAATGACCAATTGCTTCTTGTGTGCATTGCTTATGTATGTCACCAAAATCCTTATCTTGATCATAATATTCCTTGATGATTTCGAATCCCAACACTCTTGAACCAACCATTGCTATCAAATTGTGTTTTCTAGAAAGTGCATCCGCCACTACATTAGCCTTGCCAGCCTTGTATTTCGCAACAAAGTTGAAAGATTGAAGAAACTCTACCCACTTAGCATGTCTAGCATTAAGCTTTTGTTGTCTATTGATATGTCTCAATGAGTCATGGTCAGAATGTAACACAAAAGCTTGTGGTCTTAGATAATGACTCCAATGATCCAATGCTCTAATCATGGCATAGAACTCCTTGTCATAAGTAGAGTAATTCAATTTTCCGCCCCCTAACTTTTCACTAAAGTAGGAAATTGGCCTCCCTCCTTGAATAAGAACCGCACCAATCCCTGTACCACTTGCATCACACTCAACTTCAAAAGGTTTAGTGAAATCAGGAAGTGCTAGAATCGGAGTATTGCACATCTTTTCCTTTACCAAATCAAACGCCAGTTGAGCTTGTTTGGTCCACTCAAACTTGCCTTGTTTCGTGCATTTAGTTATAGGGCTCATAATAGTGCTAAAATTACGAATAAACCTCCTATAAAACGATAGGCCATGAAAAGATATCACTTGAGTAACTGTCGTAGGAATAGGCCATGATGCAATAGCTTCAACTTTCTTTTGATCCACTTTGATACCCTCATGCGAAACAATGTACCCTAGAAAACTTATCTCACTTTGCATGAAATCACACTTTTCTAGTTTCCCATAGAGTTTTTGTTTCCTTAGAACTTCAAAGACTTGTCGAAGATGATCCATATGCTCCTTTTCATTCTTGCTATACACTAATATATCATCAAGATAGACCACAACAAATTTACCAATGAAAGGACGCAATACCTCATTCATAAGCCTCATGAATGTGCTAGGGGCATTAGTTAAACCAAAAGGCATAAACATCCATTCATATAGCCCATGCTTTATCTTGAAAGCCGTCTTCCATTCACCCCCTTCCCTCATACGAATTTGGTGATACCCACTAAGTAAATCAATCTTTGAAAATAGTTGAGAACCACTCAATTCATCTAGTAAATCATCCAACCTAGGAATAGGAAACCTATACTTGATAGTTATGTGATTCACGGCTCTACTATCAATGCACATTCTCCACGTCCCATCTTTCTTAGGTACAAGCAGGGTAGGAACTGCACAAGGACTCATACTTTCACGTACATACCCTCTTTCCATAAGCTCGTCAATTTGCCTTTGTAATTCTTTTGTTTCTTCTGGATTGCATCTATATGGTGGCTTGTTAGGTATGGGAGCACCAGGAATCAAATCAATTTGGTGTTCAATACCACGAATTGGCGGCAACCCTTGTGGCAAATCTTCTGGAAACACATCCTCAAATTCGCGCAACAATTCTTGTAGAATAGAATGATCAATGTCTTCAATGCTCTTTACTTCCTTAGCAACCAGAAGGTATACAAAATCACGAGCACCCATGTCCTTCTCAAATTGCTTTCGTGACACAAACAACACCTTTTTATCATCTTTGGGCTTTTCCTTTTTCTTCTTGTTTAGGTCACTAGGCGAAAGTGGGAGCAATACCTTCGTATTTCCCCCTTTGAAGACCTTATACACATTAGACTCGCCATCATGGATAGTTTTTCTATCATACTGCCATGGCCCACCAAGTAGTAGATCACATGCATCCATAGGAACAACATCACAAAGTACCTCATCCTCAAATTTTCCAATTGAAAAATTTACTAGAGCTTGCTTTCGTATACTCACTTCATTGTCATCATCTAGCCACTTTAGCTTATAAGGTTTCGGATGTCTTGATGTTTTCAATTGTAGTTTATCAACCAGTTTAGATGAGACTACGTTGGTACAACTACCTCCATCAACAATTAAACTACAAATAGAATTGTGTACCTTGCAACGAGTGTGAAAGATGTTTTCACGTTGCTCTTCTCCCACGGATTTGGAGTGCAAAACTCTTCTAAGAACTAAGTTGCTCTCATAAACTTCCTCCTCCTCAAAGTCACTTTCTGGCTTGCATTCTTCCTTGCCACCTTCCTCTTCCATGGCTTGTTGAAGTTCATTGGTGTATTCATCAATCTCCCTCATCTCACGCATGGTCAACACTCTAGAAGTAGGACAATCCTTCTTATAATGGCCATAACCTTTACACTTAAAACATGTTACCTTCTATGTACCATCATCAAGTGTCTCAACCCTCTTTCCCTTATCACTGCTTGGAGTCACAAACTTCTTTGCTTCACTTTGAGACTCACTCATAGGCTTTGAACTTGTAGCTTTAAACTGTTGATAAGGCTTAGGTGATGGCTTAGTTACGTTCCTTTTCCTTTGCTTTTCCAATACTATGGCAATTTTGCTGACTTCATCAAAAGATAAGTTAGGTTGTAACTCAATTTTGTCACGCACATCTACGTTAAGACCACCAATAAAACGTGCAATTTTTTGCTCCTCCCTCTCTTCAACGTCACATTGTATGGTTAGTTTTTCGAAATCAGCAATGTAATCTTCCATAGGCTTGTTTCCTTGTTTCAACGGTGCCAATCTAACATACAACTCTTGTTGATAATTTGTCGGTTCAAAACGCCTTCTCAAAAGCTTCTTAAGCTTTTCCCAAGTTTCGATCTTGCTCTTACCCTCACGCTGCCTACTCCTTTTGAGGCCATTGAACCACATGGAAGCGTATTTAGATAGTTTAGCAATATCAATCTTGTACTTCTTATCTTCACTCGTGCCCTTATAATCAAAATACCTTTCTAGTGCTAGTTCCCAGTCAAGGTATGCTTCTACATCACCTTGGCCATCAAATTCATTCACTTCAAACTTCAAACCACGATCATCATCACTATTTGAAGGTTTAGCTTTGAGGCGAATAACTTCCGTTGTCAAACCCAAGAACAATTCTTGCAACTTGTTTGTTTGTTCTGCTAGATGCGTAATGAACTCATCACTATAAACTTTGCTTTGTTTTTCTTGATCAGCCATTGTGCTCTGATACCACTTGATCTATATCTTATGTTCAAACTAAGGGCTAAAACTTAAAATAGATTGATTTTAAAGAACTTCGTGAATCGGAACACTCACAATCAACGAAACTCACAAACTTAGGTTAGATTGGAACACTCAACAATCTAGTTCTAAGGTTGTTTTAATCTTTGTGAGAACACTCAATCACAAATACTAAAACTATGGTGAATATTTTGAAGCTTCTAACTCTCAAAACACTCGAAATCCTTTTTGTAATTTTAGGTGAAACTCTCACAAAAAATAACGCATTACAAGTATGAACAATAATCAAAATCTTAATTTTATTGAATAAAACATGGGTATTTATAGTACAAATACCTTAGGTCTCCTAAACAACCTTGGTTAAACTCTCCAAAATTATCTAGGAAATAAAACAACTCCTAAAGACACACTAATCCTAGTAAATTCGGCCCTCACAAGATAAACATACAACTTGATAAGTATGCCACCTCATTATTGCAAGTTGATCTTATCTTGCCTAACAAACTACCTAATCAAGAAAATATCCTAACGACTTATCTAAATAACTAATTAACAAGGTAATCATCAGATTTTAAACTAGAAATTACAGGATAACTCATTGCCCAAGAACTTGGAAAAATAGCAAAATACTCGCCAATTTGAACGCCAATTTATACTCGTCAAGTGTTTGAACGCCAACTTACACTTGCCAATGTTGAACGCCAAGTTATTAACCTTGAACGCCAAGTGAACGCCTAGTGGCATGTGGCCTTATTCAAGCATGAGTGTTATGCAACAATGACCATGAGCTAATCCAAAGCCACGTAGCCCAAATGAACGCCACCCTTGAATCTCAGAACGACTTAGAATCAACTCTTTCTCGTCAATGCTTGAATCTGCTTCCTGATCAGATGTGCAGATAAAAAAGACTATTCAGACATTAGAAAGTATATGTTAGAGGCTTGTGTTATGGATTCCAAGGAATTTGGGAGGATAGTTTGGATTTGATCAAATTTTCATCCAATAACAGTTACTGTGCGGGTATTGGCATGGCATCTTTTGAAGCATTGTATGGGGAAAAGGGTAAAAGTTCTTAGTTTAGGAGTGTTATAGGAGAAACAGTAATCTAAGACCTCAATTGATTAAGGAGACTACAAAAAAGGTGAGTAAAAATACAAGCAAAGATTCAAGCTGTACAAAATGGACAAAAATCCTTTGCGGACCAAAAGCATAAGAAAGTAGAGTATGAGGTTGGTGACAAGGTGTTGCTACAAGTATCACCAACGAAAGGCGTTATGAGGTTTGGGAAAAAAGGAAAATTAAGTCCAAAGTATATGGGACTATATAAGTTCTACAAAGGATTGAAGAGGTAGCTTATAAGCTAGCCTTACCCATGGAATTGTGCAAAGGGCATAGCGTTATTCATGTATCGCAGTAGAGACAGTATTTTCCGAATAAGTCGCATGTTTTCAACCGAAGACAATTGAGTTAGACCGAAGTCTCACTTATGAGGAGAGACAAATCAATATATTTGATAGTAGAGTTTGTAGTACTTCGTTAAAAAGGTGTCAAATAGTAAAAGTTGTATGGTCTAAAACCTACAAACGAAACTTGAAGATAAAAAAATAGGCTGAGGAAATAGTATCTAGAATTGTTTTTAGTTAGTAGAGTTACAGGGACGTAACTCGATTTTAATTAAGGGGGTAGAGTGCGATAAAATTTCAAGCGTTTTTCCATTAAATTTTGTGAGTTTTTGCTTTTTTTCAGCAAAGTTTTACGTAAGTATTATGTTTTATTCTCTAAAGTTGTCAGGAAAAAGTCTAAGTAAGTGTCTAAAGTCTACAACAACTAAAGTTAAAAAGGAAAAGTTTGGAAAAATACAGTCTCTATTGAAGTTCCATACTGTAGTTTACACAAAGTTTCGGGATGAAACTTCTTTTAAGTTCCATACAGTCTACAACAACCAAAGTTAAAAAGGAAAAGTTTGGAAAAATAAGTCTCTATTGAAGTTCCATACTGTAGTTTACACAAAGTTTCGGGATGAAACTTCTTTTAAGGGGGGGGGGGGGTGTAGACTGTAATAACCCATATTTTCACAATTTCACATTTTCTATCTATTTAATTTCATAATTATTTAGTATATTTTGGTATTTTTGGTGAAAAATAAGCTAAATAAATTGTTTAATTAAAGAAAATTTAATTATTAAAGACTTAAAATAATCATTTTCATGTTTTATGCAGTTTATAAGTTATTTTATGCCACTTTAATATTTCTAAAAACATTTTAAGAAGTTTCCAAATTTACTTTTTTTTCATTTTCTTATTTATTTAAAACAAGGGCATAAAAGTAATTTCAATCAGGAAAAGTATTTTTGTAATTTCACTTAAACCCTAATTTGGGTCTATAAATACCCCATTAAATAAAAATAGTATTAAAACAAGGGCACAAAAGTAATTTCAAACATTAAGGGTATTTATGTAATTGCACTAAAACCTACGTTGGGTCTATAAATACCCCTTAAATCAGAAAATTTTCAGATTTACTTTATTATTAGTGAATTAGGATTTCAAAAAAAAAAAAAATAGTGAGAGAGAAAATAAAAATCCGTCGCTCCTACTTCTTGCTAGCCCCTTCCTCGCCGGCGCCGTCCCCTCGCCGTCGTCGCTGCTATCGCGCGCCACCACCGCCGGCCACCTTCTCTTCCTCCCCTATTTTTGGTAGTTTCGAATTTCAATAAAAAAATCTTCTCCTCTTTTCTTTTATTTTCAAGTACGCATAAATTTATGTTTCTAGTTATGTTTAATCTTGTTTTTTATTATTCTAATCATGTTTTATAAAGTTATGATTATGTTTAAAGTATGAATTTATAAAGTTGTTCATGAAAGTTTAAATTGGGGTTTATGAAATCATGAAATTTGTAGTTTTATGGTTTTTAACGATCTAAACTTTTATATTATGATCATAAATTGTTGTGGTATGAATTTGTAATGATTTTATGAAGTTTAGATTGATTTTTAAGGGTTTTAAACTTGTTTAATATTGCTGTCAAATTTTTAAAGTCATGAAAACTGAAACTAAAAATATTATGAATATGTTTTATTTCATGAAAAATTATTTTAAAGCATAGATTAGATGTATAATGATGGTATTAGATTGCAAAATAGTTTTATGCTTGGTTTATGATGTTTTGATGAGTTTTTAAGGAGTTTTGAATAAATAAATAAAGCTGTAAATTCTTATTAATTAATTCGTGTTTATGCCTAAAAATAGTAGCATGTGAAATAATTAGTTATAATTATTTTTTAATGCATCAAAATATTGTATGATGATCTTAGGACATGACAATAGTGTTTTATGATCAAAATATGATATATAGAAGGGTTTCAAAGTGTTTTAAGTAATTTTATAAAGCTGCCATTTTTGGATAATTACCGAAAATCGAGTGTTTTGCAAAAGAAAAAATAAAATAAAGTATGGAATTAAATAGAGACCATATAAGGAACGTTTTGGACTAGTTTGCAGTATAAAAAGTTGATTTAGACTTGTTGTAGAAGTTTGTTAACAATGTTTTAATTTAGTTTCGGTTTTCCCTATGTAGGAGAATTCGAGTTAGTTGACTTTTAGAAGTTGTGGCGGATCACCACTAATATACAAGGTACGTAAGTACTTAAGGCGAAAGTAAAAGTAGAATTCATGCTTGGTTGTTGATCTTACATGCTATGTATGTGGTTATGAATTGTTGTTTGGTTGACTTGCATGAGAAGTATGTTAGTATGAAAGTTTGAAAAGTATGACTCTTATATTGTTTTGACATTCCACCTTTATAGCATATTTAATCATATCTTAAGTTATTGGAGTGTTCAAATTATATCTAAAGTTGGCCAGTAGTTAATAAAGAAGAAAGGAAGTTAGTTGAATTGATTAGTTACTTAATCAACAAGAAAAGTAGTTTGTGAATTTTTATTCACATGTTTAATAAAGCTTTAATGAGAAAATATTTTCATTGCCACTCACAGTTTAATGTGTGGTCAAGAAAGATAAATAGTTAGCCACTCACAGTTAAATGTGTGGTAAAGGAAGTTTAGTTTAATTAAAGGACACACAAGATTATTTTTAGAATCACTTTAAATCCAAGATAATTAATATGGTTTTGTTGATTTCATGCATGATTCTATGTGTTGTTATGTGTGAGTCATAATATTGTTAAACCTGTTAATCACGTAAAGTGAAAGAGGATTCACACTGTAGACACCTATTTTTGGTCCTGCCTGACGGCTAATGATTATTGTGTACCACGTCAATAACATGTCCGATTCATGAAAGTCGAGTGCTTGAAAGTATATAAGTAAATAAACAAAACTGTCTTCGGAAGGGGTTAATCGATGATGTGTTATGACGGTTGAAATACGTTTAAAATGATTTTCTTATTTTCATTTAATTATTTTATATTTTCATTTTATATTTCATTTTATTTTCATTCACTTTTTATTTTATTTTCACTTCATTGTTTTAATTTCATTTTTTAAAATAGGATAAGTGAATTTAAGCATATGAATGTGACCAGATTCGACAAACCTTCTACAAAGGTTTGTTTTATGGCAACTATAGGTTATGGAAGTGTATAAATAGTTTTATGGAAGTAAATTTCGTATATCTTCGTAATATATCGAAATACTTCGGTTTATGGAAGTAAATATACTAAATAACGAAGCATCGGAGATACTCCGCGTGAAAATGGAAAATTATGGACTTGAGCGCCATAGTGCAGGGAGAGCGCCCAGGCGCCTAAAGGCCCTGCGCCACAACGCTCAGTGGGCATCCTGGCGCTCGTTGTTTATCCTGGCACTCATTGCTGAGCGTTCTAGCGCTCCTCCGGCGCCCTGGCGCTCGGTTACGTCACATCCAACACTAGATACACCCCCTCCTTCGACCTTCATTCACAATTCACAATTCACATCTTCACAACTTCTTCTCCTCTCTCAATCTCTCTCTAACTCGTCTCTTTCTGTCTCTCTCTGAACCTTTCTCGATTTTCATGCCCTACTTCGAAAACCGTGCCAAACACTTAATGTTACTATTGTTGTTAATCAACCAAGGTTCTTCAAGCTCTCGGTTCTAAAAAGTCGTCGACTTGCACGAAAGGTACTTCGAATGAGGCCAACAACATCGAAATCATCATCTTTTGTTCTTCAAATGAAATAGTTTACATGATTATGTGATTTTAATGCTTTATTAGATAATTGACATGTCTTAAATTCATATTCATGTAATAGTGACCAATTGATGATTAGACCTTAAACTAAAATCAATCTTAAGTAGAAACCTTGCTTTAGGTTTTATGTGAATTCATGCTAGATGTTTAATGCTTTCAATCACCTGGAATTCATCTTTAGCTTAAAAGACCTAAAAAGCATGTTTCCACTAATCCAAGATTAAAATCAACTTAATCCAAAAGCGATCACCCATGCATGATAAAACGGAAATTATGTCTGCATTAACTAAAACCCGCCTAGCCTTATTTCCATACGTGTTTGTAGGTCTAAACCGGAAATATGAATGCAATAATTTGATATTATGATTGTGAAATTACACATGGAAACAAGTAGAGGCCGCTATACGCGAGGGAACACTATGACCTACTGTTGTCCTTACCCTCGTCCCCGAATCCAGAGATATGAGACCTTCTTATTCTTGGCTGTCATTTTGCTATTAGGCTATGACCTAATGGGGTTTCGTTAGCACCCGAAAGGAGGACAGTGGTGACTTCTCTACTTGGGTTTTTAGCTTCTAGACTCCTTAAGCCAAGCATACTCACACTATGTAAACAAACTAACACGACATTCGATGTCCGTCAAAAGGGCATGTGGGCAATCAAAGCCCTGGGTCCACAGTTTGGCAACTTCACTTGGGAAATTCCTTTACTTTTAAGGGAGAGTGGATGAAACTCGAAAAGTATCGTAATTTCATAGTTACAATATCGAATACTATTTGCGAGGCGTAATGCATGCAATTCCCACATGATGGTCTTGCTTTTGGATACACGTCTGTTAAAGTATGTTCTATGTTAAGGATGGTTAGGTGACCTACCTAAGGCCATTCCTTAATTGAGGTCCATCCCAACCATGACGTGTGAATCATATGACCTTTATTGATTCATAATGGATATCCCACTTGGAACACCACTAAGTTGTAAGGCTTAGGGTACCCTCTTGGACACCCTAAGCCTTACTTTTAGTTGCCTCTTAGAACCTTGTCTAGGATTGTTGGACTTGACCTCATCCATAGGTGTCTTATTACGTGTGACGTGCTATATGATCACATGTTCTATGCTTGTACAAATGTTGTTTGCGGGAATGTAGCTTTCTCGTTGCCTTTTCACCTAGAGAGTCACATGTAGACCATGGTTGCTCAATGTGTTGACTAAAGGTTCATATAGACCCCCCTTAGGTTGCTTAATGATGTGAATTTTAAGCCCTTAACAGGAATTAGAACTCTTAAAGTTGTTTATGTTCGTTGGGCAATGAATTTTTGTTCGAATTTTGTGAGGATTTTTGCTCAAAAACTCACGCAAGTCCCCTCTCTTTAGGTAGATCTATTTTGTTTAAGTTCTAAAAGGGTAACCAAGATAGATAAACACTCTTGATCGCAACCAAGTGTGGTCGAAATTCACAATGTAACACCCTGGAATTTCCTAACTTCCTACTTTATATTTTTCCGGAAAACATGGTATAAATATTGAAGAATTATAATTATTAAAACTCCTAAATAACAGAAAAACCAAAGTATTACCAGCCACCATGATAACGGCAAAGGCATTTATCAAAGTACTATAGTAGAAGTCTTAAAACCAAAACCAATTTAAGACTAAACTTCAAAACAATTCTAAAAACCAAATTCAAACAAACATCCAAAACAAAAACCAACTTAAAACTTTATTACACTTCGGAACCATTTTAATGGCCCTTATAAACAGAAACTAGAATCTTTGAAAATTAAACAACATCCAAATAAAGGTTAGTACTTCATAAGCAATAAAAATAAAACTACAAAACTACACAGCAAGCGCTCTCACTCCAGCCCAGCATGAAATGACATATGCCCACTTGTACCTGTAGCTTTTCTTACTCTACACAACTACTCACCAACAAGTGGGTCATTGTAGGGCCAAGTCCAAGACAACGCCATGCACACAAAACAAATAGTCAGCAAAGCTGAGTACATAACTACTAAAGACTATGCAACAGAACAACATGAAATAAAACATACACACAACTTACCTTTGACAACCTTCTACATGTGCATAGACTCAACAAATTAACTATTACATTTAAACTTTTGGATTTTGAAACAAACGGGCTTCCATTCCTTTAAAATCGCCCTATTGGGCACCAACATGGGATCAACTCTAAGAAGGTATTATCTACGTCACATAAAGTGCCAGAATTCCAGCGCATTATAAATATAAAATAGTACAACGGCATGTACTCCAATTATAAGTCATAGATCACTATTCCTTACGACTCCCCCTATTGTTCATACTCAAGGTATATACGTTCCAAGAGTTTTGATGCAAATCCTCTTACACTTTACATGATTAACCAGTTTAACAATGTTATGACTCACATACAACATCACACAAAAATATGCATCAAATCAAGCAAGCCATAATAATTATCTTTAATTTAAAGTGGTTCAAAAATAATCTCTTGTGTGTTCTTTAATTAAACTGAACTTCCTTTACCACACATTAACTGTGAGTGGCGACAAAAATATTTGCTCATAACTCCTTTTAATCATGTGAAAAAAATTCACAACTACCTTTCTTGTTGATTAATTAACTAACCAAATTTAAAATAACATCTTTCCTTTATTAACAAGCTATTGGCCAAATTAAGCTGATCATAACATTCCAATTCAATCTTATAAAATTTATATTGCTAATCAACATGGAAGGCCAAGATAATATAACATCATGCTTCTAATAAATCTTGTCCTGTACATCAATTCATGATTCAAACAAGCATAACAATATTTCATAACATACAGGATCATCCAAGCATGAATTCTAATTCTTATGTTAGCCTTTAGTACTTATGTACCTTGTGAAATAGTGTTGCTCCACCACAACTTCTAAATGTTGAGTTATTCGAAGTCTCCTACATAAAAAAAAAAAAAAACCGAAACTAAATTAAAACCTTGTTGAGTAAGTTCTACAACAACTCTACACTAACTTCTATATTGGAAACTTGTCCAAAACATTCCCTATATGGTCTCTATTCAATTCCATACTTCACTTAAATTTTTCTATTGCAAGATTACTTGGTTTTCGGGACTTGTATATAATTTATAAAGCCTCAACATAAATTTTATGTCACTTTAGAAAAGTGGACGGCAATCTAAAATTACCAAAACTCCTTGAAAAGCTTCAAAAACAACACCAATCAATCATATAATGTATTACATACTTTATATGATCAATTTATGCTAATTACATACTTTAAAAGCCTAATTATTCACTTTATAAAATCTGGACAGCATGTTAAACATGCTTAAAATCACTTTTAAACTTCATGAAACATACTAAAAATCATATGTAACACCATAAAATTAATATGTGATCATACTAGCATAATATGAACACTTAAAACTTATTTTAACTTGTTTTTATAAAATTTTAAGATTTATTAATTAACTTTAAACTCATAGAAACCTCTTAAAAACATCATGAATTCATGGCATTACTCTTTTACAATCAACTAACATCATTAAGAAACCAATCTATGCTTTAAAATATTTTTTTATAAGCTAAAACATGTTCATAATATTTATTCTATTGAATTTCATGATCACAAAATTTGGACAGCAATTTATTTTATGTTTAAAGCCTTTAAAAATTAATCTAGACTTCATAAAATCATCAAAAATTACACAACAACAATTCATGATCATAATATCGAAGTTTATATCATAAAAACTCATAAAAATCAAAACTTTCTTAACTTTATAAACCCTAATCTAAAATTTCATGAACAATAAATTAATTCATGCTTTAAAACAAATCATAACTTCATAAAACATGATTGAAACTTATAAAATCATGATTGAACATAAATCTGAACGTGAATTTGCAAAATTGAATCAAAAAGAAAGAAAAAAAAAATATATATATATTCGAAAATTACCAGCGAAGGGGAGGGAAAAGGGGCCGCCGATGGCAGGTGGCCGGCGACGGGCGAGCAGCGGCACCGAGGTGGCAGCTCCGGCGAGCAAAAGCAAGTTTTTTGTTTTTCTCTCGGAAACCGAACACAATTTTTTTTTTTTCCAAAAATCCTTCTCCTCTTTTTTTTTTCTCTCTTTCTCTCTCCAAATTTTGGAATTCTAATGACAATTAGGAGGGATGAAATATGAAATTTTGGGTTTTAAAGGGTATTTATAGGCACGAAGTAGGATTTGGTAAAGCCCATACTTATCCTAAAAAGTAGTAATTACCTTTAGGCCCTAGCCTTAAAATAAATTACGAAACTCTTATAAATTCTATTTTTAGAAGCCTTTCAAAATATTTTATAAACATAAAATATTATTTATAAACACAAATAAATTTTTTTTAATTAAAGCTTATTTTATATTATTATTATCTTTGACCATTTAATATTCTTATTGAACATAATTTTTCAATAAAAATATTAAAATTTCACGTATAAAATACAAAAAATACTTCCTTAAAATACGTGAAAATGTGGGGTATTATAGTCTACCCCCCTTAAAAGAAGTTTTGTCTCGAAACTTTGTGTAGATTAGTGTATAGAATTTGAACAGAGACTACATTTTTTTCAAACGTTCCCATTATAATATTGTATTGTTGTAGACCTTAGACACTTACTTGACAACTTTTTAGTAGACAAACATAAAACTCTTACAGAAAAGTCGCAGAAACTCATAAAAACTTGTGAAATTGAGGGTAAAAATGCGCGAAAATCAGATCGCTTTCTACCCACCTTTAGAATCGAGTTACGTCCCCCTAACTCTACTTACTAACCTGAAATAGCTCTGGGTACTTTTTTCTCATCATATCTTCAGCTTCCCAAGTAGCTTCTTCGGTTTCTTGGTTAGTCCAAAATACTTTTACTATTTTGACACTTTTTCTATGAGTATCCTTGACTTTACTGTCTAGGATCTTAATTAGCCTCTCTTCATAGGTCAAACTTTGGTCTAACTCTATTGTTTCAGGTTGTAACACACGTGACTCATCAGGAACATATTTCTTTAGTTGAGACACATGAAAGACATTGTGAACCTTGCTCAACTCCATTGGTAATGCTAATTTATAGGCTACTTTTCCAACCCTTTACAAGATCTCATAGGGTCCTATGTATTTTGGGCTCAATTTTCATTTCTTTCCGAATCTCATTACTCCTTCCATTGGTGATACCTTAAGTAACACATTATCACCAACTTCAAACACAACCTCTTGGCGTTTTTGGTCCGCATAGGACGTTTGTCTATTTTGTGCTGCTTGAATCTTTTCTTGGATTACTCTAAGTTTTTTGGTGGTTTCTTCGATCAATTGAGGTCCTAGAATTACTGTCTGAGTTATGTCATTCCAACACAAGGGGCTTCTACACTTCCTCCCATACAAAGCCTCAAAAGGTGCCATGCCAATACTTGCATGGTAGCTATTGTTGTATGAAAACTCAATGAAATCTAAGTGATCCTCCCAATTCACTTGGAAATTCGTTACACAAGCCCTTAGCATGTCGTCTAAGGTTTGTATGGTTCTCTCTGTTTGTCAATCAGTTGCTGGATGGAAAGTTGTACTCATCTTCAACATGTTACCAAAGTTCTCCTGGACACTTTTCTAGAATTTTGAAAGAAATATAGAATCCCTTTCTAAGACGATATCCTTTGGAACTCCATGTAGCCTCACAACATGTTTATGTAAGCCTTTCCAAGTTGTTCCATTTTCCAAGTATCTTTCATGGGTCTAAACACCACTGACTTAGGAAGCCTATCCACCACAACCCATATGGTATCATTTTGATTTCTCGACTTCGGCAAGCAAGTCACAAAGTCCATGGGTATGCAATCCCATTTCCATCCTGGTATTTCAAGTGGTTGGACCTCTTCTTATGGTCTCTTATGCTCAAATTTTACCTTTTGACAAGTAAGACAGTTGCTCAAAAATTCAGCCACTTCTCTTTTCATCCTAGGCCACCAATATACCTTCTTTAAGTCCTTATACAGCTTATCACCTCCAGGATACAATGAATTTGGGGTATTATGACCCTCCTCCATGATTCTTTGTTTCAGACCTTCACATTTCTGTGGTACACACCACCTTCCTTTATACCTTAACTTCCATCCTCATGGATCTTAAAGTCCACAGCTTTTCCTGCTTTCAATTTTTCCTTAATTCTGTCCAGTTTCACATCTTCCTCCTGGTTTTTGTTAACTTCCTCAAATAGTGTTTGTTCTAAGATTAAAAAAAGAATTCCTTCCAACTCTCCCTCCTTCACTATCTCTAAGATCAATCTCTCCATATTCTTGCATAGTTCTTTAGCAACCACCAAAGTATTTACTCCATGCTTCGTTTTACGGCTTAAAGCATCTGCTACCACATTGGCTTTTCCTTCATGGTATTGGATATCTAAGTCATAATGCTTGATCAACTCAAGCCATCTCCTCTGTCTCATGTTTAAATCTTTCTGAGTGAAAAAGTACTTTAAACTCTTGTAGTCCGTGTATATCCTACACTTTACCCCATACAAGTAATGTCTCCATATTTTTAAAGCAAACACGATTGCTGCTAACTCAAGATCGTGAGTAGGGTAGTTTGCCTCGTATGGTTTCAATTGCCTTGAAGCATATGCAATCAGCTTTCTATTTTGCATTAACACACATCCCAAACCATTCTTAGAAGCATCACTATACACATCATAAGAGTCAATTCCATTCGGAAAAGTCAGCATTGGAGTTGTAGTAAACATCTCTTTTAAGGTCTGAAATGCCTCTTCACACTTATCACCCTACTCAAACTTACAGTCTTTCTTCATTAAGGACGTGGGGGTTTAGCAATCCTCGAAAAGTCCTTTACAAACCTCCTATTACTAACCCTAAGAAACTCCATACATCTGTTACATTCTTAGGTGTAGGCCACTCTTTTACTGCTTCAATCTTGGCTGGATCTATTTCGACTCCTTCTTTTGACACAAAACTTCCCAAAAATGCTACTTTCTCCAACCAGAACTCACATTTCGAGAACTTAGCATACAATTCTATTCCCTTTATGTCATCAAGATAGTAACACCTTGGAATTTCCTAACTTCTTGCTTTATATTTTTCCGGAAAACATATTATATTTATTAAGGATTATATTTTTATAACTTCTAAATACGGAAAAACCAAAGTATTACCGCCATCATGATAATGGCTAAGGTATTTATCAAAGTACTACAACGGAAGTCTTAAAACCAAAACCAATTAAAAACTGAACTTCAAAACAATCTCAAAATAAAAATCCACTTTAAACTTTATTACACTTCGGAACCATATTAACGGCCCTTAAAACCAAAACCAAAGTCTTTGGGAAATAAAACAACATCCAAATAATAGTTAGTACTTCATAAGCAATATAAAATAAAGTAAAGCTACAAAACACAACAAGCGCTCTCACTCCAACCCATCATGAAATGACATATGCACACTTGTACCTACAACTTTTCTTATACTAGTCAACTACTCACCACAAGTGGGTCATTGTAGGGTCAAGTCCAAGACAAAGCCATGCACACAAAACAAACAGTCAGCAAAGTTGAGTACATAACTACTAAAGTCTATGCAGCAAAACATTAAGAATTAAACATACACACATTTTACATTTGACAACCTTTCTTCTGTGCATAGACTCAACTACATTAATTATTATATTTAAATTTATGGATCCTGCATCGAACGAGTTTCATCCTTAAAAATCATCGCCCTATCAGACACCAACTTGGGAGCAACTCCAAGAAGGTATTACTATGTCACATAAAGTGATAGAATTCCAGCGCATTATAAATATAAAAGAGTACAACATCCTGTACTCCAATTAGAAGTCATAGATCATTGTTCCATACGACTCCCACCATTGTTCATACTCAAGGTATATACGTTCCAAGAGTTTTGATGCAAGTCCTCTTACAATTTACGTGATTAACTGGTTTAACAATGTTATGACTCACTTATAATCGTCACATAAAGACATGCATCAAATCAAGGAAGCTATATTAATTATCTCCAGTTTAAGGTAATTTAAGATTAATCTGATGTGTGTCTCTTAATTAAACTGAACCTCCTGTACCACACATTAATTGCGAGTGGCTAACAGTCTACTTTCTCCTTGGCCACACATTAAACTGTGAGTGGAAACTTGTATAAAGGAATTGCTCATAACTTCTTTTAATTATGTAAATAAAAATTCACAAATACATTTCTTGTTGATTAAGTAACTGACCAACTTAAAATAAACTTACTTCCTTTATTAATAAACTATTGGCAAAATCAAATGGTCATAACATTCCAATTCAATCTTATAAAAATTGATCTGAGTATTTAACATGGAATGTCAACATACTATAAAATCATGCTTCTAATAAACTTGTCATGCACACAATTCAAGAATCAAAACAGGCATAACATTATTTCATATAATCAAGGATCATCCCAGCGTGAATTGTAGTTCCCGTGTTTGTCTTTAGTACTTACGTACCTTCTAAAATAATGGTACTCCGCCACAACTTCTAGAAGTGGACTACATCAAAGTCTCCTACATAAGGAAAAACCGAAACAAAATTAAAACCTTGTTTACTAAGTTCTACAATAACTATAAACTAACTTCTATGTTGGAAACTTGTCCAAAACATTCCTTATATGGTCTCTATTCAATTCCATACTACACTTTAATTTTCTATTGTATGATTACTTTGTTTTCAGAACTTATTTATGCTTTATAAAACCTTAATATAAATTTTACGCCACTTTATAAAAGTGGATAGCAATATAAGGTTACCTAAAACTCCTAGAAAAACTTCAAAAACAACATAAATTAATCATACAATGCATTACTTAATTTATGTGATCAATTCATGCTAATTACATACTTTAAAAGCCTAATTATTTACGTGATAAATTCTGGACAGCATGTAAAACATGCTTAAAATCACTTTTAAACTTCATAAAACATACTAAAAATTATATGTAACATCATAGAATTAATATGTGCTCATACTAGCATAATATGAACACTTAAAACTTACTTTAACTAGTTTTTATAAAAATTTCTGATTTATTTATTAACTTTAAAGTCATGAGAAACTCATAAAAGCATCATAAATTCGTGACCAAACTCTTCTACAATAAACTAATAACATAATTATGAAACAAATCTATGCTTTAGAATAATTTTCATAAGCCAAAACATGTTCATAATATTTATTCTGTTGAATTTCATGATTATGAAATTTGGACAACTTCAAAGCCTTTAAAAATCAATCTAAACTACATAAAATCATCATAAATTCACACAACAATAATTCATGATCATAATATTGAAGTTTAAATCATAAAAACTCATAAAAATCAAAACTTTCATAGTTTATAAACCCTAATCTAAAATTTCATGAACAACAGATTAATTCATGCCTTAAAACAAATCATAACTTTATTAAAACATGATTTAAACATATTAAAGCATGATTAAACATAAATATGAACATGAATTTGCAAGATTGAATCAAAAAGAAAGAAGGCGACTTTTATTATTCTTTTTTTATAAAGTTTTGAAAAAAATACCAAAGGGGAGGAGTAGGGCCGCCGGCGGTGGCGACTTTAGTGTTAATTGGCCTCTCTTCATAGGTCAAAATTTGGTCTCAATCTATTTGTTCAGGTTGTAACACATGTGACTCGTCTGGTACATACTTCCTTAGTTGAGACACAAGAAAGACATTGTGAACCTTGCTCAACTCCATTGGTAAAGCTAACTTATAGGCTACTTTTCCAACCCTTAGCAAGATCTCATAGGGTCCTATGTATTTTGGGCTAAATTTTCCTTTCCTTCCGAACCGCATTACTCCTTTCATTGGTGATACCTTAAGTAGCACCTTATCGCCAACTTCAAACACAACTTCTTGGCGTTTTTGGTCAGCATAGGACTTTTGTCTATCTTGTGCTGCCTGAATCTTTGCTTGTATTATTCTAATTTTCCCTGTGGTTTCTTCTATCAATTGAGGTCCTAGAATCAATATCTCACTTATGTCATACCAACACAAGGGGCTTCTACACTTCCTTCCATACAAAGCCTCAATAGTTGCCATGCCAATACTTGCATGTTAACTATTGTTGTATGAAAACTCAATGAGATCCAAGTGATCCTCCCAATTCCCTTGAAAATCCATTACACAAGCCCTTAGCAAGTCCTCTAAGGTTTGTATGGTTCTCTCTGTTTGTCCATCAGTTGCCGGATGGAAAGCTGTAATCATCTTCAATGTTGTACCAAAGTTCTCTTGGACACTTTTCCAGAATTTTGAAAGAAACCTAGAATCCTTATCTGACATGATATCCTTTGGAACTCCATGTAACCTCACAACATGTTTTATGTAAGCCTTTGCAAGTTGTTCCATCTTCCAAGTCTCATTCATTGGTATAAAACCTGCTGACTTAGTAAGTCTATCCACCACTACCCATATGGTAACATTCTGATTCTTCGATTTTGGCAAGTAAGTCACAAGGTCCATTTATATGCAATCCCATTTCCATCCTGGTATATCAAGTGGTTGGACCTCTCCTTGTGGTATCTTATGCTCAAATTTGACCTTCTAGCAATTAAGACATTTACTCACAAATTCAGCCACTTCTTTCTTCATCCTAGGCCACCAATACACCTTCCTTAAATCCTTATATAGTTTATCACGTCCCAGATACACTGAATAGAGTGTATTATGACCCTCCTGCATGATTCTTTGTTTCAAATCCTCGCATTTTTGTGGTACACACCATCTTCCTTTATACCTTAAACTTCCATCCTCATGAATCTTAAAATCCATAGGCTTTCCAGCTTTCAACTTTTCCTTAATTCTGTCCAGTTTCACATTTCCTTCCTGGTTCTTCTTAATTTCCTCGAAAATTGTTTGTTGGATACTAAGATTACCAAGAATTCCTTCTAACTCTCCCTCATTCACTATTTCCACTATCAATCTTTCTATATCCTTACATAGCTCATTAGCAACAACTAAGGTATTCACTCCATGCTTCGTTTTACGGCTTAAAGCATCTGCTACCACATTGGCTTTCCCTTCATGGTATTGGATATATAGGTCATAATCCTTGATCAACTCAAGCCATCTTCTATGTCTCATGTTTAAATCCTTTTGAGTGAAAAAGTACTTTAAACTCTTGTGGTCTGTGTATATCCTACATTTTACCCCATACAAGTAATGCCTCCATATTTTTAATGCAAACACGATCGCTGCTAACTCCAGATCGTGAGTAGGGTAGTTTACCTCATATGGTTTCAATTGCCTCGAAGCATATGCAATCACTTTTTTGTTTTGCATTAACACACATCCCAAACCATTTTTAGAAGCATCACTATACACATCATAAGAGTCATTTCCATCTGGCAAAGTAAGTAATGGAGCGATAGTCAAACACTCACTAGTAAAAAAATAGGCCATTAGTATCGTTTATTTGGGCTTATTAGTATCGTTTTTCACACGATACTATTGGAGGCGTAACTAATAGAAAATCCTATTAGTATCGTTTGTAGAAAACGATACTAATAGCAGATATTAGTACCGTTTGTTTCAAAAAAACGATACTAATAGCTGTTTTTTATATCTAAAAAGAAGCACTATTAGTATCGTTTCTAGTAAAAAACGATACTAATAGACAGATATTAGTATCGTTTTATCCTAGAAACGATACTAATAGACAGGCTATTAGTATCATTTTTTCATAAAAACGATACTAATAGTGATTTTTGAAAACAAAAAAAATGTAAAATTTTCAGTTATAGTGACATAAATAATAATAACAAAAAATTAAAATAATGATACCAAAAACTATATTAAATGGATAAATATCAATAACTTCTTACAAAAATAACAATAAAATAACAATAGCAGCAGTCCACTCTTTTATGAAATAGGCCCCCATGCCCAACCGAGTGAGCCAAATCCTCAATATCACTCCTTCCCTTGCCCTCTCCTAGACATGTAAACCAGTTGTAGCAGCCTTAATAGTTAAACCAACTCACAATTACCTTAGCCTCTGTAAATCTGCCACCAACAAACACAAAACAAGCTATCATAAATCAATCATTAGACCTGATTCCAGGCCATTAAGAGGAAGTCATACAGTTTTACAAGATGCTTTATGATAGTAGTGTTAACTGAAGGAGGAATAAAAATAGAAAATATCAGACAAACTTAAGTCTTTTGAATGAAATCAATTGCTGGAAGGTGTTTTTGAATAAGAAGTGCACAACTATCATAACTTATGAATGAAATCATATCTTTAGCAAAGGAATCAAGATGAAATAAAAATTTGCAAACGTATGAACAGAATTTTACCAACACTCAAAGTCATCCTGTGTAGAGAAAGATATAGCAAATGATGCTTAATCATAGAAAAACCAACAACCTGTATTAAAAATAATCCATACTCAACACAAAATAACTCATTTTTGATATCTTCGGAAATCAAACCTCATATAAATCAATCCCTTTCATTAATGAAGCAAAGTAAACACAATAAACTTTTATCTAATCCTACTCTAAAACATAAACTACTTAGCATTAACCAAATATTATAATTTCAGGAATTTTCAAACATCAAAGACAAAATTATCAAACAGAACAAACATTGATAAGACAATATTCTCATATCATAATTATAATAACTAAGAAGAAATAAACTATTGTAAAATGATTGAAAATAAAATCTGCACTGTAACATAAAAAGAAGCCGATAAAAAAATCTGGATGTCTTCTGGAAACATGTGGTGTTCTTAAAATGGGCCTTGACAAAGATGATCTTCTGCTTAACTCAACAATATGTTTGGACAGTTGGACAGACCAAGAATACAGAGAGAAAAGGTAAAATGCCTCCACTATCTAGTATATTTAACAGTACAATTATGTACTCACAGAAGCTCAAAACTTACATGGCCTCTCAGTTCTCATTCCCTAGCTAATGAAAAGGAACGTAGTATTGTGTATTGAAGGAATAACATCTAGTTGAGGAAAACACGGAGATGACATTGGAGGATCAAAGTATGCCAACAAGACAGACTACATTATGCACTTTGTTACATTCCCAAAAGATAGAAAAAGGAGAAACTTACAGGCATTCAAAAGGGTGATAGCCAATTATCTATCAATGGAGCATGCTAGTTCTATAAATCTTTACACAAATTAAACTTCAAAAAAACTTTTCACTATTGCACAATTCCCCAACCCAAAACAAGATGTATGAAGCTAAAAGGTGAAGTTGCTTGATTCGGAAAGCATCAATCGCGGAATAATTTTAATTTTTTTTCATTGTCATTCCCATTATGTGGATCCATTTTATAATTTTGTCATTACATAAGCTCTAAAATCAGTAACCAATTCATTTGTAAACTCGATCGGCGAAAATCAAACATAAGTAGAAAATTTCGCAAATACAACATTTAGTATGAAAAATTGAATAATAAGCTAAAAAAAATCCTGAAATTCGTTAAAAAATGCAGAAATTGAAGCAATTTAAACAATTAACCTTCATGGNCAGAAATTGAAGCAATTTAAACAACTAACCTTCACGGAGATCTTACAGTCATTCTGTGGCCTGTTGAACTGCTTAACACGCTTCTTCACAATCTTTTTGTCCAATAGAGGAACCGCTATTGTTGCTACTAAAAGTTCAAAAATTAATAAATAAAATAAAATAAATAAACAAATTTTTCCAATTAACATATAGCGATTTGATATTTTGAACAAATATACAATAGCAAATCAATATCACTTAGAAATTAATTAACGAACAAATTAAACAGTAAGGGTTTATTTAGAAAACAAAACATACTGAATCAGAAATTGACTCTTGTTTCGAAATAATCAACGTAGCGATGTGAAACTCCCGATTTTTCAGCGCCCAAAAGCTAGGAATTTAAATCACTTAGAAACAGCAGTAAACTTTTTAAATATTTGCAAAAAGAACACATGCAGAAGAAAGCATGCCAATGAGCCTGCTAGAACACCACATGTTTCAAGATTCATGCCCATATTTTTTTATGCCGATAATAACTGTCCCTCACTCAAACAAGCCCTTACTCACCCACTCTATCACTCAAACAGTCCCTCACTCACTCCTACACCCAGTCAATTACTCACTCAGTTCAGAAAATATAAAACATAACTAAAAACTCATAACATATTCAATAACCATTAAGTAAGTCATTCAATCAATAACAATCAATAATCATATTCACTCGCGCTCACTTACTTAGTCAATCCCTCCCTCACTTGTTGACTTACTCCCTTAAACTATAACCTTGGAAAAAAATTGATAAACAAAAATCATCAACAGTCCAAAGATAACAACAAAACAACAAGAAGTATACACTCAAAGATCAAAACCAAACTAGAAAATAGAAACCAAACTCAACTAATAATAATCATCATGCATTCATATTTTGATTTAATTATTGTCAATATTGCATATTCAAGTAAAAATCAGAAATTAGGCAACAATAACCTAAAGATCGAGCAATATAACAGAACGCATAATAATCATATCATATCATTTAGGGTTCAAAATCCTCAATTCCATTACATGATAACAAAAAATGATATTGGTAACTATTAGATAATTATGAATCAAATAAAAAAAGAAAATATTGGTAACAAAAAAAACAGCTGCAAAACTAGCACCTTTAAAAGCGTAAGAAAGTCCAAATTAAGGAGTAACGAAGGTAAATCCAAAATGAAACGAAGGTAGAACGAGATTTAGTTAAATGATATATTTAATTCACAGTAGAAACCATGATTAAATCCGAAAATTCAATTTTATGACAATGTAGATAAAAAACACAAACAAATTGACATATTAATGTAAGATCATAAAATCGCAAAAAAAAGCATAAATTCATAAGTCAAACAAAAACAAAATTAACAAAAAATGGAGAAAAAATTCACTCACTTGAGCTGATCTAATCGGATGTTTTTAACCAGAGATTCCCTTATAATGCTCCTTCATTCATCTCTTTGTATCTTACTCTCTCATCTTCTTCCTCCCCATTTTTTAACCCTAATTTTCACCAAAAATCACAAAATCAAATCCCTAAACCTGATAAAAAATAATTACTAAATTCAAATTTCAAATGAATTAGCTCGAATTTGAAACGAATTGAATTAAATCAACGATATATAATCGAAAACAACAAAATCATCAAATTAAATTGATCTATGAAATCAAAAAAAATTGAAATTTAGAAAGAGAAAATTACTGTTAAATGAGAGAAAAAAATTAGCAGTTTCAGAATCGAATTTGAGCGTCGAAGTCACAAAAATAACATGCATAAGAACAATAAACTGTAAAACACAATTCCAACACCCAAAATCAATCTCAAAATCAAAATCAAGAATAAAAACCTAAAATAAATTACCTATTTCCTCCTTACAATTTGAACCTAGTATCGAGTTTGGGTAGTTGGATTGGGGATATTCGATTTTGAGGTTGGATTACAAAAATACCAATTTGGGGGTTTCGAATTGTGTTTGAAGGGGATCTTGAAAGGGGTTTCATGGAAATGTTGCTGTCGTTGTTGGTTGGGAGTAGTGATTGCGGTGGCGAAGTGAAGGAAAAGAGTGAGAGGAGATGGTATTTTGATTGACAAGAGAGAGTGAGAAGAGAGTGAGAAATGAGGTTGAGAGTTGAGAGGAAGAGATAAGCTCCTTCTGCTTTTTTTTTTTTTAACAAAAAAACAGAAAAATTATGGGGATTGTATCGTTTTTTTGGTTAAAACGATAGTAACAGGTAATCATGGAACTTTTACAAAAATGAAGCGGTACACATTAGTATCGTTTGTTTGCAAAACGACACTAATATGTTTCTATTAGTATCGTTTGTTTGTCAAAACGAAACTAATGGAAACCCATTTGTTTCGTTTCTTTAAGAAACGATACTAATAGAATCATATTAGTATCGTTTTTGCAAACAAATGATACTAATAGCCGTTACTAGTATCGTTTTTACATAAAACGATACTAAAGGGGCGTTACTAATGGTCATTTTTCTACTAGTGACTCTTTTAAGGTCTGAAATGCCTCTTCACACTTAATACAAGTGCGAGCATCAGTGATATTAATTATATTAATGAAATAAGTGATGGCAACTTCAAAGGTGGTGATATCAATGGTGATATCAATGGTATCATTGGTAAGGATGCAACCATAGGTGAAATAGTGATACAAGTGCGAGCATCAGTGATATTAATTATATTAGTGAAATAAGTGATGGCAACTTCGAAGGTGGTGATATCAATGGTGTCATTGGTAAGGATGCAACCATAGGTGAAATAGTTGCTTATGGAAATAACAACTATATGGGTGCATCAAGGGTAGGGATTTGCGTGTGCATGGTCACATGTCAATAATATGGCACACAAATCAAGGCAAGAATGGAGGATTTGGGGAACAAGATGGTTTTTGCCTATGAGTTTTTTCCCACATGGTTTTTCTCATTTTTGGCATTGAGTCTTTTCATTCTTGGTGAGTGTTGATCATCATAATTAATCTAAAATGCATGGAAGACAGATTCTTAAAGGTTTCTTGATTAAAAGATTGGATCTTGAAACATTTCTTGAAGTTCTTGAAGGTTCTTGAAAATTGACGCAAAAATGGACGTTACTTGGGGCGTGTATTTTGCGATTTTTCCAAGATTTTGGGCAGCAATTATTCTTCTAATTTTTAGCTTAAAATCTGATGATTATCTTGTTAATTAGTTATTTAGAGGATATTTAATTGATTTGTTAGTTACTTAGTGTTTGTTAGACAAAATAAGATCATGTGCAAGTTGCATGATGAGGTGGCATACTTATCTTGTTGTGTGTGTGTTGTAGGGGACGAAATTCCTAGTCTTAGGCGTGTTTATTTGGTCTAATTTAGTTAGGATTTTGTTGTTGATTACACCTATAAAAATCTCAACATTAGGATGTAAAAAATTAAGTGGAGTTGAATCAAAAAAAGTTGTTTGTTTACTTGAAAACAAAAATCCGAAATTTAAGAGTTGGTGATTAAATTCTTTATACTCTTGTGATTTAATTAGTAGCTTTGAGGGTGCTTAGGCTTTAATAAAAGGACTTATTGATCAACCTAAAATTGAGAACCTTGGTGACTTGGTCTTTATCGGTTCGAAATTTTAGTCTATTCCCTTGTGAGTTTCTGTTTACACGAAAATTCACATCAAATTTGGTGCTATCGTTGAGAGGTCCTTCATACCCAAGTGCTCATTAATTAATCAAAACACTTGAACAACATTGCTATGGAGAGTGGTGGAGACCAAGTTCCTGCAAATTTTGAAAGAGGATTGTCCTTAGAACAAGCCAGAGAAATCCGAAGGGACAATGAAATTAGAGAACTGCAAACCATGTTGGAAGAAGTAAGGAATTTTGTATCAGGAAGTTCGAAAAACAAGAAAAACGGTCACCCAATTGATGAAAGTGACGCAAGTTCAGGTGATGAAAATACAAGCAGGAGTGCACGCAAGCCTAGGCGTGAATATGACACCAGTTCAAGTGAAGAAGATGATCGAAACAGGCATAAGAGGTGTGACAAACAGAAGGATGATGATCGTAGCTTAAAGTTGGACGTTCCTGAGTTCAACGGCAGTTTAGATCCAGAAATTTTCCTTGATTAGCTGAGGAGAACCGAAAGGATTTTTAATTACAAGTAGTATGATGATCATAAAGCCTTCAGAGTGGTAGAATTAAAACTAACATCTTATGCTAGTTTGTGGTATGAAGGATTACAAAGAAAACGCAAAAAAGAAGGAAGATCGAAACTTGTTCTTGGTGCAAATTGAAAAGGGAATCGAGAAAAAAATTTGTAGCACATGAATATGAACAGAAAAATTTCCTAAAGATGCACACCCTGAAACAAGGACAGAAAAGTGTTGAGGAGCACATCAATGCTTTCGAAAAATTGCTGATATTGTGTGATCCAGAAGAAAAGGAAGATCACAAAGTTGCTCGATTTGTGGCAGGGCAGGATGGATCCATTAGGGAAAAAGTAGAATTATAACCCTACTGGACCTATGATGAGATCTGTAAAGTGGCACTCAGGGTAGAAAAACATGGGAATTCAAAGAAGCCAAAAGCATTCTTTAAATCCTATGAGTCCAAGAAGGAAGTGGTGTATTCCCAACTAGCTAGTGCTAAACCTAAATTCGACAATGATAAAAGGGCAGCCACTCCAATCAAACCACTTACAATCCCTGAAGACAACAGGAAGTGTTTAAAATGTCAAGGAGTAGGACACATACAAAAAAATTGTCCAAACTCCAGAGTAATAACTGCTAGGGAAGCAAAGGAAATCGAAGATGCCTACTTAGATATTCTGCTTGAAGAAGGGGAGGACGAAGATATTGATTTCCAAGAAGAACAAAGCAGTAATGATATGGAAGAAGTAGAGGCAGAAACACAGGGTCAAGCATTGGTCCTTAGGAGGGTTCTTCAGTCTAAACCTGCGCCAATTGAAGAGAACCAGAGGGACAAAATTTTCGTGACCAGGTGTAATGTACAGGGCAGGCTGTGTGATGTGATAATTGACAGTGGCAGCTGTACTAATGTGGTCTCTACCCTATTGATTCAGAAATTGAATCACCCCACATACAATCATCCTCAACCTTACAAGTTACATTGGCTAAGCAACACCAATGATGTCAAAGGGACTAAGCAGGCCCTAATAAATTTCAAGATCGGTAAATTTGAGGATTCTGTGATATGTGATGTCTGTCCAATGGATGCCTGTCATATATTGCTTGGTAGGCCTTGGCAATATGATCGATTTGTGAAGTATGATGGAAGAACCAATGTCTACATTATCAGGAAACAGGAAACTGACAAGCCAATTGCTTTGAAACCTCTAAAAGTGGCGCAAAACAAGAAGCAATTGAATGTGGAGAATAAAAAGGGAGTGTTTTTGACTAATTCTAAAGAATTGAAAAGGGAATTGACTGATTGCCAGCAAGTATTTCTGTTGATGGCCAAAGATGTGAGAGTTGAAACATCGGCAATCCCTAAAATTCTTCAACCACTATTGAAGGAATTTGAAGATGTATTGCCAGATGACTTACCACCAAGTTTACCTCCCAATAGGGGCATTGAACACCAGATTGACTTAATCCCAGGTGCTCAAATTCCTAATAAACCAGCATATAGATGCAATCCTGAGGAGACTAAGGAAATACAACGACAAATTAAACAATTGATGCAGAGAGGATACGTGAGGGAGAGCATGAGTCCTTGTGCTGTACCAACACTGATTGTTCCAAAAAAAAGACCGATCTTAGCGCATGTGCATTGGTTCTAGAGCTGTAAACAACATCACAATCAAGTACAGGTTCCCAATTCCTAGACTGGACTATCTTTGGGACGAGTTATACGGCTCCCAGGTGTTTTCCAAGATTGATTTGAGAAGTGGGGATATCATCATATACGCAAGAGAGAAGTGGATGGATGGAAAACAGCTTTCAAAACCAAATTGGGCTCTATGAGTGCAGAAAACAATGGAGATCATCTGCAGCATCTAAGACAGGTTTTTGAAACCCTGAGGCAGCAAAAATTGTATGGGAAATTAGAGAATGGTTACTTCATGGTGAGTAGTGTTACATTCCAAGGGTATGTAGTTTCAAAGGATGGAGTATCAGTATATATGCAGAAATTACATGCACAGATCAGAGCAAGAATTGGAAAAGTCAATGAACAGTACAAGATACGCGCCAATAAGCACATGAACCCACGCAAATTTCAGGAAGGAGATTTGGTTTGGTAACATCTCAGTAAGGAAAGGTTTCCTAATCACAGGAAAAATAAATTTATGCCTAGATGTGATGGACCATTCAAAATTTTGAAGAAAGTTGGTGATAATGCTTATCAACTTGAGCTACCAGGTGAATATGGGGTTCATGCTACTTTTAATATTGATGATTTATCTCCATATATACCTGATGAACAACTTCGAAGTTTGAGGTCAAACTCTTTTGAAGAAGGGGAGGATAATACAAGTGCAAGCATCAGTGATATTAATTATATTAATGAAATAAGTGATGGCAACTTCGAATGTGGTGATATAAATGGTATCATTAGTAAGGATGCAACCATAGGTGAAATAGTTGCTTATGGAAATAACAACCATATGGGTGCATCAAGGGTAGGGATTTGCGAGTACATGGTCACATGTCAATAATATGGCACGCAAATCAAGGCAAGAATGGAGGATTTGGGGAACAAGATGGTTTTTGCCTATGAGTTTTTTCCCACAGGGTTTTTCTCATTTTTGGCATTGAGTCTTTTAATTCTTGGTGAGTCTTGATCATCATAATTATGCTAAAATGCATCGAAGACAGATTCTAGAAGGTTTCTTAATTATAAGATTGGATCTTGAAGCATTTCTTGATGTTCTTGAAGGTTCTTGAAAATTGACGCAAAATAGACGTTACTTGGGGCGTGCATTTTGCGATTTTTCTAAGATCTTGGGCAGGAAGTATTCTTGTAATTTTTAGCTTAAAATCTGATGATTATCTTGTTAATAAGTTATTTAGATAAGTTGTTAGGATATTTTATTGATTTGTTAGTTAGTTAGAGTTTGTTAGACATGATAAGATCAAGTGCAAGTTGCATGATGAGGTGGCATACTTATCTTGTTGTGTGTGTGTTGTAGGGGACGAAATTCCTAGTCTTAGGCGTGTTTATTTGGTCTATTTTAGTTAGGATTTTGTTGTTGATTATACCTATAAATAATCTCAACATTAGGATGTAAAAAATTAAGTTAGAGTTGAATAAAAAAAAAGTTGTTTGTTTACTTGAAAACAAAAATCCGAAATTTAAGAATTGGTGATTAAATTCTTTATACTCTTGTGATTTAATTAGTAGCTTAGAGGGTGCTTAGGCTTTAAACAAAGGACTAATTGATCAACCTAAAATTGAGAACCTTGGTTACTTGGTCTTTATAGGTTCGAAATTTTAGTCTATTCCCTTGTGAGTTTATGTTTACACGAAAATTCACATCAACACTTATCACTCCACTCAAACTTACACTCTTTCTTCATTAACGATGTCATGGGTTTAGCAATCCTTGAAAAGTCCTTCACAAACCTCCTATAATAACTTGCTAACCCTAAGAAACACTTTACATCCGTTACATTCTTAGGTGTAGGCTGGATCTACTTCAACTCCCTCTTTAGACACAATATGTCCTATAAATGATACTTTCTCCAACCAAAACTCAAATTTCGAGAACTTTGCATACAACTCATTCTCTCTTAATGTCATCAAGATTGTCCTCAAATGCTCCACATGTTCTTCTTTACTCTTAGAGTATACCAAGATGTCATCAATGAAAAAAACCACAAATTTATCCATAAATCGTTGGAAAATCCTATTCATTAGATCCATGAAAATTGATGGCGCATTGGATAACCCAAAAGGCATAAAAGTGAACTCATAATGCTCATATCTCGTACGAAAAGTAGTTTTCGGTATGTCCTCTTTAATAATCCCCAATTGATGGTATCCTGACCTCAAGTCAATCTTCAAAGACACAGTGGCTCCTTTTAATTGATCAAACCAGTCATCAATCCTCGATAATGAATACTTATGTTTGATTGTCACCTTATTCAGCTCCCTATAGTTAATACACAACCTCAAACTCCCATCTTTCTTTTTCACAAACAGTACCGGTGCTCCGCAAGGTGAAGCACTAGGTCTAATGTAAACTTTTTCCAACAAATCCTGCAACTGCTCCTTCAACTCACTCATCTCTGCAGTCGCCATCCTATAGGGTGCTCTAGAAATGGGAGTTGTTCTTGGGACTAAGTCTATGGTAAAATTAATTTCTCGTTTAGGTGGCATCCCCAGAAATTCCTCCGGAAACACGTCCCTTACTACCTCAATATCCTCGGTAATGGATACTTATTTTTGATTGTCACCTTATTCAGCTCCCTATAGTTAATACATAACCTCAAACTCCCATCTTTCTTCTTTACAAACAATACTGGTGAAATCAACCTATTAATAAATCCTATTGGGTTTGATAAGGATAAATCACAGGTATGGGTGACAATGATTAAGGTTGACATTGTAAATTCTTGTGATGGTGGTGGCTTCCTAGCCAACACTATGGATAGTGATCATTATTACTTTGTCACTGGTGGAGTGAGTCATTAAAAGAAGGTTTAATAGATTATTAACGCACTCACAGGATGGAAACACATGGTGGTTATAGGGAATAAGTTGGTTTAGTCCATGAGTTTTTTCCCATTTCATTTGATAGGGTTTTCTCATTTTGGACATTATTATTATTAGTTCTTGTGAAGTCTTGATCATCATAAATATGCTAAATACATGGAGAATGGTTTCTTGAAGGTTTCTTGATTAAAATATTGAATCTTTAAGCATTTCTTGAAGTTTCTTGGAGTTCTTGGTAAATTGCACAAAACAAGTGGCGGAAATTTTGACGATTTTCTTTGATCTTGGGCACCAAGATATTTTGTGATTTTTAGTCTAATTTCTGATGATTATCTTGTTTGTTAATTATTTAGTCAAGTGTTAAGGATAAATTCTTGATTAGTTAGTTAGTTAGTTAGTTAGAGTTTGTTAGGGAAGATAAGATCAAGTTGCAAGTTGCATGATGATGTGGCAACCTTATCTTGAGTTTGTTGAACAACTTGTGCAAGTGGCACAAGTGGGCGTGCTTTCCTACTTGTTTTCACTTGTTTCTTAGTTGTTTTTAGCTAGGATTTTGTTGGTGATTATACCTATAAATAATCTCAACATTAGGTTGTAAATTAAAAAAATAAAGTTTTATGCATTGAATTTTTCAATACAATATTTTACGAAAATTGCGCAAGTTGTGGACTTCAATTTGTTCGAATTTTCTATCATAAATTTGTGAGTCAAGAGTGATAAACAAATTTAGAACCTAGTTAATTAATTACAGGAGTGTATTGATTAATTAGTCTTCAATTAAATTAATTCAGGAGTGGAGATTTAATTGGCAATTCGTGAGTTTTAGGTTGTATTTGTGAGTCCCACTTAAAATCCACATCAGGAACATCTTGAAATCTCCTTGAACACTACACTTCTTGTCATGAGGGTAACACTATTCACATATCTATTGCATCTACTTTTCCCAACGTGGGTTTTAACTTTTCTACAAGCTTAGTGGAAACAAAAGAGTACGTTGCATCAGAATCAAACAAAACTTTAACAGGAAGAGCGTGAGTAGAAAAAGTACTAGTAATCACATCCTTATTAGCATCAGCTTCACTTCGAGCCATCACATTCAGCTTCCCCGTGTTTGAGGTCTTAGCTTGTCCTCCTCCGGATCTGCTTCCATTCTTTATCTAACTAGGAGTCTTCCCGAGACTTATTCTTAGTCTATATTATATCCGGCCCAACTCCCATTCCTATTCCCGGCTTGAGGTGTCACCTTTCCTCCCATATTTCCTTGGAAATCCTTTTGCTGTCCCCTAGATGAATTCCCCCTAGCTTGAGAATTTGGTCCCTCCTTTCCTTTGTTCTTAGAGAGGCACTCATACTCACAGTATCCAAGTTTGTTACACAATCGACAAGCTACTGGGTTCCTTTAACAGTCCATTCCTGGGTGATTGTTAGGACACTTCTTGCAATAGTACACATGCCCTACTTGACTAGCCACCTGAGCTCTATTTCCATTTCCAGAATTAGGCTTCCCAAAGTTTCCCCTATTATCCTGGAAGTTATTATTTAAACGAGGTCTCTTATAGCCACCATGATTTCCTTGTTGGTTGAAGTTTCCTCCACCATCCTTCCTTTTCTTCCCTGTCTCACCTTCCTTCTGTACCTCCTTCTTCTTTTGGTCAATGGCATACAGGTGTGCAGCTTTACAATATAAATCATCCAAAGATTCAAAGAACTGCCCAGCTAATTGTGACTGTAGGTCTAAGGGTAACCCTCTTTCAAAGCGACTAGCCTTCAATCTCTCAGTTGCTACAGCCTCAGGAGCAAACCTAGACAATTCTATGAACTTAGAGTAGTACTCAGTGACAGTCATACTTCCCATCTTATGCTCTATAAACTCCTCAGCCTTCTGTTTCTGAAGAAACACAGGGTAGAACTTGTTACGAATTTGCTCCTGAAACATATCCCAATTAAATCCTGGTAAAGCCCTTATTACAGCCTCATTTTGTGACCACCATAGATCAACTTCTCCTCTCAGATAGTAAACAACATGGTTCACTTTAAGGTCCTCGAGACACTGTACTGCCCCAAACAACTTATTACACTCTCTCAACCATCCCTCTAGAATAGTTGGATTGTGCTCTCCTTGGTAAATGGGTGGCTTACTTTGATAAATCTTTTTGAAAATTTCCCCAGCAGGGTCACTACCATTTCCATTTCCTCTAGCAGCTAACTGTTCAACTACATTAGCTAATTGCCTCACTACTTCATTCAGATGATTGTTGTTACGTTCAACCATTCTATTTCTCCTATAGAGGAAAAGACCTTTATATTAAATTATGTCTAACTACGAGTTCGAACAACATAAACTTAAATCATAAAACACTTTCTTGTTTTGTCTCACAAAAGAAGTTTCAGTATTTTAGAGCGAATGATTCACTTTGTTGTGATTGTTTACACAACCATTAAAATAAAAAATAAAGCACATAAGAAATAAAAATAATTCCCTTGGTTCTATTCTACTTGAGACTTTATTTCACAAAAGAAATGTATTATTCAACTCCTCTTATCATTTCTTATGGCTCACTGCCACTTATTCAAACTAATGTAAACAATAATCTAAACTGTTCAACTAAACATCAGAAACATTAAACAACAATAGCTATATCATATTTAAACAAAGTCTCTAAATATTAACATTATCTTTCTTATCTCTTGACATCACATATTTCTTTGGTATGAACACAGGATCTTTCTTAGTGTCAACCTCCATTTTTTCCTCCATTTCTTCTTCTTCTTCTTCCGATCCATTTCTTCCTCCGGATCTCATTTTTCTTCATCTTCTTCGAAATCGGTTACCAAATGAACATACACTGGAATTACTAGGTTTGGGTTCTCGATTTAATAACACGAACTAACCTTTGACTCATCGGTCTTCGAACCCGTAGTAGTCTCCTTCACAATCAGGTCTTCACTTCCTTGGCTACCTTCTGGCTTGGTGTGGGCGGGGTCTCATCACTTGCATTCATTTCTTGATACTCCTGCTCTTTCCTAGCAATGTACCCTTCCAAGAATCTCCAATCACAACCCTACTGGCCAACTGAATCCTTATACTTAGAATAGTTCGGAAGGCCCCCAGCAAAGTGGAAAGTCACTAAACTTTGCCTTGATTTCTAAATAGGGTAAACGGTCGGGCAAGCACCTAACAATCAGGGCTGTTACATGGTCGAGCTGATCCAATTGTAGCAACTTCAACACAGTACTCATATACCAACAGTAAAACCGTATTTTCCAGACATATTGGGCTGGAATTTCGTAGTCTTTCTTCTCCAAAGTTTCTATTTGAGTATCTTTACTAGGCATACTATATAACATCCTGCACAAAACTCAAGACTAATGGTCCATCCTTCCCAAAACAAAGCAAAACAAACTAGCAGTTCTACAAAAGGGGTCTTGTGGCTAACATACAATTTCCTTTACACCCTACTATTCACATAAGCAACACCTTAGACATGAACTTTAATGCATGAAAGAACAGAAATAAAGTCTATCCTACATGCCCAAACTTCTTACCCAAGCTCACCACATGGGATTAAACCAATAACACATAATACATACCTGAATTCCTTGCATACCTGTACACATAATTTATTTTTCAAAACATTCCATTTTCGGCGATTACTATTTTTAGAAAAATTCCCTTTTTGAAAACTTTCCAAAATAAGAAATTTGTAACACTCTGGAATTTCCTAACTTCTTACTATATATTTTTCCGGAAAACATATTATATTTATTAAGGATTATATTTATTAAAACTTCTAAATACGGAAAAACCAAACTATTACTGCTACCGTGATAACGGCTAAGGCATGTATTAAAGTACTACAGCGGAA
This sequence comes from Suaeda aralocaspica, assembly GCA_016808085.1. NCBI lineage: Eukaryota > Viridiplantae > Streptophyta > Magnoliopsida > Caryophyllales > Amaranthaceae > Suaeda > Suaeda aralocaspica. The sequence continues at coordinate 206,718 of PYUH01000678.1, read as the reverse complement.
TTCTTAAAACCAAAACCAATTAAAAACTAAACTTCAAAGCAATCTCAAATTAAAAATCAACTTTAAACTTTATTACACTTCGGAACCATATTAATGGCCTTTAAAACCAAAACCAAAGTCTTAAGGAAATAAAACAACATCCAGATAATAGTTAGTACTTCATAAGCAATATAAAATAAAGTAAAGCTACAAAACACAACAAGCACTCTCACTCTATCCCATCATGAAATGACATATGCCCACTTGTACCGACATCTTTTCTTTTACTAGACAACTACTCACCACAAGTGGGTCATTGTAGGGCCAAGTCCAAGACAAAGCCATGTACACAAAACAAACTGTCAGCAAAGCTGAGTACGTAACTACTAAAGACTATTCAGCAAAACATTTAGAATACAACATACACACATTTTACCTTTGAAAACCTTTCACCTGTGCATAGACTCAATAAAATAATTATTATATTTAAATTTATGAATTCTGCATCGAACAGGTTTCCTCCTTAAAACCATCGCCCTATCGGGGACCAACTTGGGAGCAACTCCAAGAAGGTATTACTATGTCACATAAAGTGACGGGATTCTAGCGCATTATAAATATAAAAGAGTACAACGTCTTGTACTCCAATTAGAAGTCATAGATCACTGTTCCATAGGACTCCCCCCATTATTTATACTCAAGGTATATGCATTCCAAGAGTTTTGATGCAAGTCCTCTTACACTTTACGTGATTAACCGGTTTAACAATGTTATGACTCACATACAATCATCACATAAAGACATGCATCAAATCAAGCAAGCCATATTAATTATCTTCAGTTTAAGGTGATTCAAGATTAATCTTATGTGTGTCCTTTGATTAAACTGAACCTCCTGTACCACAAAATAATTGTGAGTGGCTAACTGTTTACTTTCTCCTTGGCCACACATTAAACTGTGAGTGGCAACTTCGATTAATGAATTGCACATAACTATTTTTAATCATGTGAATAAAAATTCACAACTACCTTTCTTGTTGATTAAATAACTAACCAAGGTAAAATAAACTTCCGTCCTTTATTAATAAACTATTGGCCAAATTAAACTGATCATAAAATTCCGATTCAAACTTATAAAAATTCATATTACAGTTTAACATGGAATGTCAACATACTATAAAATCATGCTTCTAATAAACTTGTCATGCACACAATTCATGAATCAAAGCAGGCATAACAATATTTCATGTAAGCAAGGATCATCCCAGCATGAATTCTAGTTCTTGTGTTTGTCTTTAGTACTTACGCACCTTGTAAAACAATGGTGCTCCGCCACAACTTCTAGAAGTGGACTAGATCAAAGTCTCCTACATAAGGAAAAATCAAGATTAAAGGAAAACCTTGTTGACTAAGTTTTACAAAAACTATAAACTAACTTCTATATTGGAAACTTGTCCAAAACAATCCTTATATGATCTCTATTCAATTCCATACTACACTTTAATTTTCAATTGTATGATTACTTGGTTTTCGGGACTTATTTATGCTTTATAAAACCTTAATATAAATTTTATGCCACTTTAGAAAAGTGGACAGCAATATAAGGTTATCTAAAACTCCTTGAAAAACTTCAAAAACAACATAAATCAATCATACAATGTATTAATTAATTTATATGATCAATTCATGCTACTTACATACTTTAAAAGCCTAAGTATTTACGTTATAAATTCTGGACATCGTGTGAAAACATGCTTAAAATCACTTTTGAACTTTATAAAACAAACTAAAAATTATATGTAACATCATAGAATTGATATGTGATCATACTAGAATAATATGAACACTTAAAACTTACTTTAACTTGTTTTTATAAAAATTTCAGATTTATTTATTAACTTTAAAGTCATGAAAAACTCATAAAAACATCATAAATTTATGACAAAAATTTTCTACAATCAAGTAATAACATAATTATGAAACCAATCTATGCTTTAGAATAATTTTTTTATAAGCCAAAACATTTTCATAATATTTTTCTATTGAATTTCATGATTATAAAATTTGGACACCAATTTATTTTATATTCAAAGCCTTTAAAAATCAATCTAAACTTCATAAAATCATCATAAATTCACACAACAATAATTCATGATCATAATATTGAAGTTAAAATCATAAAAACTCATAAAAATCAAAACTTTCATAGTTTATAACCCTAATCTAAAATTTCATGAAGAACAAATTAATTCATGCCTTAAAAGAAATCATAACTCTATTAAAACATGATTGAAACTTATAAAAGCATGATTAAACATAAATATGAACATGAATTTGCAAGATTGAATCAAAAAGAAAGAAGGAAATTTTTTTTTTATAAAGTTCCGAAAAAAATACCAAAGGGGAGGAGTAGAGCCGCTGGCGGTAGTGACAGTGGTCCGGCTGGTGGCGCGAGGTGGCTCCGGCTGGGCGCGGATCCCGAGGTGACAATCTCTTCTCTCTCCTGTTTTGTTCTTTTTCCGAAAAACTAACTCAAAGAAAATTTTTTTCTTTTTATTTATTTGTTTTTTCGAATAAGTCCTTTCTCTTTTTTTTTCCCTCTTTTTTTCTCTCTGAATTTTGAAATCCTAATGACAACTAATGATGAAGAAAATCTGAAAATTTGGGTTTTAAGGGCTATTTATAGGCCCCAAAGTAGGATTTGGAAAAGCCCATACTTATCTTAACAAGTGGAAATTCCCTTTAGGCCCTTGCCTCAAAATAAATTAGGAAACTCTTGAAAATTCTATTTTTAGAAGCCTTTCTTAAAATATTTTATAAACATAAAATATTATTTATGAACACAAATAATTATTTTTAATTAAAACTTATTTATTATTACTATATATTTTTTTCATTTAATAAAAAGAACACAATATTTCAATAAAAAAATTAAAGTTAAACGAATAAAATACAAAAATACTTTCTTAAAATACGTGAAAATGTGGGGTATTTTAAAGATTGTCCTCAAATGTTTCACATGTTCTTCTTTACTCTTAGAGTACAACAAGATGTCATCAATGAAAACAACCACAAGGTTATCCAAAAATCGTTGGAAAATTCTATTCATTATATCCATGAAAATTGTTGACATATTGGATAACCCAAAAGGCATAACAGTGAACTCATAGTGCCTATATCTCGTACGAAAAGTCGTTTTCAGTATGTCCTCATTAGCAATACTCAATTGATGGTATCCTAACCTCAAATCAATCTTTGAAAACACAGTAGCTCCTTTCAATTGATCAAACAAGTCATCAATCCTGGGTAAAGGATACTTATTTTTTATTGTCACCTTATTCAACTCCCTATAGTAAATACACAAGCTCAAACTCCCGTCTTTCTTCTTTACAAATAGTACTGGTGCTCCCCCAGGTGAAGCACTAGGCCTAATGAAACCTTTTTCTGACAATTCTTGTAATTGTTCTTTCAACTCACTCATTTCTACAAGTGCCATCCTATATGGTGCTTTGGAAATAAGTGTTGTTCCTCGGACAAAGTCTATCGTAAAGTCAGTCTCTCGTTTAGGAGGCATCCCTAGAATCTCTTCTGAAAACATGTCCAGAAAGTCCCTTACTACCTCAATATCCTCGGGCTTAACAGTCTCAACATGATCCACATCCCTTACACTACAAAGGTAAATGGGAAAACCTCTCCCCACAAACCTAGCAAACCTTATTGCTGACACCATTTTGTTGTGTTTTGGTCTTCCTGCCCTCCAATAGCTCACCTTCTTACCCTTATTCATTAACGAGATCTTCTGTGGTTCACATGGAATCTCAGCCGTATGCTTAATCAACCAATCCATCCCTAGGAACACTTCTAAGTCACCAAAATCAAACTCAATTAGGTCAGCCTTAAACTCCACTCCCTTAATTTCCATAGGAACATCTTGAAATCTCCTTGAACACTACACTTCTTGTCCTGAGGGTAACACTATTGACATATCTATTGTATCTACCTTTCCCAACATAGGCTTTAGCTTTTCTAGAATCTTAGTGGATACAAACGAATACGTTGCACCAGAATCAAACAAAACTTTGAAAGGAAGAGAGTGAATAGAAAAAGTACCAATATCACATCCTTATTAGCATCAGTTTCACTTCGAGCCATCACATTCAGCTTTCGAGTGGTTGAGGTCTTAGTCTGTCCTCCTCCATTCCCACTCCCATTTCTATTCCCAGCCTAAGGCGTCATCTATCCTCCCATATTTCCTTGGAAACCCTTTTTTGCTGTCCCCCTAGCTTAATTCCCCCTAGATTGAGAATTTTGTCCCTCCTTTACTTTGTTCTTAGACAGGCACTCATACTCACGATGTCCAAGTTTGTTACACAACCGACAAGTCACTGGGTTTCCTGCACAATCCTTTCCTATGTGATTGTTAGGAAACTTCTTGTAAAAGTACACACGCCCACCTTGACAAGCCAACTAAGCTCTCTTCCCATTTCCAGAAGTAAGCTACCCAAAGTTTCCCCTATTACCTTGGGAATTGTTGTCGAAACGAGGTTTCTTAACCCACCATGATTTCCTTGTTGGTTGAAGTTTCCTCCACTATCCTTCCTTTTCTCCCTCGTCTCACCTTCCTTTTGTACCTCCTTATTCTTTTGGTCTATGGCAAACAAGTGTGAAGCTCTACCATATAACTCATCCAAGGATTCAAAGATATGTCAAGCTAATTGTGACTGAGGGTCTAAGGGTAACCCTCTTTCAAAACGGCTAGCCTTCAACCTCTCAGTTGCTATGGCCTCGGGAGCAAACCTAGATTATTCTATGAACTTAGAGTATTACTCAGTGACAGACATACTTCCCATCTTAGGCTCTAGAAACTCCTCAGCTTTTGGTTTATAAAGGAACACAAGTTAGAACATAATACGAATTTGCTCCTGAAACATATCCCAATTAAACCCTAGTAAAGCCCTAATCACAGCCTCATTTTGTGACCACCATAGATCAACTTCTCCTCTCAGAAAGTAAACAACATGGTTCTCCTTAAACTCTTCTGGACACTCAACTTGCCCACACAACTTATTAAACTCTCTTAACCATCCCTCTAGAATAGTTGGATTGTGCTCTCTTTGGTTAGTGGGTGGTTTACATTGATAAATATTCTTAAAAAGTTCCCCAGCAGGGTCACTACCATTTCCATTTCCTCTGGCAGCTAACTGTTCAGCTACAGTAGCTAATTGCCTCACTACTTCATTCACCTGATTGTTGTTAGGCTCAGCAATTCTATTTCTCCTGTATTAGAAAGGACCTTTATATTAAACTATGCCTAACTCTAGGTTAGAACAACATAAACTTATAACATAAAACACTTTCTCATTCCGTCTCACTAAAGAAGTTTCATTCTTTTAGAGCGAATGATTCACTTTGTTTTGATTGTTTACACAACCATTAATGTAAGAATAAAGCACATAAGAAATAAAAACAACTCCCTTGGTTCTATTCTACTTGAGGCTTTTTTTCATGAAAGAAATTTATTACTTAACTCCGCTTATCTTTTCTTATGGCTCACTGCCACTTATTCAAACTAATGTAAAGAATAATCTAAATTATTCAACATTCCAAACATCAAAAACACTAAACAATATTAACTAAATTATATTTAAAAAAACTCTCTAAACATTAACATTGTCCTTCTTGTCCCTTGTCATCACATATTTCTTCGCTATAAATTCAGGATCATCTTTTGTATCATCTTACATTTTTTCCTCCATTTCTTCCTCAGAATCTATATCTTCTTTATTCTCTGTAGAATTGGTTTCCAAGTCTACATACACTGGAAGTACTGGATCCGGGTTCTCGAATTCACAAACACATAAATATTCACATAACCAACACCTTAAAACATGAAGTTTAATGCATGAAAGAACATAAATAAAGTCTACTCTACATGCCCAAACTTCCTACCCAAGCTCACCACATGGTATCAAAGCAATAACACCTAATACATACCTGAATTCCTTGCATACATGCACACATAATTTATTTTTTCAAAACTTTCCAAATTCGGAAATTTCTATTTTTAGAAAAATTTCATTTTCAAAAACATTGCAAAATAAGAAATTCCACTTTCCCAAAATAAAACTTAGGTACCCCCAAAATTAAAATTTAATTTATTTCAAAATCTAAGCTCTGGTAACCACTTTGTAACACCCTGAAATTTCCTAACTTCCATTATATTTTTTCGGAAAACATGGAATAAATATTAAAGGATTACAATTATTAAAACTCCTAAATAGCGGAAAAACCAAACTAATACCGCCTCCCTGATAACGGCTAAGGCATTTATCGAAGTACTATAGAGGAAGTCTTAAAACCAAAACCAAATAAAAACTAAACTTCAAAACAATTCTATAAACCAAATTCAAGCCAACATCCAAAACAAAAACCAACTTGAAACTTTATTACACTTCGGCAACATTTTAATGGCCCTTAAAAACCAAAACTAGAATCTTTGAAAATTAAACAACATCCAAATAAAGGTTAGAACTTCATAAGCAATAAAAATAAAACTACAAAACTACACAGCAAGCGCTCTCACTCCAGCCCAGCATGAAATGACATATGCCCACTTGTAGATGTAGCTTTTCTTATTCTAGACAACTACTCACCAACAAGTGTGTCATTCTAGGGCCAAGTCCAAGGCAAAGCCATGCACACAAAATAAACAGTCAGCAAAGCTAATTACATAACTAATAAAGAGTAAAGACTAAGCAACAGAACAACATGAAATAAAACATACACACAACTTACCTTTGACAACCTTAGCTTCCACCTGTGCATAGACTCAACAAATTAACTATTATATTTCAACTTTTTGATACTGCATCAAACGGGTTTCCTTTCCTTTAAAATCACCCTATTAGGCACCAACTTGGGAGCAACTCCAAGAAGGTATTACCTACGTCACAAAAAGTGACGGAATTCCAGCGCATTATAAATATAAAAGAGTACAATGTCTTGTACTCCAATGAGTAGTCATAGATCACAGTTCCTTATGACTCCCCCATTGTTCATACTCAAGGTATATACGTTCGAAGAATTTTGATGCAAATCCTCTTACAGTGTACGTGATTAACCGGTTTAACTATGTTATGACTCACATACAACATCACACAAAAACATGCATCAAAGCAAGCAAGTCATATTAATTATCTTCAATTTAAAGTGATTCAAATTAAACTGTGAGTGGCTAACTGTGAGTGGCTAACTATTTACTTTCTCCTTGACCACACATTAACTTGTGAGTGGCAACAAAAATCTTTCCTCATAACTCCTTTTAATCATGTGAAGAAAACTCACAACTACCTTTTTTGTTGAATAATTAACTAACCAACTTTAAAATAACTTCCTTTCTTTATTAACAAGCTATTAGCCAAATTAATCTGATCATCACATTCCAATTCAATCTTATAAAATTTATATTACTGATCAGCATGGAATGTCAAAATAATATAACTGCTGCTTCTAATAAATCTTGTCATACACATCAATTCATTATTCAAACAAGCTTAACAATATTTCATAATATACAGGGTCATTCAAGCATGAATTCTAATTCTTATGTTTGTCTTTAGTACTTACGTCACTTCTGAAATAGTGGTGCTCCGCCACAACTTCTAGAAGTTGACTAATTCAAAGTCTCCTACATAAAGAAAACCGAAACTAAATCAAAACCTTATAGACTAAGTTCTACAACAACTCTAAACTAACTTCTATATTGGAAACTTGTCCAAAACATTCCTTATATGGTCTCTATTTAATTCCATACTTCACTTTAATATTTCTATTGCAAGACTACTTAGATTTCGGGACTTATTTATATTTTATAATAAAACCCCAAAATAAATTTTATGTCATGTTAGAAATGAGGACAGTAATTTCAAATTATCAAAACTCCTTGAAAAGCTTCAAAAACAACACCAATCAGCCATACAATGTATTACTTACTTTATATGATCAATTCTTGCTAATTACATACTTTAAAAGCCTAATTATTCACTTTATAAAATCTGGATAGCATGTTAAACACGCTTAAAATCACTTTTAAACTTCATGAAACATACTTAAATCATATGTAACACCATAAAATTAATATGTGATCATACTAGCACAGTATGAACACTTAAAACTTATTTTAAATTGTTTTTATTAAATTTTCAGATTTATTAATTAACTTTAAACTCATAGAAAACTCTGAAAAACATCATAAATTCATGGCAAAACTCTTTTACAATCAACTAATATCATTATGAAACCAATGTATGCTTTAGAATAATTTTTCATAAGCTAAAACATGTTCATAATATTTATTCTATTGAATTTCATGATCACAAAATTTGGACAGCAATTTATTTTTTGTCTAAAGCATTTAAAAATCAATCTAAACTTCATAAAATCATCAAAAATTCACACAACAACAATTCATGATCATAATATTGAAGTTTAAATCATAAAAACTAATAAAAATTAAAACTTTCTTAATTTTATAAACCCTAATCTAAAATTTCATGAACAATAAATTAATTCATGCTTTAAATCAAATCATAACTTCATAAACACATGATTGAAACTTATAAAATCATGATTGGACATAAATCTGAACATGAATTTGCAAAATTGAATCAAAAAGAAAGAAGAAATTATATATATATATATATATATATATTCGAAAATTACCAGCGAAAGGGAGGGAAAAATGGGCCGGCGGTGGCGGGTGGCTGCTACGGGCTAGCAGCGGCTCCGGCGGTCCAGCGAGCAAAAGCAATTTTTTTTGTTTTTCTCTCGCAAACCGAACACAATTTTTTTTCTCTCTTTCTCTCTCTAAATTTTGGAATCCTAATGAGAATTATGAGGGATGAAGTCAGAAATTTTGGGTTTTAAAGGGTATTTTTATGCCGGAAGTAGGATTTGGTAAAGCCCATACTTATCCTATAAAGTGGTAATTACCTTTAGGCCCTTACCTTAAAATAAATTAGGAAACTCTTAAAAATTATAGTTTTAGAAGTCTTTTCAAATATTTTATAAACATAAAATATTTTTTTATAAACACAAATAATTATTTTTAATTAAAGCTTATTTTGTATTATTATTAATTTTTTCCATTTAATATTCTTATTGAACATAATTTTTCAATAAAAACATTAAAATTACACGTACAAAATACAAAAATACTTCCTTAAAATACGTCAAAAATGTGGGGTATTACAATCTACCCCCCTTAAAAGAAGTTTCGTCCCGAAACTTTGTGTAGATTAGTGTATGGAACTTGAATAGAGACTACATTTACTTCAAACTTTTTCATTATAATACTATGTTGTTGTAGACGTTAGACACTTACTTTACAACTTTTTAGTAGACAAACATAAAAGTCTTACTGAAAAGTGGCAGAAACTCATAAAAACTTATGAAATTGAGGGTAAAAATGCACGAAAATTAGGTCGCTTTCTACCCCCCTTAAGAATCGAGTTACGTCCCCGTAACTGTACTTACTAACCTGAAATAACTCTAGATACTTTTCTCTCATCATATCTTCAGCTTCCCAAGTAGCTTCTTCGGTTTCTTGGTTAGTCCACAATACTTTTACTATTTTGACACTTTTTCTACGAGTATCTCTGACTTTACTGTCTAGGATCTTAATTGGCCTCACTTCATAGGTCAAACTTTGGTCTAACTCTATTGTTTCAGGCTGTAACACATGAGAATCATCCGGAACATACTTCCTTAGCTGAGACACATGAAAGACATTGTGAACCTTGCTAAACTCCATTGGTAATGCTAACTTATAGGCTACTTTTCCAACCCTTTGCAAGATCTCATAGGTACCTATGTATTTTGGGCTCAATTTTTCTTTCTTTTCGAATCTCATTACTCCTTTCATTGGTGATACCTTAAGTAACACCTTATCGCCTACTTCAAACACTATCTCTTGGCATTTTTTGTCCGCATAGGACTTTTGTCTATTTTGTGCTGCTTGAACCTTTGCTTGGATTACTCTAATTTTCTTTGTGGTATATATGAGCAATTGAGGTCCTAGAATCACTGTCTCACTTATGTCATTCCAACACAAAGGGCTTCTACACTTCCTCCCATACAATGCCTCAAAAGGTGCCATGTCAATACTTGCATGGTAGCTATTGTGGTATGAAAACTAAATGAGATCTAAGTGATCCTCCTAATTCCCTTAAAAATCCATTACACAAGCCCTCAGCATATCATCTAAGGTTTGCATGGTTCTCTCTGTTTGTCCATCAGTTGCTGGATGGAAAGTTGTACTCATCTTCAACATTGTACACAAGTTCTCCTGGAAACTTTTCCAAAATTTTGAAAGAAATCTAGAATCCCTATCTGACACGATATCCTTTGGGGAACTCCATGTAGCCTCACAACATGTTTTATGTAAGCCTTTGCAAGTTGTTCCATTTTCCAAGTATCTTTCATGGGTATAAACACCACTTACTTAGTAAGCCTATCCACCACAACCCATATGGTATCATTTTTATTTCTCGACTTTGGCAAGCAAGTCATAAAGTCCATGGATATGCAATCCCATTTCCATCCTGGTATTTCATGTGGTTGGACCTCTCCTTGTGGTCTCTTATGCTCAAATTTCACCTTTTGACAAGTAAGACACTTGCTCACAAATTCAGCCACTTTTCTTTTCATCCTAGGCCACCAATATACCTTCTATTAGTCCTTATACAGCTTATCACCTCCAAGATGCACTGAATTCGGGTATTATGACCCTCCTCCATGTTTCTTTGTCTCAGATCTTCACATTTATGTGGTACACACCACCTTCCTTTACCACCTTTCTATTTTGCAATAACACACATCCCAAACCAATCTTAGAAGCATCACTATACACATCATAAGAGTCACTTCCGTCCGGTAAAGTCAGCACTGGAGCGGTAGTCAAACGCTCCTTTAAAGTCTGAAATGCCTCTTCACACTTATCACTCTACTCTAACTTAAAGTCTATCTTCATTAAGGACGTCATGGGTTTAGCAATCCTCGAAAATTCCTTTACAAACCTCCTATAGTAACCTGCTAACCCTAAGAAACTCCATACATCCCTTACATTCTTAGGTGTAGGCCACTCCTTTACTGCTTCAATCTTGGCTGGATCTACTTCGACTCCCTCTATTTACACAATATATCCCAAAAATGCTAATTTCTCTAACAAGACTAACATTTCGAGAACTGAGCATACAATTCTCTTCCCTTAATGTCATCAAGATTGTCCTCAAATGTTCCATATGTTCTTCTTTACTCAAGAGAACACCAAGATGTCATCAATGAAAACAACCACAAAGTTATCCAAAAATCGTTGGAAAATTCTATATATTAGATCCATGAAAATTGTTGGCGCATTGGTTAACCCAAAAGGCATAACAGCGAACTCATAGTGCCCATATCTCGTACGAAAAGTCGCTTTTGGTATGTCCTCATTAGCAATCCTCAATTAATGGTATCCTGACCTCAAAACAATCTTTGAAAACACAGTAGCTCCTTTCAATTGATCAAACAAGTCATAAATCCTTGGTAAAGGATACTTATTTTTGGTTGTCACCTTATTCAACTCTCTGTAGTCAATACCCAACCTCAAACTCCCATCTTTCTTCTTTACAAACAGTATTGGAGCTCCCCAAGGTGAAGCACTACGCCTAATGTAACCTTTTTCCGACAACTCCTGTAACTGCTCTTTCAACTCACTCATTTCTGCGGGTGCCATCCTATAGGGTGCTTTGAAAATAGGTGTTGTTGCTGGGACTAAGTGTATAGTAAAGTCAATCTCTCATTTAAGATGCAACCCCAGAATCTCTTCTAGAAACACGTCCAGAAAGTCCCTTACTACCTTAATATCATCGGGCTTAGCAGTCTCAACATGATCTACATCCCTCACACTACAAAGGTAAATGGGAAAACCTCTCTCCACAAACCTAGCAAACCTCATTACTGACACCATTATGTTGTGTTTTGGTCTTCCTGCCCTCCAATAGCTCACCTTCTTACCCTTCTTCATTAACGAGATCTTTTGTGGTTCACATAGAATCTAAGCCTTATGCCTACTCAACCAATCCATCCCTAGGATCACTACTAAGTCACCTAAATAAAACTCGATTAGGTTAGCCTTAAACTCCACTCCCTCAATTTCCATAGGAACATCTTGAAATCTCCTTGAACACTGCACTTCTTGTTCTTAGGGTAACACTATTGACATATCTATTGTATCTACCTTTCCAAACACAGGCATTATCTTTTCTAGAATCTTATTGGATACAAAAGAATACGTTGCACCGGAATCAAACAAAACTTTAAAAGGAAGAGAGTGAATAGAAAAAGTACCGGTTATCAAATCCTTATTAGCATCAGCTTCACTTCGAGCCTTCACATTCAGCTTTCCAGTGTTTGAGGTGTTTGTCTGTCCTCCTCCATTCCCACTCCCATTCCTATTCCCGGCCTGAGGCGTCACCTTTCCTCTCACATTTTCTTGGAAACCCTTTTGCTATCCCCCAGCTGAATTCCCCCGAGATTGGGAATTTTGTCCCTCCTTTCCTTTGTTCTTAGAGAGGCACTCATACTCACGGTGTCCAAGTTTGTTACATAACCGACAAATCACTGGGTTCCCTGCACAGTCCTTTCCCGGGTGATTGTTAGGACACTTCTTACAAAAGCACACACGCCCTCCTTGACTAGCCATCTGAGCTCTATTCCCATTTCCAAAAGTAGGCTTCCCAAAGTTTCCCCTATTACCTTGGAAGTTGTTGTTGAAACGAGGTTTCTTAAATCCACCATGATTTCCTTGTTGGTTGAAGTTTCCTCCACCATCCTTCCTTTTCTCCCTCGTCTCATCTTCCTTCTATAACTCCTTATTCTTTTGGTCTATGGCAAACAGGTGTGCAGCTCTACCATATAATTCATCCAAAGATTCAATGATCTATGCAGCTAATTGTGACTGAAGGTCTAAGGGTAACCCTCTTTGAAAACGACTAGCCTTCAACGTCTTAGTTGCTACGGCCTTGGGAGCAAACCTAGATAATTCTATGAACTTAGGGTATTACTCAGTGACAGACATACTTCCCATCTTAAGCTCTAGAAACTCCTTGATGTGAATTTTGTTATAGACAAACGCCACTCACACAAAGAAACTTAGACTTCAAATTTGATAAAGCCACGCACCACAAATCTGAACTTTTAATGCGAATAATTGGTAGAATTTGATTAAAGCAAAGCACCCTCAAATGCTAAGAACTATCCTCACGTGAGATAAAGCAAAAGCACCACTCACTCAATCGAATTTCTCACAAGAAACTCTCAAAATTTTGTTTTCTTCGTGAAACAATAAAAACCGGAAACACTTTGTGTTTAATTACTCAAATCTGAATTTTATTGATGTATTTTACATCCTATTTATAGGCTAAACATATCACATAATATTTCAGAATTCTAAACATATCCTAACTACCTTAGATATATGGTAAAACAAACTAAGATTAGGATAACAAGAAAATCTTATCAAAACCGGATACAATATTTGCACCATATATTTTGTAATCTGATTTCTAGTCTAAATCTTAGATATTTTGCAAATCAAATCTAGTGACCATATTTCCGAATAACAACCCAAGGTTGACCAAGTCAAACAACTTGAAAAACCGTGTTGACAACGTTGCCCAATCTTCCAAAAATCTGTCCAAAATCCCGCCATATAACTTGCTTTGATTCTCGTTGATTTTTGTTGGACTTGCGATTTCAAGAACTTCAAGAAACTCTTCAAGATTCAATCTTTATTTCAAGAAACCTCCATTTTTGTGTTTCTCATGCTTGATTCCATCAACCTTGACTCATAAACTAATCAAGAAAATAACAAAACACCATATGGTAAAACCCTATCAAATGACGTGGGAAGAAAACCCATATAGCTCAACACTTCTAAACTACTAACTATACTTGCTTTACATTTACGTGAATAAGCTTGTGCATGTCACCATGCACACGTAGAAATCCACCCTAGCCAACCCAAGAAGCCTTGTGTCTCCATAAGCCACTAACTCCCCCATGGTTGCTTCTTGTTTTCCACCTTCAATCAAACCCAAACCCTCGAAGTTTTGCTCATTGATATGCGTATCACTCCTCAGCTTTTTGTTTCTAAATAAAACACAAGATAGAACTTATTACTGATTTGCTCCTGAAACATATCCCAATAAAACCCTGTTAAAGCCCTAATCACAGCCTAAATTTGTGACCACCATAGATCAGCTCCTCCTCTCAGATAGTAAACAGCATGGTTCACCTTAAGCTCTTCTAGACACTCAACTGCCCCAAACAACTTATTAAGCTCTCTCAACCATCCCTCTAGAATAGTTGGATTGTGCTCTCCTTGGTAAGTGGGTGGCTTACTTTGAGAAATCTTCTTGAAAAGTTCCCTAGCAGGGTCACTACCATTTCATTTCCTCTGGTAGTTAACTGTTCAGCTACAGTGGCTAATTGCCTCACTACTTCATTCAGGTGATAGTTGCTACATTCAGCGATTCTATTTCTCCTGTATTAGAAAGGACCTTTATATTAAATTATGTCTAACTCTAGGTTAGAACAACATAAACTTATTAAACTTTGTCATTTCGTCTCAGAAAAGAAGTTTCATTCTTTTAGAGAGAATGATTCACTTTGTTTTGATTGTTTACACAACCATTGAAATAAGAATAAAGCACATAACAAATAAAAATAATTCCCTTGTTTCTTTTCTACTTGAGGCTTTTTTTCATGAAAGAAATTTATTACTTAACTCCTCTTCTCATTTCTTATGGCTCACTACCACTTATTCAAACTAATGTAAACAATAATCTAAATTGTTCAACATTCTAAACATTAGAAACACTAAACAATATTAACTAAATTGTATTTAAACAAAATCTCTAAACATTAACATTGTCCTTCTTGTCCCTTGACATCACATATTTCTTCGCTATAAATTCAGGATCATCTTTTGTATCATCTTCCATTTCTTCCTCAGGATCTAACTCTGCTTCATCCTCTTTAGAATCGGTTACCAAGTCTACATACACTGGAATTACTAGATACGGGTTCTCGATTTCACAACATGAACTGTCCCTTGACTCATCAGTCCTTTAACCAGTAATAGTCTCCTTCACCATCATGTCTTATTCCTTGACTATCTGGGCTTGGTGTGGGCAGCGTCTCATCACTTGTATTCATCTCCTGATACTCCTTCTCTTTCCTAGCAATGTACCCTTCCAAAAATCTCTAATCACAACCCCATTAGCCAATTGCATCCTTATATTTAGAGTAGTTCGGAAGTCCTCCAGCAAAGTGGAAATCGCTAAACTTTGCCTTGATTTCTAGGTAGGGCGGATGGTCGGGCAAACACTTAACAATTAGGGCTGATACATGGTCGAGCTGGTCCCACTATGGCAGCTTCAATACAGTACTCATATACCAACAGTAAAACCGTGTTTTCCAAACATACTTGGGTGGACTTTCATAGTCTTTCATCTCCAATGTTCCTATTTGTGTGTCTTTTCTAGGCATTCTATACGACATCTTGTACAACACTTAAAACTAATGGTTCATCCTTCCAAAAACAAAACAAACTAACAGTTCTATAAAAGGGGTCTATTGGCTAATATATAATTTTCTTTACACATAACTATTCACATTAGCAACACCTTAAAACATGAACTTTGATGCATGAAAGAATACAAATAAAGTCTATCCTACATTCCCCAACTTCCTACCCAAGCTCACCACATGGTATTAAAGCAATAACACATAATACATACCTTAATTCTTTGCATACCTGCACACATAATTTATTTTTCAAAACTTTACATTTTCGGAAATTACTATTTTTGGAAAATTTTCATTTTCAAAAACTTTCCAATATAAGAAACTCCTCTTTCCCAAAATAAAACTTAGGAACCCCCAAAAATAAAATTTATTTTATTTCAAAATCTAAGCTCTGATAACCACTTTGTAACACCCTGAAATTTCCTAACTTCCTACTTTATATTTTTTTCCGAAAAACATGGAATAAATATTAAAGAATTATAATTATTAAAACTCCTAAATATCGGAAAAACCAAAGTATTACCGCCATAGTGATAACGGCTAAGACATTTATCAAAGTACTACAGCGGAAGTCTTAAAACCAAAACCAATTTAAAACTAAACCTAAAAACAATTCTAAAAACCAAATTCAAACCAACATCCAAAACAAAAACCAATTTAAAACTTTAATGCACTTCGGAACCATTTTAATGGCCCTTAAAACCAAAACTAGAAACTTTGAAAATTAAACAACATCCAAATAAAGGTTAGTACTTCATAAGCAATAAAAATAAAACTACAAAACTACACAGCAAGCGCTCTTACTCCAGCCCAGCATGAAATGACATATGCTCACTTGTACATGTAGTTTTTCTTATTCTAGACAACTACTCACCAACAAGTGGGTCATTGCTGGGCAAAGTCCAAGATAAAGCCATGCACACAAAACAAACAGTCAGCAAAACTGAGTACATATCTACTAAAGACTATGCAAGAGAACAACATGAAATAAAACATACACACAACTTACCTTTGACAACCTTTCACCTGTGCATAGACTCAACAAATTAACTATTATATTTAAACTTTTGGATTCTGCATCGAACGGGTTTCCTTCCCTTTAAAATCGCCCTATTAGGCACTAACTTGGGAGCAACTCCAAGAAGGTATTACCTTTGTCACATAAATTGACGTAATTCAAGCGCATTATAAATATAAAAGATTACAACGTCTTATACTCCAATTGGAAGTCATAGATTACTGCTCCTTACGACTTCCCACATTGTTCATACTCAAGGTATATACGTTCCAAGAGTTTTGATGCAAATCCTCTTACACTTTACATGATTAACCATTTTAACTATGTTATGACTCACATACAACATCACACAAAAACATGCATTAAATCAAGCAAGCCATGTTAATTATCTCCAATTTAAAGTGATTCAAATATAATCTCATGTGTGTCCTTTAATTAAACTGAACTTTCTTTACCACATACTAACTGTGAATGGCTAACTATTTACTTTCTCCTTGACCACACATTAAACTGTGAGTGGCAACAAAAATGTTTGCCCATAACTCCTTTTAATCATTTAAATAAAATTCACAACTACCTTTCTTGTTGATTAAGTAACTAACCAACTTTAAATAACTTCCTTCCTTTATTAACAAGCTATTAGCCAAATTAAGCTGAACATAACATTCCAATTCAATCTTATAAAATTTATATTGCTAATCAACATGGAATGTCAAAATAATATAGCATCATGCTTCTAATAAATCTTTTCATGCACATCAATTCATGATTCAAACAAGCATAACAATATTTCATAACATATAGGATCATCCAAGCATGAATTCTAATTCTTATTTTAGCCTTTAGTACTTACGTACCTTGTGAAATAGTGGTGCTCCGCCACAACCTCTAAAAGTTGACTAATTCGAAGTCTCCTACATAAAGAAAACCGAAACTAAATTAAAA
The DNA here is from genome assembly GCA_016808085.1 of Suaeda aralocaspica. Classification (NCBI taxonomy): domain Eukaryota; kingdom Viridiplantae; phylum Streptophyta; class Magnoliopsida; order Caryophyllales; family Amaranthaceae; genus Suaeda; species Suaeda aralocaspica. The sequence continues at coordinate 189,144 of PYUH01000678.1, read as the reverse complement.
CCTTATTGACTAAGTTCTACAACAAGTCTAAACTAACTTCTATATTGAAAACTTGTCCAAAACATTCCCTATATGGTCTCTATTCAATTCCATGCTTCACTTAAATTTTTATATTGCAAGATTACTTGGTTTTCAGGACTTATTTATAATTTATAAAACCTCAACATAAATTTTATGTCACTTTAGAAAAGGCAATTAAAATTACTAAATCTCCTTGAAAAGCTTCAAAAATAACACCAATCAATCATACAATGTATTACTTACTTTATATGATCAATTCATGCTAATTATATACTTTAACAGCCTGATTATTCACTTTATAAAATTTGGACAGTATGTTAAACATGCTTAAAATCACTTTTAAACTTCATGAAACATACTAAAAATCATATGTAACACCATAGAATTAATATGTGATCATGGTAGCATAATATGAACACTTAAAACTTATTTTAACTTGTTTTTATAAAATATTAAGATTTATTAATTAACTTTAATGATGTGAATTTTGTTATAGACAAACGCCACTCACACAAAGAAACTTAGACTTCAAATTTGATAAAGCAACGCACCACAAATTCGAACTTCTAAGGCGAATAATTGGTAGAATTTGATTAAAGCAAAGCACCCTCAAATCCTAAGAACTATCCTCACGTGAGATAAAGCACAAAGCACCACTCACTCAAACGAATTTCTCACAAGAAACTCTCAAAATTTTGTTTACTACGTGAAACAATGAAAACCGGAAAACTTATGTTTTTCAATCACTATAATCTGAATTTTATTGATGTATTTTACATCCTATTTATAGCTAAACATGTCACACAATATTTCAGAATCCTAAACATATCCTAACTACCTTAGATATATGGTATAACAAACTAAGATTAGGATAACAAGAATATCACCAAAAAACCGGATACAATATGTGCACCATATATTTTGTGATCTGATTTCTAGTCTAAATCTTAGATATTTTGCAAATCAAATCTAGACACCATATTTCCGAATAACAAACTAAGGTTGACCAAGTCAAACAACTTGAAAACCCGTGTTGACAACGTTGCCCAATCTTTCAAAAATCTTTCAAAAATCCCGCCATATAACTTGCTTTGATTCTCGTTGATTTTTGTTGGACTTGCGATTTCAAGAACTTCAAGAAACTCTTCAAGATTCAATCTTTATTTCAAGAAACCTCCATTTTTGTGTTTCTCATGCTTGATTCCATCAACCTTGACTCATAAACTAATCAAGAAAATAACAAAACACCATATGGTAAAACCCTATCAAATGACGTGGGAAGAAAACCCATATAGCTCAACACTTCTAAACTACTAACTATATTTGCTTGATATCTACGTGAATAAGCTTGTACATGTCACCATGCACACGTAAAAATCCACCCTAGCCAACCCAAGAAGCCTTGTGTCTCCATAAGCCACTAACTCCCCCAAGGTTGCTTCTTATTTTCCACCTTCAATCAAACCCAAACCCTCGAAGTTTTGCTCATTGACATTCGTATCATTTAAACTCATAGGAAACTCATAAAAACCTCATAAATTCATGGCAAAACTCTTTTACAATCAACTAACATCATTATGAAACCAATCTATGCTTTAAAATAATTTTTCATAAGCTAAAACATGTTCATAATATTTATTCTATTGAATTTCATGATCATCAAATTTGGACGGCAATTTATTTTATGTTTAAAGCCTTTAAAAGTCAATCTAAACTTCATAAAATCATCATAAATTCATACAACAATTCATGATCATAATATTCAAGTTTAAATCATAAAGATTCATAAAATGAGACAACCCCAACTATCAAAGGGAAATCTGAACTAGATGATCTCGATGCACTAGGACTTGGATTGCTCTTCGGAATTGAACGCACTCCACCAACCGAACAAGAGGTTCTCATGGATATGAATACCAAGGCTTTTGATCCAACCGAACTCATCACTCCTGCAAGTCAAGTAGTTAGAGGATGGTGCAAGGCCGTCAAGATCACTGCACCGGAAGGAAAAATCATGGACTTCACCATAGGAGAGGGCCTAATGTTCAATGAGTCTGAAAGCGAGTCTGAATTTGAGTCCGAGTCTAATGCTATGTCTAGTCCTAAGAACTCCGTAGTTAATAATAACAAGATTGTCAAGGAGTCTGCCCGTCCTTTAGATTCCGCCACTAGGGATAATTTTGATGTCATGCTTAACGAGTTCAATAAAAAAACTTCTTTTGCTTACTCCTTGTCTGCATCTTCTTCCCGGCCTCTCCCCATCACATGATGGCTTTGTTTCACAAACTGAAAATCAAAATGATGATGAAATAATAAAAGTTGTAGAGGAATATGAAAATAAAACTCCAATAATTGAGGAAACTAAAAAGGTCAACATCTCCGACAATGACACTCCAAGGGAATTACAAATCGGTCTCATACTTAATCCTCAAGAAAAGGAAGAACTTATAGCAACACTCACAGAATTCAAGGATGTGTTCGCGTGCTCCTATGAAGATATGCCACGGATTGATCCGGAAATAGCTAAACACACCATTCCTCTAAATCAAGGGGTAAATCCCATCAAGCAAAAGCTCAGAAGGATGAAGTCTGAAGTCCAACTGAAAATACGAGAAGAGGTAATCAAGCAACTAAAGGCAGGGTTCATCAAGGTAGTTCAATATGCTGATTGGGTTGCCAACATTGTTCCTGTACCCATGAAAGATGAAAGAGTAAGAATGTGTGTGGACTTTCGGGACCTGAACAAGACCGGCTCGAAGGATGACTTCCCATTGTCTCACATAGATATGCTTGTTGATAATACAGCCAACCATACTTTGTTCTCTTTCATGGATGGATACGCTTGCTACAACCAAATCAAAATGGATGAAAATGACACAGAGAAAACAACTTTCATTACTCCATGGGAGTTATATTGCTACACGGTTATGACATTTGGTCTGAAGAATACTGGGGCTACATGTCAACGTGTTATAACTATACTTCTTCATGATATGATACACAAGGAAGTAGAAGTATACATAGATGATATGATAGTAAAAACCAAGGAAAGCAGTGAACATACCCTTGCCTTGAGAAAATTCTTCGAAAGACTCCGAAAGTTAAACATGAGACTCAATCCTAAAAAATGTGCCTTTGGAGTTACTTCCGGAAAGCTTCTTGATAAGGACAGTCATATACCTATCAAAAGGAACCTACTACTTTAACTATGTAAACAGGGAAGTAGGGATCGTATCCACAGGGAAGCAAGCAATTCTACTAATTCAAAAAAGTCAATTTGCCGTAAGGGGCCTTTGAATATTGGTATTTGACTAAAAAGTTAACTAGTACTAGGAATGAATTGATTAGGGAAAGAAATCTATAACTAAGCCTAGGACATCGGTTCACCATAGATCAACAAATGAATTGCATACACTTGATTAACAGATTATGAATATCCTTGAATTAAGGTTCACTAATTTTCTCGAATCTAGTCTCCTTCAAAACTCCTCTAATGGCTCTCGCACACTTAGACTGGTTTTTCCTATTGTCCTTATGATCTAATTGTGGTAAACTAACCTCTCGGTATTGATTTCAACAATATCAGACTAATAATTAAACCTGGCCAGTATTTAAATCAAAGCAATGTAAATTGACAACAGGAATTCAGAAACATACTAACCAAACTAACAATTATAAACAAAACATCAAGAACGATGCACGGATCCCCTAGTCCTAGAAAGGGAACTACTCACACATGATTAAAAGTACGAAAACTAAATCAATTATAGAAATTAAAACTCTAAACATGATAAAACTAAATAAATTAACAATAATTATAAAACTAAATCTAAACATGAAGCTACTAAAACGAAAAGCATAAATTAAAACTAAAACTAAACATGAATAAAAGAACAAGAATTAAGATTGAATGAAACTTGAATATTATTGAATTGAATGATTGAAAAGTATTCCACAACTTATAGAGAAAATTAGGGCTAAACTAGGTTTTGTGAATGAATAAAGTGTACTTAGTCTTTTGGAGTACAAAAACAATATATACTAAGGCCTAACAAACGAAAATCCCGTGAAAAAGCCTCCTCGGAGCGACCCGCCCGGAGGGGTCCGTGGGAGCAACCCCAACCCGGGCGCGCTACCTCAACCCGGGCGGGTAGCTTGTCTTGGCTTCGTTTCTTGATTGTTGCTCGTTCTTCCATAATTACTTCGTTAATTCTTCATTTAATACCCCTAATCCTTAGTAAAGCTTCCCAAATGACTTCAACTCTTCACTAACATCTTCAAGTGCTCTAAAAGGCTCGGAAAACAACGATAAATCATCGATCCTTGTAAAACCTTATAAAAAGCACAACAAACACTCAAAATAGCAAAAGCTAGTAGAAATGGCTCAAAAGAGCCGTATTAGAGCTAAAAATCAATCTGGATTAGGGTTCCAATACATGTCAAATATTAGCTTATCACTTCTAGGTCACGTAGTTAGCACCAGAGGCATTAAAATCGATCCCACAAAAATCAAGGCCATCATGTCTTTGAAACCAACGATGATCGAGAAAGAAATTCGGGGATTGTTTGGAAGGCTCCAACACATAAGCAGATTCATTTCCAAGCTTACTATGGTATGTGAGCCTATATTTAAGAAAGATGCCCCGAAAGAATGGAGCGACGAATGCCAACAAGCCTTTGATAGAATCAAGGAATATCTCACGAATCCACTCATCCTAGTACCTCCAACTCCGGGACATCCTTTGAGACTTTACTTAACCGTTACTAGAACCGCTGCAGGAGCCATGCTAGCACAAGAAATCGATTGGAAAGAAAATTTCGTTTACTACTTGAGCAAGAAATTCCCGCAATACGAGGAAAGATACTCTAACATTGAAAAACTATGCTTAGCATTAGTGTGGTCTACCAAAAAGTTAAGAATTATTTACTAACTCATAATGTTCACATAGTTAGTAAAGGGGATCCCCATAAATATCTCTTCAACAAGCCAACGGTAAACGGGCGAATATCAAGATGGATGATCATGTTGGCCGAATTTAACCTTAAATTCGTGTCACAAAAATCTATAAAAGGAAGTAAAGTTGATGTGAATTTTCGTATGAATTCAAAAACTCACAATAGTAAGACTAAACCCATGAATTTCTAAAGGCTAAGCCACCAAAATTCACGAATTTAGGTTGATTAACTTTTCGTTGATTAAAGCCTAAGCACCCTCAAAGCCACTACTTAATCCACGCACAAGAGTATAAAGGAATTTCCACCAACTCTCACAATTTCAGATATTGTGTTTTCAAGTAAAAAAAATAAAACTTTTATTCAATTACCAAATCTTAATTCTACAAACTAATGTTGAGATTATTTATAATCATAATCATCAACAAAATCTTAACAAAAACAAACTAAAAAACAAGCACAAAACAACCAAAAATCGTCCCCCTAATGACTCAACTATAACTCACAAGATAAGATTGTCACATCAGCACTACATATCATTCTCATCTTGCTAACAAACTCTAACAAACTTTCTAAGATAATTAACAAATTACAACCATAATTACATAAAAGTTCAATCTACCCAAATCTTCAGAAAATCGCCCAAAATCACGCCATCCAAGATGCTTCCAAATTTGCGCAGTTTTCTAGATTTGTAACAAATCTTCAAGAAACCTTTCAAGATTCAATATTTTAATCAAGAAACCTTCAAGTAGTTATTTTCCATGTGTTTAAGGCTGTAAATGAAGATTATGACCCACCAAGAAATGAAAGACTCAATACCTAAAATGAGAAAAACCCTATCAAGTGAAATGGGATAAAAACTCATAGGCAAAACCAACTTATTCCCCTTATCAACCATCTTTCCTTGATTTGCGTCCCACACCTAGATATGTGTGACCATGCACACGCAAATCCCAACCCTAGATGCACCCATTAGACTTGAGTCTCCATAAACAACTAATTCCCCCATGGTTACACCCTTATTCGCTGCTTCAACCAAACCTTCCATCATGTGAATTTGGTGATATCCACTTCTGAGATTAATCTTTGTAAACACATTAGAGCCATATAATTCATCAAGTAAATCATCTAACCTTGGAATTGGGAATCTATACTTGATAGTAATGTTATTGACTACTCTTGAATCAATACACATTCTCCAAGTGCCATCTTTCTTAGGAACGATCAAAGTAGGAACCGCACAAGGACTCATGCTTTCCCTCACGTATCCACGTTCCATTAGCTCCTCAATTTGCCTCTAAATCTTCTTTGTTTCCTCCGGATTACAGCTATAGTCTAGCTTGTTCGGAATTTGAGCCTCAGGAATAAGATCTATTTGATGCCCAATGCCCCTTATAGGTTATAACCCTAGTGGTAGATCATCAGGAAATACATCTTCATATTCACGCAACAAAGGCTTCAATATTTGTGGAATTGATGAGGGACCTTCTTTACTTGCTTAGACATGAGAACAAATACTTGATTACAAGAATTCAAATCCCTTTCCACCTCTCTTAAACTCGTCAAAAATGCCCCCTTCTTATTCTCCATAGTCTCTTCTTTCTTAACCTTCACAACTTTTAATTGATTTAATGCAATAGACTTACCATTGGCGTGCTTTTTGATGACATAAACATTAGTTCTACCATCATATTGAACAAACCTATCATATTGCCAAGGTCTTCCAAGTAGAATATGGCACGCATCCATAGGGCAAACATCACATAGCACACTATCCTCAAATTGCGCAATTTTGAATGATATTAAAGCTTGTTTAGTTACCTTAACATCACTAGTATTGCTTAGCCAATGAAGCTTGTATGGATGTGGATGATTATGAGTAGGATAGTTGAGCTTTTGAATCAACGAAGTAGACACCACATTCGTGCAACAACCACTATCAATAGTCACATTACAAAGTTTACCTTGAACTACATACCTTGTCATGAAGATTTTATCTCTTTGGCTCTCTTCCAATAGCGTGGGTTTGGTTTGTAAAACCCTCCCCTCAACACTAAAGCTTGGCCATGTTTCTCAGGATCAACTTCCTCCATATCATTACTACTCTTATTCTCTTGTTCAACATCATCTTGCTCCCCTTCTTCAATGATTACATCTAAATAGGCTTCTTCAATCTCCCTTGCCTCTCTAACTGTGATGACTCTTGAACTAGGACAACTTCGTTGCACATGTCCATATCCTTGGAACTTGAAAACTTCCTTTTGTCACAAGGAATTGATGAGAATATAGTAGGAGTAATGACCCTAGGCTTATCTCCACCTTCAATCCTAGGCTTTGTGTTTTGCGAAAACGCCACTTCCTTCTCCTTCTTAGCTTCGTACCTTTTCAAGAAAGTCTTGGACTTTTTCGAGTGCCCTTGCTTCTCAACTCTCAAGGCTACCTTGCAAATTTCATCAAAAGTCCAATAGGGTTGCAACTCTACTTTCTCCTTGATAGATTCATCAAGCCCTACAACAAATTTAGCCACCTTATGATCCTCCTTCACTTCAACATCACATATGATGACCATCTTCTTTAACTCATTGATGTATTCTTCAACACTTTTAAAGTTTTGTTTCAAAGCATGCATCTTTAGGAAGTTATTTTGCTCATATTCATGGGTGATGTTAATTTTGTTATAAACAAATGCCACTCACACAAGATAAACTAGAACACCGATTTAATAAAGCGACGCACCACAAATTCGAAGTAGGCGAATAATTGTTTACNGCGAATAATTGGTAGAATTTGATTAAAGCAAAGCACCCTCAAATCCTAAAAACTATCCTCACGTGAGATAAAGCTCAATAGCACCACTCACTCGTCGAATTTCTCACGAAATTTGTTTTGACGCAAAACAATGAAACGAAAAACAAATTATTTTTAATCAATCTAATCTGTTTTTTCTTGAGGTATTTTACATCCTATTTATAGCTAAACATGTCATCCAATATGTGAATATCCTAGAACAAATCCTAACTACCCTAGAATTAAGGCACAAACAAACTAAAATTAGGAAAACAAAATCTACTCAAATCCGGATAACAAGTCTTGCGCACCAAGGCTTGAAATCTGATTTTCTACCCTAAATCTTAGATATTTTGAGAAACAAATCTAAGGACAATATTATCAACAAACTAACTAAAGTTGACTAAGTCAAACAACACGGAAAACACGGCCAACAACGTTGCCCAAATCTCTCCAAAATCCCGTAATACAACCCACCATATTCCATGCTTATTTTTCTTGATTTTTGATGGACTTCCATTTTCAAGAACTTCAAGAAACCTTTCGAGCTTCGATCATTTCTTCAAGAAACCTCCATTTTCGTGTTCCCCATGCTTGATTCCATCAACCATGACCTATAGACTTATTAAGAATATCACAAAACACCATATGGGAAAACCCTATCAAGTGAAGTGGGAAGAAAACCCATATAGCTCAACATTCCTAAACTACTAGTTATTCTTGCTTGATTTTTACGTGAGGAAACTTGTGCATGTCACCATGCACACGTAAAAATTTGCTTTAGCCAACCCCAAGAGTCTCGTGTCTCCATAAGCCACTAGTTCTCCCATGGTTGCATCTTGCTTTACACCTTCTTTCAAACCATCGAAGTTTTGCTTGGTGACATTCGTATCATCCTCCTCTTCTTCAGAAGAGTTTGTCCTCAAACCTCGAAGTTGGTCATCAGGAACATACGGAGCTAAATCACCAATGTTGAAAGTAGCATGAACTCCATATTCTCCTGGCAACTCTAATTTGTACGCATTGTCCCCCACCTTACTTATGATTTTAAACGGTCCATCACACCGAGGCATAAGCTTGTTTTTCCGTTGATTTGGGAACCTTTCCTTTCTCAAATGTAGCCAAACCAAATCCCCTTCCTTGTAAACATGTTGTGATTTGTGTTTGTTCGCTCTTGCCTTGTAAAGATCATTTACCTTTTCGATTCTAGCCCTTACCTCTGCGTGAAGCTTCTGCATGTAATCAACCTTTGTCTTTGCATCCTTATGTACCAACTCCCCTTTAGGAATACTTACAAAGTCAATTGGCAATTTAGGGTTGATTCCATAGACAATTTCGAAAGGTGAATGTTTAGTAGCATAAGTGGGTGATCTATTGTAAGCAAACTCAGCATGAGCAAGTTTCAAATCCCAATCCTTTTGTGCTTTACTAACCAAACCATGCAAAAGAACCCCTAGAGTGCGATTTGTCACCTCTGTTTGGCCATCTGTTTGAGGATGATAAGATGTGCTAAACAAAAGTTTCGTACCTATCAATCTCCAAAGTGACTTCCAGAAGTAACTCATGAACTTTGTGTCTCTGTCACTGACAATGGTTTTTGGAACCCCATGTAACCTGATTATATCTCGAAAGTACAAGTCAGCTACATTCATAGCATCGTCGGTCTTGTGACATGGTGTGAAGTGAGCCATCTTTGAAAACCGATCAACCACTACCATAATTGCATCCTTGCCTCTTGCTGTCCTTGGTAACCCTACAATGAAATCCATAGAAATATCCTCCCAAGGTCCCTCTGGCACTGGCAATGGGGTGTAGTAGCCTTGGTGGAAGGCCGCCTTTGCCTTTTGACAAGTAGCACATTGAGCTATGATGGATTCAACATCGACTATCATCTTTGGCCAGTAAAAATGCTCTTGCAACATCNAAAAATGCTCTTGCAACATGGTTAGTGTCTTTGTAATTCCAAAGTGTCCAGCAATGCCTCCGCCATGCGCCTCCCGTACTAGTAATTCACGTATAGAACATTTTGGTATGCACAACAGATTGCCTTTGAACAAAAACCCCTCACGTAGCACATATGAACTCATAGAACCCTTTGAAAGTTGCGCCAATATGGGTCCAAAGTCTCCATCTTGTTCGTAAAACTGGATTATCAACTCTAAACCAAGTAATTTGAAGTTTAAAACACCAAGCAAAGCATACCTTCTTGACAAAGCATCAGCAACACACATTAGACTTCCCCGTTTTGTATTTTGAAGAGAAGTGGAACGATTGCAAAAACTCAACCCATTTAGCATGTCTTGGATTCAACTTTTGTTGACCATTGATGTGCTTCAAAGCTTCATGATCAGAGTGTAGTATGAAGTGATTAGGCCTTAAATAATGACTCCAATGATCCAAAGATCTGATAATTGCATAGAATTCTTTGTCATAAGTAGAATAGTTCAATTTAGCACCATTCAATTTCTCACTAAAGTAAGCAATTGGCCTCTTCCCTTGGACTAGAACAGCACCAATTCCTACCCCACTTGCATCCGTCTCAACCTCAAATGGTTTAGAAAAATCTGGTAAGGCTAGTATGGGTGTGTTACAAAGCAACTTCTTGATCAAGTCAAAAGCTTCTTGTGCCCCTTTAGTCCACTCAAACTTTGGTTTATCCTTCTTAAGACATTCGGTCATAGAAGCAACAACAGATGAAAAATTCTTCACAAACCTCCTATAGAATGAAGCTAACCTATGGAAAGCACGTACCTCTGTCACATTTTTAGGTATTGGCCATGATTTTATAGCTTCTACCTTGGATGGATCAACAGAAACTCCATCTTTGGACACAATGTACCCTAAGAACGTCACGCTTGGTACCATAAAATAGCATTTTTCGAGCTTAGCATAGAGCTTTTGTTCCCGTAATGTCTCAAACACACTCCTCAAATGACTTAGATGATCATTAACACTCTTGCTATAAACCAAGATATCATCTAAATACACCACCACAAACTTACCAATGTATGGCTTTAAAACTTCGTTCATCAACCTCATAAACGTACTAGGTGCATTAGTTAAACCAAAAGGCATGACTAACCATTCATAAAGTCCTAGTTTTGTTTTGAAGCCTGTTTTCCATTCGTCACCTTCTTTCATTCGAATCTGGTGATAGCCACTTCGTAAATCAATCTTCGAAAACAATTGAGAACCATATAATTCATCTAGTAAACCGTCCAATCGAGGTATAGGAAACCTATACTTGACGGTGATATTGTTAACTGCCCTTGAATCAATACACATTCTCCAAGTTCCATCTTTCTTAGGTACTATCAATGTAGGCACAGCACATGGACTCATGCTCTCTCTTACGTACCCCCTCTCCATCAATTCCTCAATCTGCCTTTGTATCTCCTTTGTTTCCTCTGGATTGCATCTGTATGCAGGCTTGTTAGGAATCTGAGAACCAGGAATGAGATCAATTTGATGCTCAACCCCACGTATTGGTGGTAACCCTGGTGCTAACTCATTGGGAAACACATCAGAAAACTCATTCAACATTGGATGCAAAACCCTAGGAATCACTGGGGCTTCATCTTGTACCTCCTTGGCTAATAGCATATAGGACATAGAGCTTGTTTTCATCTCCCTTTCTAACTCCTTCCCGCCAATTAACAAATCACCCTTAGAGTTACTCATGTTTGCCTTAGGTTTAGAAATCATCAAAGGTTTTAATGCAAATGATTTCTCATTGGCATTCTTGCGCACAATGTAAACATTTGTTCGCCCATTAAACTTCACAAAACGATCATATTGCCAAGGTCTACCCAATAAGATATGACAAGCATCCATAGGACAAACATCACAAAGCACTTGATCCTCGAATTTACCAATTTTGAACGCAATCAAAGCTTGTTTGTTTACCTTAACATCACTTGTGTTGCTAAGCCAATGTAGTTTGTATGGTTGGGGATGGATCTTCGTAGGAATTGCGAGCCTTTCCACCAACAATGTAGATACTACATTTGTGCAACTCCCAGTGTCTATGATCACATCACAAAGCTTGCCTTGAACATTACACCTTGTGAGAAAGATTTTGTCTCGTTGATTCTCCAAAGGTTGCGCACTTTGTGATTGCAACACCCTACGCAAAACCAATGCTTGGCCTTGTGTTTCTGGTTGAACCTCCTCCATTTCTTCTTCCATAACCTCATATTTGGCATAATCTTCCTCCCCCTTATCCTCGTACACCTCCTCCTCTTCTTCAAGGTTTTCTTCATCTCCCCAATTTCTAGTTGTTGTAACCCTAGCATGNAGCATGAGGACAATCTCTTTGGATGTGGCCTTGCCCCTTACACTTGAAACAAACAATGCGTGGATCACTACCTTGAGGCCTTGAAGTTGAACTCTTATCCTTGATGAGGGGTGGTTTAGCAACTTTATCAAAGTTTAATTTTTGAGGAAATGCATCACGTTTTTCCTTAGGATCGTAAGTCTTAAAGAATGCTTTTGGCTTACATGCAACTTGCTTTTCAACTCTTGCAGCCACTTTACAAACTTCATCAAAGGTCCAATAAGGTTGTAATTCGACCTTCTCCTTAATATTATCATCTAGACCAGCCACAAAACGAGCCACCTTGTGGTCCTCCTTCTCTTCTAAGTCACAAACCATGATCAATTTTTCGAACTCCACGATGTATTCGTCAACAGATTTTCTATCTTGCTTCAATGTATGCATCTTAATGAAATTGTTTTGTTCGAAATCTTGAGGAACAAAACGTTTCCTCATCTCCCTCTTTAACTTAGACCATGAAGAGATTTTCGATCTACCCTCCTTCCTTCTTTTCCTTTGCAAACCCTCAAGCCATAGACTTGCGTAGGAAGTGAGCTTCAATTCCGCTAATTTGTATGACTTATGATCATCATACTCCTTGTAACGAAAAATCCTCTCAACTCTACGAATCCAATCTAAAAATTTTTCAGGATCCATACCTCCATTAAACTCAGGGATTTCGAGTTTAAGGTTTCGATCATCATCCCTCATCTTCCCTTTGCGTTTGTGTCTTGACCTAGGCTCCTCGTCATCACTAGAGCTTGACGAGTATCCTTTCTTTGGTTTACGAACACTTCTCACACTTTCGTGCTCACTCGAACTTGATGATGAGCCATCCCTTTGCTTAGATTTAGTGGGAGTCTTCTTCGTAGAAGCCATGATTGTCAAGGCTTTTTCTAAACGGGCCTTCAACTCGTCGATCTCCCCTTGCATACGCAATTCTTTTGCTTGAGCTAAACTCAAACCCTTCGTAAATCCTTGTGGAATTTCGTCTCCACCCTCTTTAGCAATGAAAATTAATGATGATAACTTCAGATTGAACGAACCTCTCAATGAAAGCACCAAAAGTTGATGTGAATTTTGTTATAAACAAACGCCACTCCAGCCAAGATAAACGAAACACCAATTTGATAAGCGACGCCCACACAAATTCGAAGTCCTAGGCGAATAAGTTAGAATTTGATTAAAGCAAAGCACCCTCAAATCCTAAAAACTATCCTCACGTGAGATAAAGCCCAATAGCACCACTCACTCGTCGAATATCTCACAAGAAATCCCACAAAATTTATTTTGACGCAAACAATGAAACGAAAAACAAATTGTTTTTAATCAATCAATCTGTTTTTTCTGCGGTATTTTACATCCTATTTATAGCTAAACATGTCATCCAATATGTGAATATCCTAAAACAAATCCTAACTACCCTAGAATTAAGGCACAAACAAACTAAAATTAGGAAAACAAAATCTACTCAAATCCGGATAACAAGTCTTGCGCACCAAGGCTTGAAACCTGATTTTCTACCCTAAATCTTAGATATTTTGAGAAACAAATCTAAGGACAATATAACAAACTAACTAAAGTTTACTAAGTCAAACAACACGGAAAACACGGCCAACAACGTTGCCCAAATCTCTCCAAAATCCCGTAATACAACCCGCCATATTCCATGCTTATTTTTCTTGATTTTTGATGGACTTCCATTTTCAAGAACTTCAAGAAACCTTTCGAGCTTCGATCTTTTCTTCAAGAAACCTCCATTTTCGTGTTCCCCATGCTTGATTCCATCAACCATGACCTATAGACTTATTAAGAATATCACAAAACACCATATGGGAAAACCCTATCAAGTGAAGTGGGAAGAAAACCCATATAGGTCAACATTCCTAAACTACTAGTTATTCTTGCTTGATTTTTACGTGAGGATACTTGTGCATGTCACCATGCACACGTAAAAATTTGCTTTAGCCAACCCCAAAAGTCTCGTGTCTCCATAAGCCACTAGTTCTCCCATGGTTGCATCTTGCTTTGCACCTTCTATCAAACCATCGAAGTTTTGCTTGTTGACATTCGTATCAATGGGGAACAAATTGTTTCCCCCATTCTTTCTTCAATTTGTGCCAAGAGGTGATCTTAGATCTACCTTCCTTATCTTCCATTGCAAGCCTTCATACCAAAGACTAGCATAAGATGATAGCTTCAATTCCGCTACTTCGAAGGCCTTAGAATCATCAACTTCTTGTAAGTAAACACCCTTTCGGTTCGTCAACCAATCAAAAAAAACTTAAGGATCTAAACTTCCATTGAACTCGGGAACGTCCAACTTCAAGTTTCGATTATCATCCCTCGGTTTATCTCGTTTTTTGTGCCTTTTTCTATCATCTTCATCACTTGGAATTGAGTTTATGATCCTCCTAGGTTTTCGTATGCCTCTAGTAGAATCATCATCACTAAAACTTGAACTAGCCTCATCAAGATCGTTTGACTCTTTGTGCTTTTGGATTTGTTTCCAACGAATTGCATAAGTTCTTCTAACATGTTGTGCAACTCTTTGATCTCATTGTCCCTTTGAACGTATCTATCTTGCTCATAAGGAATTCCCTGCTTGTTTTTTATAGATTGTTCATCTTCCATAGCTAATTTTGCTTGAGTATAGATGGTTTTAACCTCTCAACGAGAGCATCAAAGTTGATTTGAATTTTCGTATGAATTCAAAAACTCACGAAGGTAAGACTAAACCCACGAATTTCTAAAGGCTAAGCAACCAAAACTCACGAATTTAGGTTGATTAACTGGTCTTTGATTAAAGCCTAAGCACCCTCAAAGCCACTACTTAATCCACGCACAAGAGTGATACGAATATCAATGTCATTAAACAAAACTTCGAGGGTTTGATTGAAGGTAGAAAACAAGATGCAACCATGGGAGAGTTAGTGGCTTATGGAGACACAAGACTCCTAGGGTTGGCTAGGGTGGATTTTTACGTGTGCATGGTAACATGTACAAGCTTTCTCACGTAAAAATCAAAGCAAGTATAGTTAGTAGTTTAGGAGTGTTGAGCTATATGGGTTTTCTTCCCACTTCATTTGATAGGGTTTTACCATATGGTGTTTTGTGATTTTCTTGTTTAGTTTATGAGTCATGGTTGATAGAATCAAGCATGGGAAACACAGAATTGAAGGTTTCTTGAAATAAAGATTGAAGCTTAAAGGGTTTCTTGAAGTTCTTGAAAACGGAAGTCCATCAAAAATCAAAGGGAAATATAGCGAGTTATATGGCGGGATTTTTGAAAGATTTTTGAAGATTTGGGCAACGTTGTCAACGGTGATTTCCGTGTTGTTTGACTTGGTCAACTTGAGTTAGTTTTTCGGAAATATGGTCCTTAGATTTGTTTCTCAAAATATCTAAGATTTAGGCTAAGAATCAGATTACAAATATATGGTGCAAAGATTGTATCCGGTTTGTGGAAGATTATCTTGTTATCCTAATCTTAGTTTGTTATACCATAAATCTAGGGTAGTTAGGATTTGTTTATGATACTCGAATATTGTGTGTTTTGTTTAGCTATAAATAGGATGTAAAATACATCAATAAAATTCAGATTAGATTGTTTAAACACAAGTTGTTTTCCGGTTTATTGTTTCACGAAGTAAACAAAATTTTGAGAGAATTTCTTGTGAGGAATTAGACGAAGTGAGTGGTGCTTTTGAGCTTTATCTCACGTGAGGATAGTTTTAGGATTTGAGGGTGCTTTGCTTTAATCAAATTCTATCAATTATTCGCCTTAGAAGTTCAGATTTGTGGTGCGTTGCTTTATCAAATTTGAAGTCTAAGTTTATCTTGTGTGAGTAGCGTTTGTTTATAACAAAATTCACATCAAAGAGTATAAAGGAATTTCCACCAACTCTCACAATTTCGGATATTTTGTTTTCAAGTAAACAAATAAAACTTTTATACAATTCTCAAATCTTAATTTTACAAACTATTGTTGAGATAATTTATAATCATAATCATAAACTAAATCGTAACAAAAACAAACTAAAACACACGCATAAAACAACTAAAAATCATCCCCCTAATGACTCAACTATGACTCACAAGATAAGATTGCCACATCAGCACTGCATGTCATTCTCATCTTGCTAACAAACTCTAACAAACTTTATCTAATTAAGAAAATATCCTAACAAACTTTCTAATAACTTGATAAACAAGATAATCAACAAGTTACAACCAGAAGTACACAAAAATTCAATCTACCCAAATCTTCACAAAATCGCCTAAAATCCGCCATCGAAGATGCTTCGAAATTTGCACAATTTTCAAGATTTGTGACAAATCTTCAAGCACCTTTCAAGATTCAATATTTTAATCAATAAACCTTCAAGAAGTCATTTTACATGTGTTTAAGGCTTTAATTGAAGATTAAGACCCACCAAGAAATGAAAGACTCAATGCCTAAAATGAGAAAAACCCTATCAAGTGAAATGGGAAAAAAAACTCATAGGCAAAACCAACTTATTCCCATGGTCAACCATCTTACCTTGATTTGCGTGTCACATCTACATATGTGTGACCATGCACACGCAAATCCCAACCCTAGATGCACCCATTAGACTTGAGTCTCCATAAACAACTAATTCCCCCATGGTTACACCCTTATTCGTAGCTTCAACCAAACCTTCGAAGTTTTGATCAGTATTTGTATCAATAGTCTCTGAATTGCTAGCAGACTCTCCAGATGAACCTCAACCTGAGGAATATGAGTTTCCTAATGAAGAATTAATGATGACTAAAGAAGAAAGATGGTCCTTGTACTTTGATGGTGCCTCTAATAAACAAGGATGTGGGGTCGATGTCTTGCTAATCTCACCCAAAGAGGAACATACGCCCATATCAGTAAAATTTGACTTTGATGTTACCAATAATGCCACTGAGTACGAGACCTGCACCATAGGGCTCGAGGAAGTTGTAGCCTTAAAAGTTCAAAAGCTAAGAGTTTATGGAGATTCCTCTTTAATCATCAACCAAATATTTGGAAGATGGAAAGTTAGAAGTGAGAGCCTAGATCCTTATAAGCTCATTTGGAGCAAATCACCTCCCAAATCGACAAAATCGAGTACACTTACCCTAAAAGGGAGGACATCCAACTCGCAGATGCTTTAGCTAAGTTTACATCAATGTTCCGCATCCCAAGTTCTTTAACAAAATGCCCTTGGTGGTCGAAAGAAGGAATGAACCAGCTCATATTTGCATGGTTGAAGAAGACAATGAGGTGAACAACCTCACAAATGAGGAGCCTTGGTACAGTGACATCAAGAACTATTTGGAAAACTAGCAATACCCTGTTGATACGTCGAAAAAAGAACAACGAGCTCTAAGACTCCTAGTCTCCCAATACATCATTCGGGGAGGAGATCCATATAAAAGACAGTACAATGGCTTACACCTTAGATGCGTGGACAACAAAGAGGCTCAACGGGTTATGGATCAAATACATTTGGGTACATGCGGACGCTCCAAACTTGCCTTCTAAGATCATCAAGCAAGGGTATTATTGGACCACAATGGAGGACGATTGCTATAGATATGTAAGACTTTGCGACAAGTGTTAGAAATACGCGAACCCTCAGCATATACCTCCATCACTGCTGCACTCTCTATAATCTCTGTGGCCATTTTCAACATGAGTGGTTGAAATAATTGGAAAGGTTACGCCTCCGAGTAATCGAGATCACGAATTCATATTAGTAGCGATTGACTACTTCACCAAATGGGTGGAAGCCGCTTCATATCGTGTGTTGTAAGCCAAACATGTGGCGCAATTCATTGAAAACAACATAATATGCCAATATGGTGTCCCGCATGAAATCATTAGTGACAATGGAACTCATTTTCAAGGTGAATACGAAGAACTTCTCACAAAATATAAAATCCAGCAACACAAGTCGTCTTCGTACCGACCTCAAACAAATGGAGCGATTGAAGCAACCAATATAAATGTCAAGGCTATTCTCTCCAAAATGACTGAAACCTACAAAGATTGGCCGCTTAAGTTACCCTTTGCCTTATGGGGGTACAGAACATCCATGAGGACCTCTACAGGAGCTACACCTTTCTCCTTAGTCTACGGGATGGAAGCCGTGTGATACAAGTGTGAATAGCAATAAATCTAAACTTGGTATACAATGATGGAGGATCACGTTCATGAAATTCTCTTAATTAAAAGATTCAATCTAGGACGTTTCTTGGAGCTTCTAAAGATAGAATTTCAGTTTCGGAGCAGTGCAGTATGTCCGAGTTTCAAGATTTTTCATAGACATTTGGCTTTGAGTTAGAAGGCTCGTGAATATGCGTTCGAAAGCTTATTGAATCTAATTTTAGGGAAAAATATTTTCAAAATTCATAAAAATACGTAAGATAATATTATATCCATTTTTCTGCTCGGCTGTCAAACTGGAAATCAATTTTTAGTTAGATTTCTTTTATCTAGAATCCAAGTATAGTTAGGATATGTTTTTAGGACGTGTTTAGTGTTTTGTTTTGTGAATTTTATTTTCATAATTTTGTTTTTTAGAAAGTTTGTTAGGATATTTTCTTGATTAGATAAATTTTGTTAGAGTTTGTTAGCGAGATAAGATCAAGATGCAGTGATGATGTGGCAATCTTATCTTGTGAGTCATTTGTGAGTCATTAGGGGTGTGTTTATCTTGTTTTGTGTGTGTGCTTTGTCTGTTTTAGTTAGGATTTTGTTGATGATTATTCCTATATATAATCTCAACATTAGGTTGTAAATTAATTAAGTTTGAGTTGAATAAAAAAGTTTGTTTGTTTACTTGAAAACAAAATCCGAAAATTTAAGAGTTGTTGATTAAGTTATTTATACTCTTGTGATTTAATTAGTAGCTTTGAGGATGCTTAGGCTTTAAACAAAGGACTTATTGATCAACCTAAAATTAAGAATCTTGGTGACTTGGTCTTTATAGATTCGAAATTTTAGTTTATACCCTTGTGAGTTTTTGTTTACACGAAAATTCACATTAAATTTGGTGCTCTCGTTGAGAGCGGTCGTTAAACCTCAAGAATTTTTATTATTTTCAGTTTTTCATTTATGAATCATGCAATATTTGGTGTAAAAAGTGATCGAAAAAGGGCAGTCTGCAAAATCGGAAAATCGTATAAGAAGAATCAGTTTCGGGGGTCAGATTGAAGTTGCGATATCTCCTTCGTTACAAAAGGTTTTTGAGAGATTTTAAAAAAAAAAAAAAAACTGGTTATTTTTCTGTCTAATTTCCTCATAAAAAAGTTCAGAATTTTTCTAGATTTTTTGCTATCTGATCGAAGAGATTCTTTATGAAGTTATACAAATCAGAACAGTATTGAGTAGCTTGCATAGAAATTCAACTGCGATCAATTGGCCTGGAATATATGCATGAAATTTTGGTCGAGTGTTAACAATATATTGATTAACAACTCCACAAAAATTCAGCCTTATACGAGTTGTTTACAAGGGGTTTTGATCTTCGTACTTTCATCCTAAATTCTAGACAGTTTCAGATGATGGATTGGCATAACAAAGTAGTGTTTCCTCACGACTTGCTCTCTCATATATTCTCCTTGGGAACAAACCACATTGTTCTAAGTGTCAAGGATTTGGCCATGTAAGAAGTCAATGTGTTAATGATGTAGAAATTTATTCGGAGCTATATTTAGAACTATTATTGGAAGAGTTGCAAGAAGAGGAGCTGAAACCTTTTATCATCGACAAACCTAGAGTTCTACATCATATTCATGAGTTTGACTTAATGTTATCAATGGAAGATGTTATAGTGACTGAAGAAACTAAAGTTCATGCCAATAATGTTTTGCAAGACGTTGAAGTATGTAACGATTTAGGGCATAACGACGAGATTGTAGCGAACAAGCCATCACAACAATCAAAATCAATGGGTTTTTCAGAACATTGTGATATGCTAGATCATGAAACAAAAATAACTACAGATGCTGAAGAATGCAACACACAAACTGACGTAGATAATCAATCAATGTTCAAATCAATGAGGAAAGGATTGAATCTTTGGAGAATGTGACCAATGATGAATCAAAGATTGATAGTGATATTATTTTTGATGCAATGAAAGAACATATGGTTGAAGATCAATTGATTCTAAATCAAGTTGAAGAGATGGTCGATACAAAACCTACATGTTTGGATCTTTCGATGATTTATGTTGGTGTCCAACCTATTGAGTCTGCAAGCCTAAAACAGGATTCTATTCTTGGTTTTCAAGGGATTTTGAAAGATGGATTTTTAATGATTTATGTGATACATTGAAGAATCATAAACAAGTCTGAAGGATTTTGTTGCAGTTAAACAAATTTTCAGTTAATGATATCATTTTATGGTTATTTCTAATGATGTGCTTACTAGGTGAATTTAGATTTGGCATCAAACATGGATCACTTGTTCGTCGAATATGGATGGTTGCGTGGAAGCTAAAACTTGGGGCAAGTTTCGTTTCAAGAAGGGGAGGATGATACAAGTGTGAATAGCAATAAATTTAAGCTTAGTCTACAATGATGGAGGATCACGTTCTTGAAATTTTCTTGATTAAAAGATTCAATCTCGGACGTTTCTTGAAGCTTCTAAAGATAGAATTTCAGTTTCGGAGCAATGCAGTATGTCTGAATTTGAAGATTTTTCATTGACATTTGTCTTTGAGTTAGAAGGCATGAGAATATGCATTGGAAAACTTATTGAATCTAATTTCAGGGAAAAATATTTCCAAAATTAAGAAAAATACGCAAGATAATGTTATATCCATTTTTCTGCTCGGCTGTCAAATTGGAAATCAATTTTTAGTTAGATTTCTTTTATCTAGAGTCCAAGTATAGTTAGGATATGTTTTTAGGACGTGTTTAGTGTTTGGTTGTGTGATTTTTATTTTCATAATTTTGTTTTTTAGTTTTTTTAGAAAGTTTGTTAGGATATTTTCTTGATTAGATAAAGTTAGTTAGAGTTTGTTAGCAAGATAAGATCAAGATGCAGTGATGATGTGGCAATCTTATCACTAGCACTTATACCAGCAGCAAATGATGATACTTTATTTACTGCGGTTTAACCGCAACAAAGAATAGGGTTATTTGCTGCGGTTATTCAGGTAACCGCAGCAAATAACAAACCAGAAATTGGAGGGAAATAGGATTATTTGCTGCGGTTCTTTGTAAAACCGCAGCAAATACTGCAGTTTCCCAACAAAAAAAACACTTATTTGCTGCGGTTTTGTGAATAACCGCAGCAATTAAGCATCCAAAAAAATAATTTTTTTTTTTGCATTTTAAAGCAAAATTAAAAGCTAAAATGTTATACATACATAGAATCAATTATTTTCAATTGAATTACACTTCTATCACAAAAAAATACACTTCTATCACAAAAATACATTTGAAATTTAACTTAAACAAGATTGGTGATGGACTTGTTGGTCAGTGATTGGAGAAGTAAAGCATACAGCAGCGCGGTCCGAGAACCAGTAGCAATAGCATTACAGCAGCGGCACACTAGCAGCAGCAACGCAGTGGCGGGCCATCAGATAAAGAGAAGAGCAAAGAGAGCAACAGAAAAAAAAAATGTATAAATCATACCATAATTCATTCATTCAACCATATCTATACATTCATTCAACCATTCCTATTCTTATTCATTCGTTCAAGCATTACCATTCATGAATAAACCCATTCATTAATTCATAAAATCAATCATAAGCTCAATCTCATCTAAATATCTCATTCAAGCATCTATTACTCATTCAACCATTCTTTTGTTCAATCATTTATTTATATAGTAGACTCATTCAATTATTTATTTTATATAGTGTTCTCATTCATAACTCCTACATAAACAAGCAAAATTCATTCACAAGCATTCATATATTCATCATTCAACCAACATCACAGCAATAGCCACAAGAACACAACCGCAGCCACAACAACACAGCAATAGACTATATATATTTATGTTTATATACATAATTTCCATCAGGGAAGTGGTTACGATCACCCACCATTCGAGTTAGGCTACTTCAACAGGTTTTTAAGCCTGGAGCAACTCAAACCTCAATGACGTTGACCATGGTCATCACTTGAGTCCCTTCATCATTTGGAAATAATTAGTGTCTTATGTAAAAGGACTCGTTTTTTATCAAGCAATTGTCGGACTATAAGGGACTCGATCATCATTCAACAATTGCATCACCATAAGAGATGCAATTGTCTGACCATAAGGGAATCAAGTAAGAAGCAACACATCAGACCACAAATCAATAAACATCAATCATAACCTCTATCTCATCTAAATCAATAAATTATACAAGATCCATCCTTCCAACTTATGTTTTTAAGTCATAACAAGATAATAACCAGCTTATGTAAGAATAAGTCCTATAACAAATGAAGTATTACTGACTTTACTTGCTATTACTAAGGTTCATGACACCAGCATCAACAAGTGGAAATGAGAGAAATAAAAATGCTACCTGAAGTGTCCATATGCCCTTGGGACCTCGAAAATCAGGAATACCGCATGAAGTTGATATACCAGCACCAGTAAACACAACCATATGCTTACTGTGCAACAATACCAATGAAGTCTAAAATGTTAATATGACAAAAACATTATGGGGAATCAACGATATGCTTATGTCATTTGAAACTCAAACCTTTTTAATCATGGTGTTCAATCTATTTAACTATATGTAAGTTTTTTCCTGTAGTATTTGAATCCCAAAGTCTCAACTTGTAAAAGGAAGTACTTTGACTAAATATTAACTAAAGCTCTTTACTACTATATACTATAATAGATTAATAGTTTANTACTACTGTATACTATAATAGATTAATAGTTTACATAGTATCATGAGTTCTTAACAAAGTTGTACTAAATAACTCTAATTTTCTTTCTAATCCAAAGTACAAAACTATTATTTTAACAACATATAATTCTCTACTAAACAATACAAAGTACCAAATTACAGCATCACTTTGAATATGCAAAGAATCTTAGTAAACAACATTGCATACATCGAAAGCATTGTTAATCAATTCCTTAGTTTATTGTACTACAAAATAGAAAAAAAATCAAATCTTTTTTTGTTTTTTGATTCACTGATCTATTCCTCATAAATCAGGATAATTAATATTGTTACTACTACTATTATTCATCTTCATCTTGTTGTTTTGAGAAGGAATAGAAGAAGCAATATCAAAAGCATTGTTAGTCAATTCAATAGTAAATTATTCATCTTCACAGTAAATCGATTGTTTTATTTGTTATTTGTACAATGCTAGATATCTTTCATTACTTACTTATGTAGGTCAAATTAAGCAAAGTAATATATGCTGATTCAATACACCAAACACAGAAACAAACACAAACCATGCTCCACCTAAGAATCAAACCAGAAACACGGAAGCAAAGCACAAACACCAACAGCAGACAACTAAACACCAGATTTAAAACCACAATCACAATCAAATCGAAATAGAGTTAAAACCAAATCGAAACCACATTCCACAATCAAATCGAAACAACAAAAACAAAATAGAATCAAATAAAAACAACAAAAATAAAAATCAGAATCAAAGGATAAATTAAACAAAAAACTAACTTGAAAAAAAATCCAATCCCTCAAAATCGAAGCCTTGAAACCCAAAAAAATCGATCTACATGGAACTCGTGTCAAAAATCGAAAATAACGAAGAAAATAAGAGAAATTACAAGAATGGAAAAAAATCGAAAAATGCAATTACAAGAATGAAAAAAAAAATCGAAAATAAGGAAGAAAATAAGAGAAATTACCTCGATCTACATGAAACTCGTGTCAAACTCGCCCAAAAATTGACCCAAAAATCGCCCAACATTCATCTTAAACACGCCCAGAAATCGACCCAAAAATCGCATCCACTAAAATAAAACAAAAACACCATCAATGAAAAAATGTGAATTCAAAGTAAAAATAACAGTAAAAAAATTAAACAACCAACAAAAAAAAAGTACCTTATTTATTTTAGTGTGAAATGGGAGGGACGAGAGTGATAGTGAGAGAGTGTGAGATGATTTTAGAACGAGATTGAGAGAGAAAGACAGATCTAAAAGTTGAGTAGAGTAGAAAGAGAGAGTCGCGCGAGTAGAGTGAGAGTGAAATAGAGTGAGAAGGAGCTGTGTAGAAGTGATTTTAGGTTAGGGTTTAAAATGAGGGAGACTTATATATGGGGAGGTGTTAGGCTTGGGTTGTTTTAAGTAGGGTTTGATTTTTTTTCATTTGCTGCGGGTCTAATAAAATTACAACCGCAGCAAATAACATCAATAATTTTGATTCATTATTTTAAAAAAAAATATAACTCATTTGTTGCGCATCATAAATAACCGCAGCAAATGTGTTTTTTTGTACTAGTGTATCTTGTGAGTCATTAGGGGTGTGTTTATCTTGTTTTGTGCGTGTGTTTTCTCTGTTTTAGTTAGGATTTTGTTGATGATTATTCCTGGAAATAATCTCAACATTAGGTTGTAAATTAATTAAGTTTGAGTTGAATAAAAAGTTTGTTTGTTTACTTGAAAACAAAATCCGAAAATTTAAGAGTTGGTGATTAAGTTCTTTATACTCTTGTGATTTAATTAGTAGCTTTGAGGGTGCTTAGGATTTAATCAAAGGACTAATTGATCAACCTAAAATTAAGAATCTTGGTGACTTGGTCTTTATAGATTCGAAATTTTAGTTTATACCCTTGTGAGTTTTTGTTTACACGAAATTTCACATCACCGTGCAACCTATTCAGCTCGAAAATCCCTCATTAAGAATAGTGTTGGAAAGCGAACTTCCTGAAGCTGAATGGGTGTGGGCCCGATATGATGCTTTGATTCTCCTGGATGAAAAATGCTTGGAAGCCCTAAGTCATCCGAGTCTATCAAACAAGGATCCAGAGATATTTCAACAAATATGTCAAAGAAGGGATAATCAAGGACGATTTAGTTCTCAAGGCACTATGGAAAACCGTCATGGATCCTCGAGGGAAATTCCGCCCAAATTAGGCTTGGCCCTATATTGTTAACACTCCCCGAAGGTGCAGTTGAAATAATGAATATGAACGGTGGCAACTTGTACAACCTCATAACTTGGATCAACTGAAGAAATACTATGCCTAATCTATGCTCTTGGAGTTACTCGAACTACATTTGGCCTGATTCCGAAAGGATACGTAGGCAACCTCGACCTGGGGTTCGGCCCATTTAAATATAAATATCCCTCTTTCCTCTACAATATTTTAATTGCCTGTTGGAGTAAACATGAACTATGTTTACTTCTATTTTGGGGTGAAACAGTGCTAATGGAGAGACCACCAGCTGTGTGGGTAGAGAAACTACTTGTGAGCTTCTGAGATGACCATGAGCACCTACACAATCGACACACGTAACTAGCCTTGGGGGGTATCCGAGGAACGCCCCTCCGACGCTCAAGTCAGTACCCAAAGATGGTAGTTTTAGAGACTTTGTGCAGAGAGAGAGAGAGAGTCAGTGAGTAGTGGTCTATTGGGTGACCACCACCTAACCTTTACCCTTGCCCCTTGAGGGCTATTTATATTACTTGTGTTGATTTATGAGCCTTCCACTATGGCCTTTTTATTTGGGCCCTTACCTAGACCTCTAATGCCATATTATGAGATTATTGAGCTCCCTACACCTTATATAAGGGGACCTCCACGTAGTCAACAGGTCAAGGTCATTTTACCTCCAACAATAGCCCTCCAAGCTCGAGTTTCAATCAACGATTGAACTTGAGTTTTTGTTGGCATCATGATTGACAAGTTGACCTCTCTTTAAGGTGCACTATAAACCTTACATTTAAGGAGTTAGCTCCTGAACTTTACTCTCTATAGATAGGTCGTTAAAGCCTCAATCATTAAGAATAGGTTTTTAGATAACTCTTTCAAAGAGTTACTTTATACTCTCTAGGAGATGGTTTCCTTAAATCACACACGCTATGAGTCTATTCCCTAAACCTCACTCATTGAACCTGGACACTAAGACCTAAACCTCATAGAGCAGTTTACCGGGTCACTCCTTAGGAGATGGTCACTTAAACTACTTTCTTTAAAAGCTGGTTCATACTCTTTATGAGCTGGTTTCCATGGACCACGCTCACTAAGAATCTATTCTATGGACCTCGCTCCATAGGACCTGGTCACTAAGACCTCGACCTCAAGGAGCAGGTTTTTGCACCTGGTTTTCGCTTTATCCCGAGCACTTGGCAAGTTAGTGAGAGTCTTGACCGTTTTAAGAAGCTAAGAGGAAGCTAGGACGTGATTTAGAAGCCTTTGGGAAGCATAGATGTCAAGCTACGAAGTAAACAAGCGAAGTTGAAAGCTCCGGGGGGCATTTAGCAGTGTGCCCGGGCAAAGTGCAGTGTGCCCGGGTCGAGTGCATTGTGCCCGGGCAGACCGGGCATACTGCTCAGAGCATGTTTTTCGATTTTTCCTCCTTTGTTTCGACTTAGTACTTAATGAAATTGTTCCTAGGTTTTCATTTACGCATTCTATTATTCAAGAACCCTAGTTTTAGTTTAGTTTTCTCTCAAAAAAGGTGGTTATTGTGAATTTTTCAATCATTCAGTTCAATACAAATTCAGGTTTCAATTCAATCTTAATTCTATTCCTTTAATTCTTGTTTACTTTTAGTTTATGTTTCTAGTTTTATTTTCTTTAATCCCTTATGCCCTAATTCTTGTTTTATTTCTAGTTTTATAATTGTTGATTAATTCATTAATTATGATCATGTCTTTAGTTTTGTTTTCCACAATTGCTTTAGTTTTTATAATCATGAGTAAGTAATCAATTTTCTAGAGTTTATGGAAACCTTGACTAATTAATGGACTAACTAACTTAGATTGTTTCAATTCCACAATTAGTTTATTATGGGTTTATTCGTTTACAATTAAATTGTGCACAAATTTAGTTGTAATTTTGGTAATTGTCGAATTCGATGCCGAGAGGTAAAAATACCACCATTAGACAACTATATAATAGGCGGAATTAGTCTAGGCATGAGCGATAGCCGCTAGATGAGTTTTGAGGGAGTCTAAGTTCGAGAGAATTAGTGAGCCCTAATTTGACAGAATTGTGAGATTGAACGTTCTTTGTTGGTGAATCCATTAGTTGATTCTTGGTGACCCGAATAACCCTAGACCTTAAATATTAGTTTTAATCACCATCATTTCTCGTAGTTAATTAGTAGTCAACTAGTTAATCAATAATTCTCAACCAAACCCCTTTTCACAGTTTAAGCTTTTTAGAACTAATAGAGTTCAATTGCTTCCCTGAAGATTCGATCCTTACTTCCCTAACTACATTAATTAGAGTTGCTTGGTTTATTTTTGATAGGTGTATGATAGCCTCATCACAAACCACTCTCTTCAAGAGCCAGTTTATACTCTTTAGAAGCTGGTTTCCATGGACCATACTCACCAACAGTCTATTCTCTAGACTTTGCTCCATTGGACCTGGTCACTAAGACCTCGACCTCATGGAGCAGGTTTCTGGACCGCTCCTTAGGAGCTGGTGACTCAAACCACTCTCTTTAAGAGCTGGTTGATAGTCTTTAGGAGCTGGTTTCAATGGACCACGCTCACCAAGAGTCTATTCTCTAAACCTCGCGCCACAAGACCTGGTCACTAAGACCTCAACCTCATGGAGCAGGCTTTTGGACCATTCCCTATGAACTGGTCACTCAAACCACTCTCTTTAGGAGCTGGTTTATTCTCTTTAGGAGCTCTTTTCCATGGACCATGCTCACCAAGAGTCTATTCTCTAGACCTTGCTCCATAGGACCTAGTCACTAAGACCCCGACCTCATCGAGCAGGTTTTTGGACTGCTCCCTAGGAGCTGGTCACTCAAACCACTCTCTTTCAGAGCTGGTTGATAGTCTTTAGGAGCTGGTTTCCATGGACCATGCTCAACAAGAGTCCATTCTCTAAACCTCGCGCCACAAGACCTGTTCACTAAGAGCTCGACCTCATGGAGCAGGCTTCTGGACCATTCCCTATGAGCTGGTCACTCAAACCACTCTCTTTAGGAACTGGTTTATTCTCTTTAGGAGATGTTTTCCATGGACCATGCTCACCAAGAGTCTATTCTCTAGACCTTGCTCCATAGGACCTGGTCACTAAGACCCCAACCTCATCGAGCAGGTTTTTGGACCGCTCCCTAGGAGCTGGTCACTCAAACCCCTCTCTTTAAGAGCTGGTTGATACTCTTTAGGAGCTGGTTTCCATGGATTATGCTCACTAAGAGTCCATTCTCTGAACCTTACGCCATAGGACCTGGTCACTAAGACCTCGACCTCATGGAGCAGGTTTCTGGACCACTCCATAGGAGCTAGTCACTCAAACCACTCTCTTTAAGAGCTGGTTGATACTCTTTAGGAGCTAGTTTCCATAGACGACGCTAACTAAGAGTTCATTCTCTGGACCTCGCACCGTAGGACTTGGTCATTAAGACCTCGACCTCATGGAGCAGGTTTTTGAACCACTCCCTAGGAGTTGGTCAGTCAAACCACTCTCTTTAATTAAGAGCTGGTTGATATTCGTTAGGAGCTGGTTTCCACGGACCCTGCTCACTAAGAGTCCATTCTATGGAACTCGCTCCATTTGATCTGGTCATTAAGACCTCGACCTCATGGAGCAGGTTTGATGGGGCAGAATGACCTTCTAAGCTTGGAGGATTGGAACCTGTACCAAGTCGGCATACCAGGACCTTTACCAGGTTGGCGTACCTTGACCTGTACTTTGTCGGCATTCCAACCTGTACCCGGTTAGCGTTCTTAAACCTGTACTAGGTTGGCGTACCTAGACCTGTACCAAGTCAGTGTACCTGGACCCATACCTGGTTGACAGATCGGGACCTATACCATGTCGGCGTACCTGGACCTGTACCAGGTCGCTGTACCTAGACCTGTACCAGGTTGACGTACCTGGACCTATACCAGGTCGCCGTACCTGGACCTGTACCAGGTTGACGTGCCATAAGATCCGCCTCTTCTGGTTTTCTGATTTTATGTTACAAGACTTGATCTTTTGGTTTGCATATTGAAAATTTTCTCCGCACATTTTGCTTGTTGTACCACCTCCTGCTCCCCCCAGCAGGTCTTACTCTAACCTTTTTGAGTAAGACCCGGTTATGATTCTCTTATCTTCATTGCTTGTGTCTATGTCCTTGATGATTGCGCTTTACTTGAATGAATGTAAGTACAAGGTTTGGTCCCCATGAAGCCCATACCTTGAGCATTCAGCTGCACTTTTCCTGAACCAAGCTTTGCAACCCCGGTTCCACTCCAACACTGTTACAACTCTACCTAAAGCTCGTGGATCTAGGTTCATTCTCAGTTCATGGTTTCAAGTTCATGCTCTAGCCAAGGTTACTATAAACTCTTGGGTTCTCAAGCTCCAACTTTAGCCATAGCTTTTTGAGTTAAGTCCCACTCAAGCCCTTAGGTCCTCGAGTTCTAGCTCTATCCAAGGTTCTCAGGACCACGTCCATTTTGATCACTTGGGTTCTCAAGCTATGACCCTAGCAAAGTGTGATGGTTCCTCGCCATTTTCCACCCAAGGTTGACTAGAGGTGGGTTGTTCCAAAGTGGCAACTCCACATACACAGGTTCATCCTGTAGTTCCTTGTAGGAGGTCAGGACTAGGTGCCAGCCCATGACTAGCCTCATTCACATTCAGATTAAAGTCCTCAATCAAAACCACATATAACACAAGACACGGAGGTACAAAAAACCTACCAAATGCACCACTTTTCATGTTGGTGCGGCTGTAAGTAAGATGATGGCCTGAAACTTCGTACCTCTGTATTTCAAGACCTCTAATTTCCAGGACCTCATGACCTCGATTTTTTAGGACCTCATATTTTTAGGACCTGTTGAGCTCGGACCTCAAATTTTCACGACCTCAAATTTTAAAGACCTCAAACCTTTCGATTTCAGGACCTCTTCACCTCTTGACCTCGAATTTTTAGGACCTCATATTTTTAGGACCTGTTGAGCTCGGACCTCAAATTTTCACGACCTCAAATTTTCAAGACCTCGAATCTTTAGTACCTCGATCCTCTGAATTTCCTGACCTCATATTTTTAGGATCTCTTGAGCTTGGACCTCAAATTTTCACAACCTCGAATTTTCAGGACCACGAATCATTCGAACCTCGAACCTCTGGATTTCGCGACCTCATATTTTTAGGATCTCTTGAGGTTGGACCTCAAATTTTCACGACCTCGAATTTCCGAGACCTCGAATCTTCCAGACCTTTCTCGAGACACCTCTCAATAAGTTGTTCCCATTGCAACTGATGTGGTCTAAAGACCAGGTGGAAACATTCCTTCTATAAGGTAGTCATCTACTACATTAGAAATCCATCTCTTCAACAGTGATACATTACAAATTACAGAGTATTTACATGCTTATGGGAATATAAATTTTACAAATATTCTATAAAAAATCTCACTCGAGCTTTTCATCAAACACTTTGTGTGTACAAAAATACTAATAAGAATTTCAGTCAAGCATTTCATCAAACACTTGGTTTACAATCACTACACTAACTTTACAATTAGACCACAATAATTTTTGGCTTAGCTTTTGGTGCCATACTTGCACATCAATGATTAATTTCGAATTTAATCCAATAGATATAACTAATTCTTGCCCATTAACATGTAATTTTGGTAGTATAATAGTAATAATAAGAGGACAAAAGACTTAGCTTTGAGGGATTGTTCTTTTTGGCATTTCACAGTCACAATGGCGGACTTTGATTTTCTTGTTGTGCAACTGTTGTTCAGTCAGTTCCACCCATCATTGGTGGAGTGCATTTGGACTTTCTCCGGTACCCAATATTATATATACAGTACATAAAAAGACAATGGTAGTGCAAAAGCTCTTGAATACGTTCCCCTCCATGGAGATAATAATCCACTTTCTTTTCTTTATTTTGTCCCCATTAAGGGAGACAACCCCAAGTAACTTGTCTAGGCTAGCAATTTGCTTCTCACGAACCTTTGTTAGGCAGCACCTTTGTAGGTACATCACTAAAGTTGACCTTCATTAACCAATTTTTGCCAAGGTTTGGCAATTATGAGTTAATAAGGTTTTTTACTTTTTTGTAGATATACACTTTTGAGGAAGGGAGCAGACTCGTTACTACTCTCACTAGATGAAGATGAGTATGTCCTCATTCATGCCATTAGAAGTTGACACAGAAGTTGTAATAGCGCTCTACCCTCCTTCTAGCGCCAATTTTTTCGGGGTGAAACATTACTAATGGAGAGACCACCAACTGTGTGGGTAGAGCAACTACTTGTGAGCTTCCGAGATGACCATGAGCACCTGCACAATCGACACACGTAACTAGCCTCGGGGGGCCTCCGAGGAACGCCCCTTCGACGCTCAAGTAAGTATCCAAAGATGGTAGTTTTAAAGACTTTGTGCAGAGAGAGAGAGAGAGTGAGTGAGTAGTGGTCTCTTGGGTGACCATCACCTTACCTTTACCCTTGCCCCTTGAGGGCTATTTATATTACTGGTGTTGATTTATGAGCCTTCCACTATGGGCTTTTTATCAGGGCCCTTACCTAGACCTCTAATGCTATATTATGAGATTATTTAGCTCCCTACACCTTATGTAAGGGGACCTCCACGTGGTCAACAAGTCAAGGTCATTTTACCTCCAACAACTTCTAAATAAGAATAAACGTTGTACTTTTTCCATGAAATAAAATAAATTATCTACATAAATAAAAACAAAACATGGCACGTAGGCCTTATTCATCAAAATAATAATAAGTTTGTGAAACAATAAAGCAATCTTCCTACTTAGGTCTAGGTTCCTTCTCCTTCTCCTCCGTTGTCTTAGAAGATTCCCCCGCCCTCATAGACTTCTTAGGCACCCATTGTTTCTTTCCTGGGGCCTCAGCAATCTTCCCCTTTCCTTTACCTCCCACATCTTGTTCTTCTTTAGATCTCTTCCTCTTAGGAGCAGCATCGATCTTCAAAGGAGGTAGCTTCTTGATTCTTTCCCATACGGACACCTTTCTAGGATCCAGTCTATCCTTGATAGAAGTAATCTTTGGCTTCTCCTGAACTCTACCCATAACATACCCATGATCTCTCCTTTCGGTTTTACGAGCCTCTGCACGAATAGTCATAGATTCTGCGTTCATCCAGATTAAGTAATGCTTGGATACCTTTTCATAGCATTCCGGCAATGGAGTCACAACAATCTTCGTTCTTTTCACCTAATTGCTTTCCCAATTCTTAGCAATACCCAGTAACACAGGCTTTCTTCAGGTCTCACGATATCATGATCTGGGATCACCTGTTGAATACCAAATTGCCTCATTACTCTAAGGGAGTAAGGGGGAAGTAGAAAGTCAATGCAGTCAAGCCGGCAACACAAATGTAGGGGGTCTCATCTGAATAAACCATGGTCCTTATCCTTCACCACGAAACAGTCCAGCGAATGTTAATCTTCTTATCAGCAAGGGTTAGTAACCATTCATGCATGGTAGAATGATGATACCGTCGGCACAGTCCATACAAGTTCCTAAGGGTATATATGGGTATATTCCTCAGGAAGCTCCATCAAATTCAAGCGATCCATGAGCCACACCTTAAGTCATTAGCACAAGAGCATGTTTTAATGTGAAATTCAAATAATTTATAACCTATTCTATGTTTGAAATAATCTATTCAATAAAATCATGATCATCACGATTTAGCACTAAATGACCTATTTTTGCTAAACATTTCAAGTCCAAAGAACTCGTATATATTTATCGTATACATTCTAGTTGCTTACTTGGAGAAGTAGAGGACAACCAGTCAAGGGGGCTTGAGAATCCCTCTTCAGACGAACAAGGGTCAGAAATAGCTCCCCCATGCAAAAAGGCATAGGAGTTCTCCCATATTCGAATTGCTCAACAATGGTAATCAAAGCAGCATAGCCAACTGATGGTTCACCATTCACAAAGAGAAATCTTGCAAATATGCAAATCATCAAGGGTCGCCATTTATACCTCTTCTGAGCTATTTCCGCAGTCCTAAAATAATCAATCAATGTTAACCAAGTCTATTTTCCTACCATGGAATACTTTTTCCATAACATATGCATCAAGATTCAAATAACGATTAAAAATAGGACATAAGTAGTCTTTAGTGTTGGGAAGACATGTCAAACCGTCACAGGACAATCCCGCTATACCACCTAGTTCCTCAGACAACGCGGTCACCTCTCTCTCACTGAATATGAAGCTGTGGGTGCTTGTATTCCAAAATCCAACAGTAGCATATATGAGATTAATATCAAGTTGAGCATACCTCAAGGTGATTAGCGAAGAAAGCTTATAGTCCTTCAGCAAGCCTTTCTCCACCGGTTTGAGCGCCGAAATCCATTCATCACACGCAACTTCGAAACTCCTAGCCATGATTGCAAGAACGCACTAAAGTATTGAAATTTTCGAGCAAAAACTTCCCAAGATCGTCGCTTGGTTGGAATAAAGACGAATAAGAATGGAGAACGGGGGTATATATAACCCATAAGCTGCCATAAATAAGCAAGGAGGAGCGCCACAGCGCTGGATGAGCGCCTAAGCGCCGACTGGGTGCCCTAGCGCTCGCCTAGCACCATGGCGCAGGCCTCCCCATTTTTGTTTCCTTTTTTGGACTTACACATTTTGCCTCGATATTCGTACACGTCTTCCTCGAATTTTGTGCCCAATTCACCTGTTTCAAGTCCGAGTCTTTTTTATTATTTTATTTATTTTTTCGGGCGGGAAAGTCGGTACCCTCCCTTGAGTCGAGTCAAAGTCAAAATTCAAAATCAAACAATCAAGTAATTAGAAAATCGAGTCAAACATGTATGAAATTAAGATTAAATATATAAAAAAAATCATGTTCATTTACATAAATATGTACATTTAGACATGCATAAACCAAATGCGAAGCTAGATTCCTAAGTTACAAGGTTCTGGCTCGGTGACGGATATCCATGGGAGTAAATCCGAGCGACAGGTACATCTTTGAAAGGCTCGGGGTGTTACCTGATCCTCCTGCAAGTGATGACGAAAGTATTGACTTCGAAGTCAACTGCTGAAAGAAAGAACAATCTCGAGCAGACTAAGAGTGTTAGCGACCTCATCAAGCAAGGGAAAATTGGTGATTAATGTCATAGTAGACAAGACGCTGCCAGGAGTAGCACACGTCATAAACCCCTTCCCCTGAGATTCCCCTGATATAGTACCAATAATGGTCAAGGGCCCTAATAGGAAGCATCTGGGACCAAAGGACAAAGGGTTCAGCTACTAAGTAACCATTTTAGGGCCAACATTACTAATGAGGGCCAATGTTTTTCCACTATAGCATGAAAAAGATTCAAAAGAAACACCCAATTTCTTCGAGAAATTAGGGATTCACATGAAGGCAATGGATCGGCGGGAGCTTTGTATCCCACCACCACTCCAAGAGGCAAAGAACGAACGCACGAGAGTTTTTCACTCTCTCAAGGGCCTGAAGACCCCGAATGAAGTCGTCAAACCCGCATCCCGAAAGCATTCGGAGAAGATCAAGATCACGCTGCCCCTTTAGTAAGGCAAGCCCTTCCAAGAATGGAGTACTCGAGCTAAATCCCCTCAGGTGGTGGTTATCCTACGAAATAAAGAAAGAAAGAATAAAGAGATTGAAAAGAAAGAAAAAGAAAGAAAGGAGGAGAAAATAACAAAGTCAGTACTCACATAGCCTGAAAGGGGATAGTGAGAAATGTGTTAAACTCGATCAAAGGCAAACATGCTAGGATGCCACTCCCTAGGATCCCATGCATGCCTCTTGGAGGACACCTGTCGTACGTCCTCCACCTCCATGATGTCATCATCTGAACTAGACCTGCAAAATGCAAGAATTTTGAGTAGAAATTTCAACAGCATAACGGCTGTATATGGACATTTCCCATAAAACCAATATTTTCAACAAATTTAGCCTTATTTTCCAACAAGATCATCATTTCAAAATTGGAAAGAAAAGGGGGCTAACATGAGTGAATATACATTTTGATTCGCTTCATACAGAGCATTACACGAGAAAGCATTTAGAAGCTTAAAGAGACTAATTTTGAACTAGAATTAGAAACATGAGCTTTTATGTTCAATTCATTCATTTCAAGCATGGGTTAAGTTTGTCATGGTTAAAGTGAATTGCCTAACTTATATGACCTATGCAAGTTAGTGTGTCATTTTGGCGGAAATTAGCTTCAAGACTCTACAATTTGTTGCTAATTTAAGCTATTCTCAATTCGTCATCATCATTAACATATGAGAATCAAATTCATTCATGAAGAAAAGCAAATTGCACAAATTCTTTATTTTAGTTCAGCTCAAGTTCATATGAACTATGTGAACTACATGAGCTAAAAACCCCAAAATTTCACAACACATCACAAGGATTCAATTCATGCCATTCTCAAGTGATACGAATATCAATGTCATTAAACAAAACTTCGAGGGTTTGATTGAAGGTGGAAAACAAGATGCAACCATGGGAGAGTTAGTGGCTTATGGAGACACAAGACTCCTAGGGTTGGCTAGGGTGGATTTTTACGTGTGCATGGTAACATGTACAAGCTTTCTCACGTAAAAATCAAAGCAAGTATAGTTAGTAGTTTAGGAGTGTTGAGCTATATGGGTTTTCTTCCCATTTCATTTGATAGGGTTTTACCATATGGTGTCTTGTNATATGGTGTTTTGTGATTTTCTTATTTAGTTTATGAGTCATGGTTGATGGAATCAAGCATGGGAAACACAGAATTGAAGGTTTCTTGAAATAAAGATTGAAGCTTAAAGGGTTTCTTGAAGTTCTTGAAAACGGAAGTCCATCAAAAATCAAAGGGAAATATAGCGAGTTATATGGCGGGATTTTTGAAAGATTTTTGAAGATTTTGGCAACGTGTTCAACGATGATTTCCGTGTTGTTTGACTTGGTCAACTTGAGTTAGTTTTTCGGAAATATGGTCCTTAGATTTATTTCTCAAAATATCTAGAGTTGACTAGAATCAGATTACAAATATATGGTGCAAAGATTGTATCCGGTTTTGTGGAGATTATCTTGTTATCCTAATCTTAGTTTGTTATGCCATAAATCTAGGGTAGTTAGGATTTGTTATGATCTCGAGATCATTGTGTGCTTTGTTTAGCTATAAATAGGATGTAAAATACATCAATAAAATTCAGATTAGAGAGATTAAACACAAGTTGTTTTCCGGTTTTATTGTTTCACGTAAGTAAACAAAGTTTTGAGAGGATTTCTTGTGAGGAATTCGATTGAGTGAGTGGTGCTTTGAGCTTTATCTCACGTGAGGATAGTTCTTAGGATTTGAGGGTGCTTTGCTTTAATCAAATTCTA